>JAKSZT010037198.1:928999-1314253 GCA_026826555.1 Tolypeutes matacus | reverse complement strand
CCCCCCCCCCCCCCGTTTTTGCTGTTTCTGTGTCCATTCACTGGGCAAATCTGTGTCTGTTTCCTGTCCTCTCTTCTCATCCTTCTCCTCCTGTCTTCACTGGGATTCGATCCTCACAATCTCTGATGTGGGAGAGAGGCATCCTACCATCTGTACCACCTTAGTTCCTAATTTTTCGGTGCGTCTCATCTTGGCTCTCCCTTCTGTCAGTCTCCTGTTATGTCATCATCTTGCTGCATGGCTCGTGGGGCCTGACGGCTCACCCACTCGTGGGGCCTCCCTGCACCTTTCTTTAAGATATTTTTGTTTTAATACTATGAACTTGAAATCTAAAGAACTCTCACAGTTTGCTCAGATTTCTCTCAGAGGAAACTCTATATAGCGACTTTAAAAATCACACATGGTATCTATCTGGCCTGTATTTTCTTGGTAAATAATTTTCTAAATGCTAATAGAAAGTCAAAACTTATGAAACATTATTTATAAAAGAGATAAACCTTAATGAAATCAAGCTCTGTTGTGATAAGCAAGTTACCAGTGGATTCTTTGCTTCAGCAAACTGTCCATCAAGGTGCCCAATAGCAAAAATCCTGAATGGAGGAACTGGTAAGTTGGAACTCTCCTGCCCCAGTTATGTGATTTTTTGAGAGGTACTACAACTGCTGAGACCATTGAAATTACATGGAACTACAAATTTTGGCAGATTTTTACCTCCAGCTGTTTTACTCAAACATACTAAGTAGTATTTCCTACCCCTTTCTCCTTCCTTCTATGTCAGTTCTGGGTTTGCTTTGCATTGGTAGGAATTGAGAATTGGAGCAAGTATCTCACTCTTTTTAGATGCACTTGTGCTGAAGGCAACTTTTTTCACTTGATAGAATATTACTCTTAAGAAGTCATTTGAGAGCTTTGAATTAAAGCCGTAATATTAACATAATAGTGTGATGTTTCTGCTCTACCTATACTGTATTTGATAATGAATTAGTCCATCTGTGCCTGAATCCTCATCTGAATTGTCTTTGAATTTTTATAGATAAAAACCTGAATATAAAAAACAAGTTTTAGTGAAGAGGACAGCTGACTTCATTTATACATGGAGTTGTGTCTTTATATCACAGGTATATGTGTACAAAATTATCTCAGGCAATTTGATATGCAGTTACCTATTTTATGTGATTTACAGTTAGGAGGTGTCCTAGGAGATAGTTTCTAAGTCACAACACTTTCTTTCTAAAGTCTGAATGTTCTGCTAATATATTCAGATAAAATACTTTCTAATGGCATATTAGGTACCTGTTACTAGTATTTCATAAAAGTATGTATATAGCTCTTTGCCCTCTCACAGTTCGCAATTCACATGATGATAACATCTTGCCTAGGTGGAGATATGTGAAAAAGTGTATACAGGTCCTGTTAATGATACTTATACATGGCTTATTACCTTGGGGCCTCATGTGTATTTCCAGATATATAAGCCATCTATCTGGAAACACTTAAAGAATGAAATTATTTAATGTGAACTGTGAAAACAACCTGACCTGTCCTTCTTGCTTCTATTTAAAGTACTAAGATGCAGAGCCCTTATCTCCTTTCTCAAATAAAGATCTCTATCTTTGTTTTAGTAGAGATACAAAAAGACTGCTTGTGGAAGTACAATTACAATGTTGTCTACAGGTGAGAACTCCACTTTTGGGTCAAATATCAAAGAAGAAAAGATCTTTGTTTTTGAATTTGGCTTTTGAAGATTAGAACATGGTTTGACACTCTTTTAAGCTCTAAGAGGTGTTTTCATCCATACCCTTTAAGGGTACACATTTCTGATGGGGGTCTTCCCTACCACTCACTTCCCATGTCACATCTCACTTTACTGACCAGGATGACTTTTTCTTGTTAAGCAAGTACTTATTTGCTTATTTGCTTATTTGAAGAGCAGACTTCAAATATAAAAGGATAAGTATAAAAACACTTAAAAATAGCAGTAATGGCAGGTAGCTTTTTGCATACCAACATAAAATCGATGCTGGTTTATTATTATCACCATTCTTTAGCATAGTGATAAAGAAGTTAAAGTATTAACATTGGGCATTGGACTAAAAAACTCTTGATTTCCTACGGTAGTGCCTCTGTCTAGGCTAGTGATCTTGGCTAAGCAGGCTACAATATCTTATCTTGTATATATCCTAATTTTACCCTTGCCTTAGATAATTCTTTCCAGGTAAAAGATCCATATGGGATTAATTACAAGAGGAAGCCTTTATGCCCCTCTAGACTAATAGTTGATTTTAAGATTCTTGAATATTAGGGATTCCTGTGTTTTAATTCCATCTCTCTGATTTAGGTGAATGACTGTGGCTGGGCAAGCATTCTTTGCCTGAATGGTTTGGCTGGCCTTTCTGAAAGGCCAGCCTGCTCACAGAATTGCACACATGCCTGTGTGTGCCACTGAGAAACATTGGTATTTAATACCTAGAATGTGTTCCACATGGAAATATAATGACCCTATCATCCGAATCAAGACATTTTGTTAGAGAGTTGCTCAATCGGCTATTTTAATTTTGACCAGGATTGTATATTTAAATGTTTGTTTCCAAGCTTTTCAGTGCTCGATGTAATTAGGTTTATGCAGTGTATGAAGCTTAGCTTTTATCTTCTGTCTTCAACCCTGGGTTGGCTATTGAAGAAGCTGATGAAATCTTAGGTGACCTGACAGTCTATAGTTTCCTGTTGTGTGCCAGGTACTGAGTTAGGCCCTGGATGTCCATTGGTATACCAAACAGATGGTCCTTGTCCTCTTAAGCTTGCAATGATCAGGCCATACCTATATTGTTTGAAGGGCTACATTTTAAATCAAAGTGGAAGGTATACATTTATTCATATTTAACTTGGATATTTGATAAGAGATGATTTGAACAGAAAGTGGGATAAAAGGGGGAAGAAAGTAGAGAAATAATAGCTGTCCGTAAATATTTTATGCTTGTCATGTAGAAGGATCAGACTTGGGTTGTGCTGTTCTGAAGACAGAATAGGCTTTGTACATTTATTTCAGAAATGTCTTAACTCCTAGTCCCAGACACTGTGATAGCTGCTAGAGGTAACAGTACTAAATATGTTACAGTATGTTGCTGGAATAACTTCTAGTCTAGTAAGGGAGACATGTTCAATAACTAATTACATTTATTTAATTGGGTTGTGGTAATAGACACAAAGAAATATAGGCTGCTGAGAATATATAACAGGGGGCCTGGCTTAGTCTGGGGAACTGGGGTACAGGGATGTGGAGGCCTGGGAAGGCTTTTCTGATGGAGTGTTGAAGCTGAGATTTTAAGGATTAAGAGTTCGCTTGTGAAGAGGTAGGAATAGTCTCTTGGGCATAGGACAGCAAGTACCTGGTTCCAAAGTGGGAAAGGGTGTGGTTTGGCCAAGATACTGAAAGGCTAATGGGGCAAGGTAATAAAAGGGAGGAGGGAGTATGGTGTGTGATAAGATCATGCAGGCCTACTAAGTGCTTTATGCTTTGCACTTCACTACTGTGAGGGTAAGATAGCAGTCCTGCCTCATAGAACTCCATGAATAGTTACAATGTGCTACATACTACTGAGGGCTATAGGATGCATCATCTCATTTAATCTTCACATGGCCACATGAGATAGAGGCCATTAGTACTTTCATTTTACAGATGAGGTAACTAAAAGTTAGGCATTAGACACTTAAGATAAATAGCCAAAGTTATACAGCTAAGTGGCAGAACTTAGATTTCAGCTTGGCTCTCTTGAATTCCAGAGCCTCTCCTGCCCATTTGTTTTTAGCACTAGTATAACAGACAGTTAAACAAAAGGCAGGGATTACAAATTTAGCACAGTATAAAGAATTTTCCTGCAACCAGCTGTTCAGAAATATAGATGGGGCGAGGCACATGCTTCCAATGATTATAAGTGTTCATTCCAGTGGAAACCAGATGGCCACCTGTCAGGGCTAGAGTAAAAGGAGGTTGTAACACACGTACCCCAAACTCCCTTCTGATTGCATCTGGCATTCTACTTCATTGTAAGATTGTTATATATTTTTATGTTTTTTCCCTTTAGTGACCATGAAAGACACCAAGTTGACGGCACTGGAAAGTAAAATATCAATTGTCCCCAGAACAGGTAAAGTATAAACTAGCTCAGTGGTTGTGTGAAGGTGGGAACAAATTGTCACTCTTGTCCATGATTGCATTAGTGCATAGATGCCTTTTTTTTGCATTCAGGGACTTAACGTTTATGGTTTTAGCTACTTCCCAGGAACTGAAATATGTATGGCATGAAATAATTAATGAAATTACTGATGATTTATTAATTTTTTATTCAGTGTCAAGCACTGTGCTAAGTATTTTATATGCATTATTTATTTTATTCTTCACAACAACACTATTGTTATACCCCATTTTACAGATGAGGAGTCAGATTCAGAGATGTTGTAATTTTCCTGAGGTATATAGCTAGACCTTAGTGGATATATGACTCATCTCAAGCAAAATATGGTCTTTACTAGACAACAACTCAGTGAATGTTGGATGGGGGTGTGGGACAGGGGAATACACTAAAAATGTTAGGAAAGCCACAGGACAAGTTTACTTATCTAGGCCCCTCCCCCTCCCTCATTTCTGTGTGGCTGTTTGTGCAACCCGTAGTAGTGACTTGGCAGCCTACACACATTTAAGTGTGGGTCACTGGGGCCTGATAATTGGCACACCTAAGTGAATATATTGGGTGTCTTTGTGCATTGGCTCCAACAGGTTCCACGGAGGACTGGCCAAGGGCATGTATCTGGGTCTCCTAACCCAGAATTTACCTGGGGTGGAAAAGCGATGTGGAAAGGGGGAGTAGAGTGGCTGAGTGGAGCCAATGAGAAAAGGCAAGGCAGAGCTAGATGACTGCAGTTGCCTGGGGTGAAAGACAGATTGAGACAAAGAACACAGTATAGGGCCCTGGGAGGAGAAGCTGGGAGAGAGAAACTCCTTTGGAGAGGAAACGGTTGTACATATTGGGGAATTGAAAGCTATCACATGTATAGGACAAGACGTAGGCTCAGAGAAGCCTATGAAGAACCTAACTCTTCAGCATAGGCTTTTGTATGGGTTCAGTATAAATTAGGCTAAACATTGAAGAGTAGCTTCACAGTGCAGTCTACACTAGAACCCTGAGTAATGGGAGAATCTGACTTCCAGAGTTACTACATCAAAATGGTCCAATGCCCAGACTTCAACAAAAAAATTATAAGATATACAAAGAAACTGGAAAAAATTACCCATTCAAAGGAACAAAATAAAACAACAGAGGAAGCACAGACATTGGAGCAACTAATCAAAGATATAAAGTCAGCTCTCCTAAATAAATTCAATGAGCTAAAAGAAAACATGGCCATAGATCTAAAGGAAATCAGGAAGATGACTCATGATCAAAAGGAGGAATTACAAATTTTAAAAAGTAACCAAACAGAAATTCTGGGGATGAAAAACACAATAATGGAAATAAAAACATATACTAGAGGGGTTCAGTAGCCATTTTGTATAGACAAAAGAAAGAATCAGCAAACTAGAAGACAGGATAATTGAAATTATTCATTTTGAACAGCAGAAAGGAAAAAAAAAATGAAAAAAGTGATCAGAGCCTAAGGGACTTTAGGACAACTTGAAATGTACCAGTGTATGCATATGGGAGTCCCAGAAAGAGAAGAGAAAGAGAAAGGGGCAGAAAGAATATTTGATGAAGTAGTGGCCGAAAATTTCCCCAAACAAAAGACATGACTATACATACTCAAGAAGCCCAATGAACTCCAAAGAGGATAAACTCAAAAAGATTTACACCAAGACACATTATAATAATTAAACTTTCAAAGCTCAAAGACAAAGATAGGATTCTAAAAGCAGCAAAAGAAAAGTGATTTATAATATACAAGGCATCTCAATAAGATTAAGTGCTGATATTTTATCAGAAACCATGAAGGCAAGAAGACAGCCAGACAATATATTTAAAGTTCTGAAAGAAAAATTGCCAGGCAAGAATTCTATATCCATCAAAACTGTCCTTCAAAACTGAGGAAGTGTTTAAGATATTCCCAGATAAACAAAAGCTGAGGGAGTTTGTCATCACTAGACCTTCCTACAAGAAATGCTTAAGGGAGTTCTTCAGGTTGAAAGGAAAGGGCACTAGACTGTAGCTTGGAGCCGTATGAAGAAATAAAGATCTCCATTAAAGGTAAGTACATGGCTAACTACAAATGCCAGTATTATTGTATTCTCAGTATGTAACTCTACTTTTTATTTCTTACAAAATCTAAAGTACAAATGCATAATAAAATAATCATATTTCTATATTATTGAGCACACAAAATATAAAGATAACGTGTGGCAAGAGGGATTGAGAATATAGGAGCAGAGATTGTGTATGCTGTTAAAGTTAAGTTAGTATCCATTCAAACTAGATTGTTATAGATTTGGGATATTAAATATAAACCCCATGATAACCACAAAGAAAATATCTTAAAAATATACAGAAAAGAAAATGAGAAGGGGATCAAACTGTTTCATTACAAAAGATCAATTATATGTAAAAGAAGGCAACAGTGGAGGGGGAAAAAAGGTAGAAGACATACAAGAAACAAATGACAAAATGGCTGAAATAAGTCCTGCCTTATTAGTAATTACTTTGAATGTAAATGGATTAAACTCTCCAACTAGGAGATACAGATTGGCAGAATGGGTTAAAAAATGTGTGATCCAACTATATGTTGTTTACAAGAGACCACTTTAGACAACCAAAGGCAAAAAATAATAGCTTGAAAGTGAAAGGATAGAAAAAAATATTCCATAGAAATAGTAACCAGAAGAGAGCTGGAGTGGATATACTAATATTGGACAAAAGAGACTCTAAGTCAAATCTATTACAAGAGACAAAGAAGGACACTATATTAATAAAAGGATCAGTCCACCAAGAAGATAAAGTGATTATAGACATATATGTACCTAATCACAGAGCTCCAAAATACATGAAGCAAACATTGACAAAACTGAAGGGAGAAATAAACAGTTCTAAAATATTGTTACAATATAATAGTTGGAGACTTAATACACCATTTTGAATAATTGAACATCCAGACAAAAGATCAGTAAAGAAACAGAGGACTTGAACAATACTGTAAACAAACTAGATCTAACATATATAGAACACCCCAACCAATAATACACATTCTTCTCAAGTTTGTGTGGATCATTTTCCAGGATAGATCATATGTTAAGCCACAAAAAAAGTCACAATAGATTTTAAAAGATCTAAATCATGCAAAGCATCTTCTCTAACCACAATGGAATGAAACTAGAAATCAATAGCAGAAGGAAAACTGGAAAATTCACAAATATGTGGAAATTAACCATCAGACTCTTAAACCAATGGTTCAAAGTAGTACTCTTAAGGAAAATCTTACAGATGAATGAAAAGGAAAACACAACATGCCAAAATGTATGGGAAGCAGCAAAGGCAGTGCTCAGAGGGAAATTTATAGTTCTAAATGCTTACATTAAAAAAGAAGAAAGATTGCAAATTAGTAACCTACCCTTACACCTGGAAGAACTAGCAAAAGAAGAGCAAACTAAACCCAAAGTGAGCAGAAGAAAGGAAATGGTGAAGATTAGAGTGGAGGTAAATGAAAGAGAGAATAGAAAAACAGTAGAGAATCAGTGAAACCAAAAGTTGGTTTTTTGAAAAGTTCAATAAAATTGATAAACCTTTAGCTAGATGGAGAATGAAAAAAGAGAGAAGATGCAAATAACTAAAATCCAAATTGAAAGTGGAAATCCCCTATATTTTTAATGTAACATTTATGTAATCTAAGTATCTTTTTAAAAAAATAAAAAAAGTATATTAAAAAAAGAAAAAGGAGTGGGTATAGCTCAGTGGTTTGAGTGCCTTCTTCCCATGTATGAGGTCTCAGGTTCAATCCCTGCTACCTTCTTTAAAAAAAAAGAGAGAGAAAGTGTATTTCTACTGATCTTGCAGAAATGAAAAGATTTATAAGAGAATACTGTGAACAATTGTATGCCAACAAATTAGATAATCTAGAGGAAATGGACAAATTCCTAAAAACACATCATCTACCTAACGTGACTCAATAAGAAACAGAAAATCTCAGCAGACTTATAATAACCAAGAGATAGAATCTGTAATCAAACACTTCTCAACAAAGAAATTGCAAGACCAGATGGCTTCACTGGTTAATTCTACCAAACAGTCAAAGAATTTACACCAATCCTTCTCATACTCTCTTCCTAACTCATTCTACGAAGCTAGCATTACTCTGATACTAAAGTCAGATAAATGGCTCTAAATAACCAAATCTATTGAAAAAGAAGAATAAAGTTGGAAATCTCACAGTTCCCAATTTCAAAACTTACTACAAAGCCTTGATCATTAGAACATGTGGTACCGTCATAAGGATCGACGTATAGAACAATGGAATAGAATTGAGAGTTAAAAAATAAACCATCTATGGCCAACTGATTTTCAACAAAAGTGCCAAGTACATTAATTGGGGAAAGCATAGTCTCTTCAACAAATGGTACTGGGAAAACTAGATATCCACATGCAAAATAATGAAGTTGGACCTCTATTCACACCTGACATATACAAAAATTAACTCTAATTGGACCAAAGACCTGACCATAAAAGCTAAAACCATATAAAGAAAACATGGGTGGAAACCTTCATAACTTTGTTTTTGGCAGTGATGTCTTAGATATGACACCAAAAGCCTGAGAAGCAAAAGAAAAAATAGATTAAATGGACATCATCAAAATTAAAAACTTTTCTATGTTAGGGGACATTGACAAAGTAAAAAGACTGCCTATAGAATGGGAGAAAATAATTGCTAACAATGTATCTGTTAAGGGTTTAATAACCAGAAAATATAAAGAATGCTATAACCCAACAACAATAAAACAAATAACCCAATTAAAAAATGGACAAAAGACTTGAATAGATATTTCTCCAAAGAAGGTGGTATACAAATTACCAATAAACACATGGAAAGATACTCAATATCATCAGAGTCGTTAGAGAAATACAAATCAAAACCACAGTGATATATCATTTCATACCCACTAGGGTGGCTGTTATTAAAGAAAGAAAGAAAAAAAAGTGTTGACAGGATGCAGAGAAATTGCAATCTTTTTATATTGTTGGTGGAGTTATAAGGTGGTTCAGCCACTATGGAAATCAGTTTGGCAGTTCCTCTAAAAGTTGAACGTAGAATTACCATTTGACCTGACAGTCCCATTTCTTGGTATATGTCCCCAAATATTTGGAAGCAGAGACTTGAAGATGTATTTGTACACCAGTGTTCATAGCAGCAGTATTCACTGTAGTCAAAAGGTGGAAGTAATCAACATGTCCATCAACAGATGAATGGATAAATAAAATGTGGTATATACTCACAATGGAATATTAGTCACCTGTAAAAAAGGAGTTATGTTCTGATATATTTTATAGCTTGGATGGACCTTAAAGACATCATGTTTATTGAAATAATCCAGACACAAAAAAACAAATGTATGATCTTACTTATATGAAATACCTACGGTAAGAAAACTCATAGAGACGATAGTAGATTGAGGTTATCAGGGGCCATGGGGGAGTGTGTGTGTGTGGGTTATTGCTTAATGGGTGCAGAGTTTGTTCATTTGTTTGTTTTTTGAGGTGATGAAATGTTGGTGATGGTAGCACAATATTGTGAATGTAATTAATACCATTGAATTGTACATTTGAAAATGACTAAGATGGGAAATTACTACCATAATAATATTAAAAAAAAAAAGTCCTTTATCTTCAGTTACTAAAAATGGTTCAAAATCTATAGCAACCACTTTGAAAAACATTTTGCTTAAATTTCTAGCCTCCATAGACTCAAAACTATAAGAAATTGTCTTCTTATAGCATTTTTGTAAAGTCTGTTTTAAAATTTTATGAGTACAAAATGTGTTTTGTTATTTCATTTTTCTCATAACATTATTTCCTTTTCTTTGTATTCTTCTTGTTTGGCTTGAAGATGATTTATCACAGATGTTGTTAACTGTGGTTTTGAGAAAAATTGAGGTGACAGGTTTGACATTTTATTTTCATCCTCACAAAATATGAAGTATTGCCAAATATGACTTTTTCTTGTGGAAGTCTTCAGATTAAGAGTACAACTTAAATGAAGTTCTTAAAGGTTATTTTGTTTATAATAAATGCAATAAAACAATTATATAAAAGTTAGAATTAAGATATATCATATCTGTTATTCAGCCACTAGTTATTTAAAGTTTTATGAATATTTGGCTCAAAGAGCATATACTATTATTTGTGAAGTCATCTAGCTAATATACTCTGTTAATATTCATATTATTAATATATTTAATTATTTGAAAGTTCTTAATTGTCTTTGAACAATTAATCACTAATTGAAGTTTTTACTTTCCTAATGATAAATATACATTTCTACTTAATTGACAGAATTTCAACTTATAAAATACAAAGGGAGAGTTTCACTTGTATGTTACATCTAGAATGTTTTACCTTTATTTGAAATGAGTATTCATATGTTAACAGTATTTCTAAATACATGTCTTGTTTACATTACCAATGTCAATAGATAATATGTAATGGTAACTACATGAACATATAATTATTGATCACACACTCAAGTTCAAGGATTCCAGAAATGCCACTGAAGTAGACAGTTGACTATGCAACCTTGTTTTTTTTTTTTGTTTTTGTTTTTTTTTCCCTATTCAACCATTTAACCTTCAAAAGACCAAGGCCAAAACCCAATACTAGATTTTGGCCAAGAACAGAGACTGAACTTCACTAAATTCCTACTTACTATGCTTGTTGAGATCAGTCATGGTATTTTGGTTTTTTTTTTGGATCAAATCTGATTATTACCAGTTGTAGAGTTTTAGCTTGGTCTAGGGGTCTTTGTGAATTAGAAAGTATCTTATTCAAAAGATCCCTGCTGCTTTAGATTGGGTGGTCAGGGGCGGCCTTTCAAAGATGGCACCATTTTGAAAAGAGACCTGAAAGAGAGTGTCATTTATGCAAGGATCTGGTAGATGAACATTCCGTGTATAGTGGGACCAGCAAGTACAAAGGCCTGAAGAAGAACCAGTTTTCATGTTTTGAGAACAGTGAGACTTAGGGTAGAGAAATGAAGAGGTGAAATAGTATGAGATTGGAGTTGGGGAGTGAATGACTGGACAGATCATGTGGACTTGTATAGACCATTGTCATGAGTTTGGCTCCTAATTGCTCCATGGGAAGCCATTGGATAATTTTAAAAGAAGAATGATAGATTCTGATTTCCATATTTAAAAGTCTCTTGTGGTGGTTGGTGGCAAATGCATTATAGTGGAGCAGGAATGCAAGCAGGAAAAGTAGTGAGGGAGAGTTGGGGGAGGATAATAGTAGAGGAGAGAGTGAAATGAATTTGCTTGCTGGTGGGTTAGATATGGGGTGGGAATGGCAGAAAAGTCCAGGATGTCACCTAGATCTTTGGCTTTAGCCAGGAGGCTGGTAGTAGTGCCTTTTCCCCCTGAGATCTAGAAGATTGGCAGAGTGACAGGTTTTGAGGTGAGGAGTGGGTGTTGAGAATTCAAGTCATGGCTCCCTAATATGATTGGTGTTGTCTATTACACTCTACCATGGCGTGCAGCCAGTAAGATAATCTTAAACTGAATGTAATGTTGGCTTTGGCATGTTGGATACATAAATGTAGTAACCTAGGAACATTCTTTGGGTTTCTCCTGTATTCTATTTTCTATACTTAAGTTTCTTCCAAAATGGTGATGTCTAACTAGAAAGTCTTGTGGCTTTAAGTGGGTTTTTCATTGTGCCTCTGGTACTAATCTTCATGTTACTTTTCCCAGTCAGTGTTCCATAGGCTGTAAAGTGTGTTTAACACTTGTACATCTCACTCACTACCACCACCATCACTGAATCCAGGTCAAGTTGGTCACTTCCCTCCTTTGTGTACCCACTGGACCATGTCCATTTTTTCTACTAGATCTCACATAATTCTTCATTGCATTTGCTACTTAGTACTCTGCATTTAGTAGACCCTCAGGAAATATTTGAGTGAATTTAAAAAGGAGAAATATTATAGTCCGGGAACTGATTTCCAAAAGCTTATGATTTTACTCTCATTGAGGGCCTTTAGAATATAAAAAAACACCTGAACTTGGAATCTTTTGGAATACAAAGAATCTCACATGAAACACCCAATTTATATTTTTTTCAGGGATTAAAAATATGGTTGAAAAGAATTTTAGAACCAAAAAGAAAAGTTGCTGCCAAAAATATTTTAATGGTATTCTTACCTTCTTTAAATCCTTTAAAAAGAGTAGCTCCAGAAACCAGACTTTTATACCTAAATTAAATTTAGAAACTGAAAAAAAAGCTAGGTAGCCCAAGCTAGTCAACCCTGATTATCACCAAGTTGACTGGATAAGTGCCATCTTTGTTTAGAATTTAGCTCATATCACTGTGCTCTGGGGCTGACTGCATTTACAGGACCAGAACTGATAACATTGTCTTCAGAATACACAAAATACAAACTCAAAAGTCTCACTAGACTGGGACTAGGTAAGTAACGATTTTATTGGAACAAAACCAAATTTAGAGATAAAATAATTTCTAGTCCATAAACTACATTCTTTATTACTAATTGAGAATCATTTGTGATTTCTCTGAGTAGAAATGAATGTGGGGAGTACCTAGATAAATGTGCTATTAAAACTCATTTTGAAAGAGTCTTTACTAGTATTCTTTATAATACCTAGTGTTTATTTGTTCCAGGTAACTGTTAAGTGCTTAAAATACATTATCTTATTTAATCTTCTTAATGAACAATAAACCCTTATCTTCATTTATAAGTTTAATTTAATGCAACTTACAGTGAAGTGAAAGTTGTTTGTTTTCATTTCTGAACTTTTACAACAGAATCTTATCAGTTATAGTCTCACATTTCTGAGCCCTTTGAAATAGACTTCCTTTGTGATTTACTTATAAGATTTATATTTATAGCTATGTGCCAGCAACTTTCTACATCATGATTTGATATCAAGAATTCATTTAGACATGTTAATAGATTTTTCTCACTAATCAACTTCTGATTCACCAAGAGCTAAATCATTAAATGTTACCAGGTTGTAATTAAACAAGATTATGGTAAGTTAATACCAAGAGGTTTCTGGGGTCATTGCTAATTTAAATTTGACATCCTTGCAGTAGGAATTTAACTCTTTAGCTGGATTTTTCTGTATCATAGTGTTTCTCAAACAGGGTTTGTATGTCACCTGTGTAAGAATCTCTTGGGGTGCTTGTTAAAATATAGATTCCTCAGCCCAAAATTCAGTTCTGGGATGGGTCCAGGAAATTGTGTTCGACAAATATCTCAGGTGGTTTTTATATACACTAAAGCTTGAGAACTACTATTTTAGCCTATTCAAAGAAAAGCAAATGAAAATGTATTTTAATATGGCTGGGAATGACATACATAGTCATTGGCCTGGGAGTTGGACCACATAAGTTCTACTGTACCATGTGAGTTGGCACCAGTCATTTATCCTTTTTGGTTTCTGTGTTCTCATTTGTAAAATAAGGATAATACCTGTTCATTTGATTCTCACAGAGTTGCCCTGAGGATCAAAACCACAAGGTAGCTTAATGTCAGATTTAAGGGTATGGAGCTTTGGAGTCCGGTAGATCTGGGTTCAAATATCAATTCCCCTCACCCCCCAACCCCGTTTTGTTTCTTGCTAGCTTTGTGACCCTAGGCAAATGGCTTGATCTCTTTTTTAAAATGAGAACAGTGTTATCAGTCATACCATGGTAGTGTGAGGATTACATGTGATGATGTTTGTAAAAGGAGTTCAGTGTCTGTCTAATGGTAACTGTTATTACTAGTTTTTTTAAAAAAACAAAAAACAGCTTCAGAAACCAAAGTGAGGAGAAATACCAATGTCTATAGTGATACTTGGGGACTGAGCTGCTTTTGTATATAGAGAGAAGGCAACTGCTCCACTATCATAGAGAAGTTTTTGAAGGATGCATGGTTTGCCCTGATGGTCGATGTCCATGCCTACTTTCCTTGTAACCAATGATATTTGGTTGTGACATAGATGTCTAGGATGAGGAATGTACTCTAAAAATAGAGAAATGATTCCTGGTTCAAACGAGGTATTGGAATTATGGACATGTGACCTAACTAGCTATACTAATCTTTTAGATGTTGATGGAATTGTCAAGAAGAAAACGGTCTGCTTTTAGTTCTTTTAGTTTAAAAACAGTTCATCATCTTCTCAGATCAATGATTTGAAACATAAACGTAGTCTTACGCAAAACCCAAGGTAGAATTAAAAGTAGGAATAAAACTCAGGTTTGGTCCTTTTAAGTTGTTTTAATGATCATTTCTGACTGGAGTCAGTTTTTTAGGTTTTTCTCTGACTGTTTTATTCCATAGAACTTATCTTCATAAATTTGTCAGTGATGGAGTTATTCACACATCCTAGTTTCTTTTATCAGTAAAATTCTGACCAATCTTTACACTGCATTTACCACATTTTCTAGTTTGTCTTGCAGGTAGTTTTTCATATTGTTAGTCTTTTTTTTTTTTTTTTTTTTTTTTTTTCCAGTCTGGTAGCAGCACCAATGAAGAACCTTTGGTGTCTTTAACACTCGTACTGGAACTGGCATAAGCAAATTCATGTAAGATAATGGCTCAACAAGCAAATATCGGGGAGCTCCTCTCCATGCTTGATTCCTCCATGCTCGGTGTGCTAGATGATATAACAGCTGTCTTTAAAGAGAACCTCAATTCTGGTAAGCAAAACAATAACTTTTTTAGCTTATCTGCTAATTGGAAGATGATGATCTAGAGGTGAATAGTCCTGCTGATAAGTTTTAATCTTCTAAAGAGAGTCTTTAAAACCAAAGAAAAGCATACATTGGTGGATTTAGTATATATGTATATGTTTTAAACTTTTAATTATGGAAAAATAATCAGGTACATACACACAGAAGTAAAGAATCATAATGAACCCAGTTTCAAAGTTTCTGCCATTCTTGTTCTTTTTATCCTTTCTGACTTACATGCACACTGAATATGTTAAAGCAAATCCCAGATATATCGTGTTATCTGTAAATAATATATATGGTTTTAAATATGAAAATGTTGGGGGTCAGATGTGGCTCAACTGGTTGGGCGTCCGTCTCCCATATGGAGTAGACCCGGGTTCGATCCCTGGGACCTCCCAGTAATAAAAGAAAAAAAAAATAAAAAAATAAAATAAATAAATAAATATGAAAATGTTTAACCCCTCTTTAATCAGAAAAATACAAATTTAAACAATACTCTTTTTTTTTTTTTTTTTTTGCTTATTAGGTTGGCAAAAATCAGACATTGATAGTAGAAATGGTCACTGTTAGTATGAAAATAAATTGATGTTTAGCCATTTTGGAATATTAATTTAAAACCATGTACCATTTGGCCCACTTAAAAGAATCTGCTTCATTATAGCTTTGAATGAAATATAGTGAAAAAATGGAAAAACCCAAATATCTTTCAATAGGCAAATGACTAAAATAATTATGTATAGCCATACAGTGGCGCCCTAGGAGGTCAGTCGTATGTACTGACTTGGGAAGGTGTCTACAATACATGGTGAAGGGTGAGAAAAGGTTTGGAAGAAAATATAACCAAACTTAAGGGTCTTTTTCTCTGAAGAGTGGTATGGGAGGCAGGTGGTGAGGGACACTTTTACTTTTATATTATATACTTTTTATATAGTCTAAATTTTTATCAATAGACATGGATTAGTTTTTGTAATTTAAAAAAGCAATAAAAAAATAAAAGCATTTCATAAGCTTTTATTGGATATTTAGGCAAATAAGTTTGGAATTATTCTATTGCTAAACCTAAATAAATTTAAATGTATCTGGGTAGTATAAAAAGAGACATTTTGTGGATTTTTTGACAGAAAATATTTGAGGTAAATTTAGAATGATAGAAGAAATAAATACTATAAACTGCCCTTCTCGTTCTTTTAGACCGAGGTCCTATGCTAGTAAACACCTTGGTGGATTATTACCTGGAAACCAATTCTCAGCCAGTATTGCACATCCTGACTACATTGCAAGAGCCACATGATAAGGTAACTGCTGAAATATAATAGTAGAACATTTAATACTAACTATGGTTAGAGTAGTATAACGGCTTCTATACAAATCCACTGCACTGTTTGTCCAGAGCTTTTTCCTTCAATTTCTATATTCCATAGATGACATTGTTCCCACATTACAACTACATATAAAAATAATTTGCAGGACCCATGTTTTCTGAGATGTTTACAAAATGAAATGTATTTTAGAGGCTTCTTAGGGTCTTGTTGCTTAAAGAAACCCTCTAATTCTAATATGATAATTTACAGTGACAATTTGATCCACAAGGTAGCCATCTTTAAAACAATCCTTTGAATAGGATTTTCAGACTTTTTCCAATAAGGGGAAATATATAAATGCGTTGAGGCTAGTCAGTCTTGTTTCCCAGCACCAAACACTTGGAGGCCTCCTTTGTTTTTTACTTTTGTTTTTGGTAAACAGCTAAGAAAGCTTTATAAATTACAGGCTTTGGTAAATTAATTTGTATATGAGTGCAACTTTACTAGGATTTGAAGACCTTGCCATTGTATACCTTTTACAACTAATCTTGTATTTTTTGACTTTGGGCTGAATTTTAACTTCTTCAACTACCTGGTTTATATTTGGTACCAAACACTATAGGTTGGGCTACTACAACAAGTGGCTTCTTCTAGCAGGATCCCCTCACAGCTTCAACAAGATAACACAGGCTTGGGACCTGTGGTTATTATAAGAAGTGTCTTATTTGTACTTCAGAAAGAGGGGCTACAAAGGAGACTCCCCCCTCTTGCAGACCTGTATTATGGGGGTCCTTTTTCAGGGACTGAAAACTGGCTGCCAACTCTTAGGCCTAATGCAGAAGTGTTAATGTTTGCTAACATGGTTAAAAAAATCTTGAGTTTGATCTCTTTACCTACTTAATTCTTGCTTTATTTCAAAAGGAAGACTTGAGGGACTGGATTACTATCTTTATTTGTGTTAACTTTGTGCATTCTTGTAAGCATTTCCCTTGCTTTCTTAAATTTTCAGCACCTCTTGGACAAAATTAATGAATATGTGGGCAAAGCTGCCACCCGTTTACGCATCCTCTCTTTATTGGGACATGTAATAAGACTGCAACCACCTTGGAAGCATAAGCTCTCTCAAGCACCTCTTTTGCCTTCTTTACTAAAATGTCTCAAGGTAGGATGTGTGTAAGGATTTGAATGAAACTGATTTTATGAATATAGCTTCTGAAGTTTGGAGCAATTTAAAGCAAGCAAACTGGATTTTAAATTTTAGAGTTTAAAAACATCTCAGCATTTGGTTTTTCTCAAATGTAATATGGTCCAGAATTGGTACTTAGTAAGCTCTCAAATGCATCACTTTGACTATTTAATGTCTTTTGTCCAAGAAAATATGGGAAAACTTCTGTCAGATTGGTTCAAAATATTATTTCATACCTCTTATTTCATCATTGTCTAGTCTTTCCTCAGTTAAAAATATGCTGATTTCTCTTTCAGGAACCCTCGTTTCTAAATTCTCCTTTAGCTAATAGCTCTGCTGGATTAATAGAAAAAAAATGGCTTAAAGGCTCTTTTAACAAGTTAGGAACATGTTCTGGCCATAGCTATAATTATTTTTTGATATAAGACCTACTGATGGGAAGCGGCTGTGGCTCAATCAGTAGGGCTCCCGTTTACCATATGGGAGGCCCCAGGTTCGGTTCCCGGGGCCTCCTGGTGAAGGCAAGCCCGCCCGCACGGCGTGGTTAGCTGACCCAGCGAGCACAAGCAGCAAGGGGGGGATAAATGAATAAATAAATAAAATCTTAAAAAAAAAAAAAAAAAAAGACCTAATGAGTTGCATTCTATTTTTTTGCACTAATTTAGTGCATTTTTCTATACAGGGAGTCATAACCTAAATAGAACTTTATGGTCTTAGTTTTGATAGTGGCTTGCCGTAATACTTAGGCTATTTGCCTAATCTGTTTTAGTTCCTGGACTTGTTTTCTATATATAAAAATAAGAAAATATGGTTAATATTAATTGCCTGTAGAAATGGTCACCGATATTTTCACAGAGACATGAAAATATCCAGTAGTATTTGTTCCAGGATGGCAGTACCTTTGGATTCATCTGATGTAACACCATGCAAATTGATTTTTTTTTTTTTTTTTTTTAAAGATTTTATTTTTTTATTCATTTATCCCCCCCTTGCTGCTTGTGCTCGCTGGGTCAGCTAACCACGCCGTGCGGGCAGGCTTGCCTTCACCAGGAGGCCCCGGGAACCGAACCCGGGGCCTCCCATATGGTAAACGGGAGCCCTACTGATTGAGCCACAGCCGCTTCCCAAAAGTCTTTTTTTTTTTTTTTACCGGGAGGTCCCGGGGATCAAACCCAGTTCCCTCCATATGGGAGATAGACGCCTAACCATTTGAGCCAAATCCATCCCCCGCAAATTGATTTTTGTCTCTGCCATCAAGGGTAATTGTGTTTTATTATCCCCAGAGGTGGGTCCCAAGGAGTCACATTGTCAGAACATCATAAAAATGTGCATTTTATGTTGAGAGAAAATAGGAACAATTTTAACAATTTAATTTTTTTTAAATGAGTAGATTGATGAGCATATTCTCCAGTTTTGAGGCACAACATTTAGTTCAGATTGCAGAACACTTATCTTTTCCAAAAGTGTAAGCTTTGAAAATTAAACATGGACTATTACTCAAGTCTTCAGTTAGAACTTTATATTATAAATGAAATTGGGGATTAGTCCTTTTTGCTTTAACTCATTATTTACTTGGTAATATATTCTAGATTCTACTACCAATATGTTATGTTCTTACCAGCTATTTCTACTGTAACAAAATGCTTGGTGTTTGGTGTGAAAACTAAATTTATTTAAAACTTTATTTCCAGGCTTATAGATTTCTTTTATAATAGAATTAATGGATGTCTTAGCCTGCATCGGTAGCCTTTTGATTAATATCTTTTTTATTTACTTTTATCCATTTTTACCACCCCCCACCCCCCATTTTTGCTGTTTCTGTGTCCACTCGCTGGGCAACTCTCCATGTCTATTTCCTGCCCTCTCTTCTCATCCTTCTCCTCCTGTCTTTACTGGAATTTGATCCTCAGAACCTCCGATGTGGGCGTCTTACTACTGCTGCGCCACCTTAATTCCTGGTTTTTTGGTGCGTCTTGTCTTGGCTCTCCCTTATGTCACTCTCCTGTTACGTTATCATCTTGCTGCTTGGCTTGCGGGGCCTGGCGGCTCACCCATGCACGGGGCCTGATGGTGCACTTGCTCTCAGGGCCTGATGGCACACCCACGCACGGGGCCTGGTGGCTTACCCACTCGCGGGGCCTGGCAGCTCAACTGCAGACGGGGCCTAGTGGCCCACACGCCTTCTATATATTTCTTTTTTTAAATTTATACCAGGAAGTCCTGGGGGTCGAACCCAGGTCTCTCCATATGGGAGACAGACGCTCAACCACCCAGGCCACATCTGTTCCTCTGCTATATCTGTTAAGGTTGACCAAAGATACCCAAAGTTAGTCTTTTCCCATACAGGATGGTCATATAATAAATCAGGCTTAGTTTATCACCAGCATTCTAAAAACCAGACCTAGGGAGAAAAACTAGGTCTGGGGACACATGCATGGTTTCTAATATAGCGAATGTTTAGCCTACCCTGGTTATTACAAAATCAGGACAGCAAGAATATTCGCATTAATTAATATCTTGTTTCTTAAATGTGACTTTCAGTTATTTGGCAAAAACCCATGATTTAATTATGGGTCAGATGAGGTGCTGTAGCTAGTCGGAGTTGATTCATTATCCATTGGGTATTAAGTATCTTAAGTTAGCCTAAAGTTATTTGACTTGATATTTATACTGTAGGCATGGTTGGGATCACCTTATCTTCTCTTATTTGCTCATCTCTAAGAACTGCTGTGAAGGTGAGACCTGTTAGTTCTGTACTAATTTCTTCTTAAATTATATATTTGTTGTAGTAGTCCTTTAAAAAATAATGAATTACTTATCACTGTGTAGACAATGTTTTTTAAATTGACTTAACAAAAGGAAATATTTTAGGATTTGGTTGAGTGAAAGAAAATAGAGCAGCATTGCTTTGTTCTGGTAAAAAGCAATTTCTCATGCTTTTATCCAAGTGCTATAAATAGGGCATCCCTAAGGCTTTAGGACTTGAGCACCACCAAGTCAGGTTTAAAATCATCTGGATGTGTTTGTATAGGTGTATGGTAAATGGTCCTCATAGACTCACTACAGTTGAGTTAATTCTTAGTAGTTTTTCTTTTGAGTCTGTTTCAATATTGTCTGTCCCCAATCTTTAGGGATAGGGAAATGGGTATGTGAGTGGACTTAGAATTTGTGCTTTCTTTGTGTAGAACCTCTTCATGTACTATGTAGTGCTGATCCTAATGCTGTATCTGACATATTTTTCTTATTTGACATTTTCTTCTGCAGACTGACACCGATGTTGTAGTCCTCACAACAGGAGTTTTAGTGTTGATAACCATGTTACCAATGATTCCGCAGTCGGGGAAACAGCACCTTCATGACTTCTTTGATATTTTTGGCCGTCTTTCATCGTGGTGCCTGAAGAAACCAGGTAAAGAGCTCACTATATACCTGTCAGACCCTGTCAGGGGAATATTTTCATTATTGATTAATAGGCCAGGAGTTGTTAGGAAAGGGCATGTGGAATTTTATAGCTGAGATGGGAGGTTTTCACTGTACATATAAGGAAATATCTTGGGTGATTCCACTGTAGGCACATATAAGATGCATGACTGTTGAGATACCACCTTTATTCTGTTGATTTAAAAGAATTAGATGTCAGAAAAAAATTGAGTGATAGGATATAAAACTTCCTGACTTTCTGTAAATTGAAAAACAACTTCAATCTAGATTGTAGCTGTATAGGACTAAGCTTGCTGAACATTTTTGTCTTATTCTGCTGTTCTGTTGTGACAGAACACAAACTTCTGGTTCTGAGAGCTTCTTCATTGGATATGTTGAAGGAGGAGGGAAAACATAGTGTGTCCTAATTAGCATTCTAGTTTCAAGTGCAGTGTCATATCAGCAGGTAGCACAGCTGTATCAAAGTGATTCAGAAGCTATAAGCATGTGAAATTTGGAATCTTTTGCTAATCCCAGCATGAAATATTCGTATTGAAAGGATGAAATGTATAAGTCCTGTGAAACGTAATACTGTGCCTTCCTGTACAGGTTTAAATAACCAAGCACAAGGCCCATATGATGCCAGCTTATTAGCAGGATCTTCTTTGGGAGAAAAGAATGGTTTGTCCATTATTACAGAAGAGCTTTTATGTGTACTATAGACTTGAAGGTTTCATTGGATCTAGTTAAAGCTAGATTACATTTTCAGTTTCTCCCACTAGGTGGTATATATGCCTCTTTTAAGTTAATTTCTAGATTTTTTTTTTTTTCTGTAACTATAAAGCTGCATAGCTGAGACTATATACTGATTTTAAAAGGTTCTTACAAATTCATTTCTCAAATATTTGAATGCATATTATATGCTGAGCACAGTGAAAAGTATTGAAGATACAGTGCTGAGTCACACAGCCCCTGTCCTCAAGAAACTCTTGCTTCATTGGGCAATGGAGAAGTATGAGTACAACTTTAGGACGGATGACTATCATTATGAAGATAGTTCAGTATTGTGGGAATGTTTGGGGTCCTTTGTGGGGAATAGCTGGAGAGTTAGGCAGAGATTAGATCAATCTTACGTGTCACAGTAAGTACTTGAATTTTTTTCCCCAAAGGCCGTAGGGAGCCATTGATGGATTTTAAATAGCAGTGTCTGGTGTGTTCAGATTTGCATCTTAGAAAAATGCTCTGTCTTAACTATCTTTGGAGCAAGGTGGGAGTATATGTAAATAAAAGGTCATGCTGGCAGCTGTGCATTCATGTCTATTTTGCACACAGCAATCTTTTGCCCAACTAAGAATTTCCTCTAAATGGTTTCCTTTTTTAGGCCATGTGACAGAAATTTATCTTGTCCATCTCCATGCCAGTGTTTATGCTCTCTTTCATCGCCTTTATGGAATGTATCCTTGCAACTTTGTCTCCTTTCTACGTTCTCACTATAGTATGAAGGAAAACTTGGAGACTTTTGAAGAAGTGGTCAAGGTAAATTAAAATTGCTTCTTTATTTGATAGTTAGCATACTGTTTAGACAGGCTGCATTTAAAACCTTTTAGAATAAGTGGTAGATGGAAATTTTGAAAAGAAATTCAGAGGTTTTTTTTTTGGTAACAGCTTTATTGAGATATAATTTACACACTATATGCAATTCACTCATATAAAGTGTACCATTCTATGGCTTTTAGTATAGTCAGAGTTGTACTGCAACTGATTCTAGAACATTCAAAAAGAAATCCTGTACCGATTAGAACCACTCTCTATTTCCCCTCAGGCATTCCATCCCATTCTCCCATGCTCCAGCTTTAGGCAACCATCTATTTTATTTCTGGATGGATTTTCCTATTCTGAACATTTCCAGACTATGGATATACAAATGATATCATGCAATATGTGGTCTTTTGTTACTGGCCTCTTTCACTTAACATGTTTTTAAGGTTCAGCCATGATTTAGCATGTATCAGTATTTCATTCCTTTTTATTGCTAAATAATATTGTATTGTATGAATGTATCACAGAAATTCAGCCTCTTCTAATTTGTCAACCCAAACTCTTCTAGCCAATGATGGAACATGTGCGAATTCATCCGGAATTAGTGACTGGATCCAAGGACCATGAACTGGACCCTCGCAGGTATAGAAAATAAGCTATTTAGTGACATAGAATTTTAAAGAATCTCATGAGCGATTGAAAATGTGACCTAGGAGATTTCCCTATTGATGTATTATTTGGGAATGCATATGTTCTACTTATCCATTTTGAAGGACTTGTATAATTAAAACTTAATATTAGCTTTATATTAATAAGCATATTCCTAACAGATGGAGAACTAATAGCTAACTTAGTAGAGTGGAGGAAGTTACAGTCTAAGTGCTGCCTTGCAGAACCACGGGAAAGCTTATACCTTGGTGGTACCAGTTACTGTGCAAGGCAGGAGAAGATGAAGTGTATGGCTGAAAACAAGTGTATTGTAGAAAGTCTATATATTGAGTGAGTGGGCTCCCTGGGTCCCTTTCTCCATCCGTTCTCATTGGGTCCCCTGCAAAAATTTCCAGGTTTATCCTCTGGAGAAAGTGAACCTGAGAGGCTCCTGATTTGAGGATAACACTGTGTTGGAGGGTGGAGCTGAGGCTGAGAATGAAAAGAGGGAATTAAGTAAAATTCTACATACTGAGCTGTTAGAAGCTCAGCTCCCTCCCCTATTTTTACTTTTCTCTAGCTAGCAGCCTGGCTAATGCTCCTCAGGCAGGGGATTGAACCTCTTTGGGAAAAGTGACCCACAGATATTGACATTTGGGTATTTCCCACTGAAAACGCTGCCCTACAGCCCGATCCCCCTACAATGAATCTCACCTCTCCACAAACCCTGCCTCCACCATGCAGAGCCTCCATCAGCTTAAATTAACCTAGTTAGAGCATCTGGCAAGGACTATAACTAGGGTCAGATACTGGATTTGCTGCCAAAATGTGGTCAGAGGAGGAGACTGCTCTGTGTTTTCTGCTTCTAAGCTCGCTGTGGCCTGCTACCAGCTCTCAGGAATAGGTCAAAGCAGAATATTTTTGGGGGATGGAGTGAATGTCCTCAGCTGCTCCAGGGAGAGAAAGGAAGGGAGAGTAGGAACTTCATCAGCACATAATCAAGACAAGCCAAGTACGTCTAAGTTACCTAGGCATGGGTCACCTGGACATTCTGTCCCCTGGTTAAAAAGATAGTACAGTGGCAGTTATCTTGGTGATAGCCTGCAACATGTTTGTCTCTTGACATGTCTGTTCTGACCTGAACTGGTTGTCTTCTGTTCCTGTACACAGCTGTCATCTTTTTCTCTTGGGGCTTCTCTTTGCTGCTCTTCTGTGTAGGATCTCCCATTTCCTATATCTTAGTCTTCTTTCTTAGCTTACTCTTGTCTTGATGGAATACATCCACTAGTAGCTTTTTGAGAAAGTATACAATTGTTTGGCTAGATAGAGACTTCTAGATTGGAGTCATTCACTTAAAATAATCTGAAGGCATTATATTCTATTGCCATCTTTCTTCTATTGTTGCTGTTGAAATAAGAAGACATTTAGATTTCTGATCATCGATAATTTGCTGTGTTTTTCTCTTTTGGAACTTGTTCTCATTATATTCTGAAGTTTCTTAGTGATGTACTTTATTAGGAGTCTATTCTCAGTTATTGTTCAATATGGAAATTCTTAAGTTCTAGGAAATTTTCTTTATTTTGTTTTTCATTTTCTTTCCTTCATTCCTCCATTGTATCTTTCTTTCTAGAACTCTTAGTATTCAGATTGGAACCTCCCAAACTGGTTCTCTAGTTTTTGCTCTTTGTTGGTTTTTTTTGTTGTTGTTGTTGTTGTTTTTGTTTGTGGTTTTTTTTTTTTTTTTTTTTTTTTTGCCCTTTTTGCTCTACTTACTGAAGATTTCCTTGTCTTTGGCTTCCAATCCTTTTATTACATTTTTCATCATGCTTTTATTATCTAAAAGTTCTTTTTAGTTCTGAGTGTTCCTTTTTTTATAGTAGCCTTTTTTTTGTTGTTGTTTCATGGGTGCATTTACTCATATCCTTGAGATGTTCATGATAGTTGTTTTGGTTTTTATTTTTTCAAGTTTTCTTTTCTCTGCATAATCTTTTTCTCTAAGCTCTTTTTGTTTGTTTGTTTGTTTGTTCTTTCTTACATATGTAAGTCTTTCTTCAAATGTTTGGCTGCTTGGTTTCCTAGGGCTGCTATAACAAAATACCACAAACTGAGTGGCTTAAAACAACAGCAGTTTTTGTCTCACCGTTCTGGAGGCAGAAAGCCCAGAATAAAGGGGTTGGCATGCTTCCTTCAAAGTCCATAGAGAGAATTTGTTTCTTGCCTCTTCTAGCTTCTAGTGGTTTGCTGGCAATCCATAGTGTTCTCCCCTCTGTCTCTTTCTGTGTCCAAATTTCCTTTTTTTATAAGGACATCAGTCATGTAATATTGAATTAAGGTGCCACCCTAATCCAATTTGCCCTTATTTAACTAATAACATCTTTAAAGATCCTATTTCCTAATAGGGTCACATTCACTAGACCATGGATTAGGCCTTGAACATATTTTTGTTGGGGAAACAATTCAATCCATAACATCTGGGGATCTGCTTGTATTTTGGTGGGGAGACTAAAAAGACTTGTTGACTTTGAGTTTCATTGTAGGTTGATCTGGGCATTTGTTGAAGATACTGTTGTTTTCTTCTTGAGCTGGTGAGATTTCTTAGAAAACTGTCTTTGATCTCTATCTTGGTAAGGGTCTAGCTGCCACTGATGGGGTAGTGGTCTTGGCATTCAGAATGTTTATGTTTACTTAATCCCTTTGTTTGGACTGGGGTATTCATGCTTTCAATAATTTCTGAAGTATCTTTGTCCAGAAACTGTTTTATCCTCTCAGGAGAATAAACACCCTGATTTCTAATGGGAGAACAGCTGATGCCTGGAGTATAGAGTTGGGGAGAAGATCAAGGGACTCTAACAGTTTTCTCCTAGTCTTTCTTATTTTAGCTGTCCTCATCTACCCAACACTCATCTCCAGTTCCAAAAGTACTTGATGCTGTAAATTCCTTAGCTTTTTAAGGATTCGGCAAGTATAAATCAGGTTGACTCTTAGCTTTGAAACATTGGTAGCTTAGGATTCTACTTTCTTGGGTTTTCTAAGTCAATTACCACTTGCACTTGTGGTGCTATTCTCTCTTCTCCCATTCTTTCCCTTTTTGTATGTTTATATATTTTTTAAAAGCAAGAAACAAATTTTACTGTAGACTTAGTGGGATTTTAGGAGATTATACAATTGGATGCATATATTTAATTCACTATATTAACTTGGAAGCCTCCTTGGTCAGCTTTAGAGCCTCACTCACTTTGGTTAGGCAGGGGTTACCTGGCTTTTGAACAAAGCTCTAACACAAAAGACAGAGACCAAATCAAACAAACAGAAAAAGGAGCTAGCAAAAAACAATGACAATACAGAGAGCAGAAGGGAATGTCTATAATAGCTACAGAGATAAGGCACTTGTGCACATATAAAGAAAGATCAGGGTGCCACAGAGAAGGAATACTTAAAGATTAAAGAAAGAACTTTTGAAAATTAAAAATGATAGCCAAAATAAACATCTCAATAAAAGATTCAGAAGATAAAATTAAGAATAGCTTAGAAAGCAAAACCAAAGGATGAGATGGATAATATGAAAAGAAAGATGAGAAATTAAAACAAAACAAAACAAAATCAGTCCAGGAAGTCCAACATCCAATAAAAAAGAGTTTTAAAAAGAGAGAAAAGAAAACTTTGGTGTGGGAAGAAATTGTGAAATAAATAATACAAGAAAATTCCCTAGAACTGAAGGACATGAATTTCTAGATTGAAGGGGCTTATCTAGTGTTCAACTCAATCAGTGAAAAAAGAACATCACCAGGTCTCAATATGGTGAAATTTCAAAACACTAGGGCTAAAATCTTTGAGAGAGATAAGAAGCAAAACACTTAATAAGGAGCAGAAATCAGAATGGTGTTAGCTTCTGGAATACCTTCAAAATTGAGAGAAAATAGTTTTCAACTTAGAATTCTGTACCTAACCGCATTACCCATCAAGTATGAGACATTTTTAGACATGCAGGGACTCAAATTTACTACATGTATACTCTTCCTCAGCTAATCACTGGAGCATGTATTTCACCAAAACAAAAATAAGCAAGAAGGAGGAAGACACAGAATCCAAGAAACTGGGGACCTAACTTTGTTTCATGGTAAAGGAAATCCTCAGGATAACAGCTGTCCACTAGTGCTAGAGAACAAATCATTCCAGACTGAAGGAGGAGTGAGAGGGCTTCAGAAGACAACTGTTGAAGGAGAAGGGGAGCAATCCTGATAGATTACATGCATTTCCCCATTATGTAAAAATTTTATTAGGCATTTTTTTTTTTTTTTTAGAGCTGTTCGAGTGAGTTTAGGAAGTATTAGCAATAGATACACAGAAAACTGAGGGGAAAAAAACCATTAAATCAGAATTCCAGGATGAACTAAATCCATCACGAAAGAAAATATGATCATATAATACCATTTGGCTCAGCTGTGAATAGTACTTACATAGTCATAATAATTAATTGTCGAAAATTGGTTTTGAAAAAAAAAAACAAAGCCGTGATATTTTTTTTTTTTTGAGAGGATTGGGAGGGAAGAAAAAGGATATATGATAATGACCAAAATCCTCACTTACCATAATAGGAAGTTAATAAATGGTGTCTAAAATTCATAAATCAGGGCATTTGTATCAAAGCATATAGGGTATAGTATTTAGAAATATGGAGACAGGGTAACAATTCAGCTAACAGAATTGGAAGCAGATGCCAGAATGCTTGCAGAGGAGATGGTTGGGAGGTACATTTTAGTACTAAATTGACCTTTTAAACTACCCTATTTCATTGACTCTATACTTATATTTTATATACCTCTGAGAAAGAAAAAAATACCAAATAAACTAACATGCATTTGATTAAAAGATACTTCCCTATTTCAGAGATATTAAAATATAAAAAGTCCATTTAAGAATCAGTGAAAAATTGTAAGTGTATATATTACTTTGATTAAAATAAAAAAATTTAAATGCATTCCTATTTTATTGATTCTCGTTTTCTTCTCTAAAATCAATCTTCTTATGTGTACATTTGCTTCCTGACTCTTGCTTTCACTTAATCACTTTCCAATCATGATGAGAATGTGTAAAGAGGAGACTCTCACTGATAACACAATTATCACAGGCAGTGAGAACCTGTACAGTGACAGAAGAAGGAAAACTAAAATTAAAAGACTTTCCCCTCAGGGAAGCTGCCTTATATTTTCCCCATGTCCTTGATGTCTTTGTTTCTGTATTGAATACCACATTTTCAGCATTTAAGATTTAATTTTGAGCTTTCTAGAACACTTATGTAGGATCAGATTTTTTAACAGTAAACCCATGGACTGACTCCCTTTAGTGCTGCTGTGCAGTTCTCTGTACACTTTGGAGCATGAAGTTTAGTAACTCTTGGAGTTCCTAAATACTCAGGAACGTGTATAGTGAAATTATATTGTCTAAAAGAAAGATTATTTGAGCAGGTATTCATATTCTAAGTGTTCTGTTAGTTATTAGGGTCTTCATAGAACATTTGGAAAATACTGAAGAATTGCAAGAAGAAAATAAACATCACCTATAACTTCAGTTCTTTTAATTTGAATACTTAATGCAGTTCATGTGTATCTATTTGTTGGCATGCTTTTGAGTAGTTTTGTATCCTTTTTTCATTTAAAATTATATTCTGAGCATTTTATGTCTTTTAATATTTTGAAAGGATAACTTTTAAAATAAACTTTAGTAAGGTATAATTTACATACAATAAAATCAATACATCTTCATACATTCTGACAAATGTCACAATCATGATAAAGAACATTGTCATCACCCTATAAAGCTCTTTTGTGTCTTTTGTGGTCATTCCTCTCCTCCCACTCCTGGTAACCATTGATCTGCTAAACGTCTGATTTTTCATGGATGGTATAATATCTCTTCTTTAGTATATGCCTTTTTGTTGGATTTTGGATTATCGCCTTTCTGCTTTCGGTAATAAGCTGTGTTGTGATGAACTTTGTTGTACATATCGGTGTATGCCTATTTCCAAAGAAGTGAAATTGTGGATCATATAACTGAATTGTTAGACAATTCTTTAAATATTCTCCTGGTCTTTTTCTAGGTTTGAGCCTTTCTCTACCGTATTTCTGGTCAAGGGAGGGATTAGAATCCTGAGGCTTTGCAACAAGACTTTAAATCAGCCTTCAGTTGTCTGGCAGTTTTGAAGCCTCCCTATTCTTTGATTACCATTGTTCCATAGGAGATTTTTTTCCCCAGTGCTGCTGTACATGGTTTATATTCTGTTTTGAGGCTATGCCTAGTTAGTCTTTTGTTGATAAAATGTTTGTTTCAAATTAGTTTCTGATAACCTAAAATGTAACCCATTTTAAAAAGGGCAAGTATAGATTTGTAAAATGGATGAACTAATTATTTAATATTAGCACTGTTTCATACTTGGGCTCACATGATCTATCTCAGTGGCTGGCACTGAGTTGGCATTCTAAGTACTTCATTGAATGGATTAAAACTTGCGTTTCTTGACTTTCATTACCTTTAACAGGTGGAAGAGATTAGAAACTCATGATGTTGTAATAGAGTGTGCCAAAATCTCTCTGGACCCTTCAGAAGCCTCATATGAAGATGGCTATTTTGTGTCTCATCAGATCTCATCACGCTTTCCTCATCGTTCAGTTGATATCACCACCAGTCCTTATGTTGACACTCAGAATAGCTATGGTAAAAAGTGACTTTGGTACTTATCTGCTTTACAACTTTGTCTCTGGAATATATTGTTTATTTTGTTGACTTTACTTTCTTTTCCTATAGTAAAACTTAGTTCAGGTCTTAGAAGCCTTTTCCCAAATATTTTAAATTTGAATTTTCTTCTATTTTCTAATAATTTCTCCTTCAAGTTTTGTAGGTAATTATAATGTAGAGTCCCATGTCCTCAAATTCCTACATGGTAGTATGTCAGCAGACTTGGGGCTGTGTTGTCAACACATAAAAGGAAAATGGGTTCAAGGATTTGACTTCTAGGCTCCACCTTACAAGGAAATCTTTCCACTTTTCAGACACTTACAGTGATGTCCTCTTGGCTATAGCATTGACATAGTTTTAATAAATCTAGACAGTTTAGAATTGGATTCATGTAAAAATCTAGGCTTTATCTGTAGGTAGCACCCATTGAAGCTGTCATCCAGATTATGCTTTTTTCAGGTTATCCTGAGGCTTAACTAGACATCAAACTTTAGTGAGCTGTATTTCCAAAGAGTATTTAAAGAACCTTCTTATTAATATTTTTACTTTGTCCCTAAGTATGTCAGGAAGCCCCTTGGATTTTTTTAAATATAGAGAATTAAATATTATCAAATGGTCTAGAGACTCATAGTTTATTATCAGAGCAATCTAAAGCCACACATTAACCCCATGTGTTCTTTCCCTTTCATTTTAGGGAATGCTACTTCTACCCCTTACTCCACTTCTCGGCTGATGTTGTTAAATACACCAGGGCAGCTACCTCAGACTCTGAGTTCCCCATCGACACGGCTGTTAACTGAGCCGCCACAAGTACGGTGTAAAATAATGTGCCTGTTCTCTTCTTTGCTTTCTGTTGAAACTGGCTATTTGGGTCAGGATTTAGTATATGGTTGGAGAAATCTTACTCTGCTCATTTCAGGAGTTGCTTTTAAGGAGCCGTGATATTAGCAAAGAAACTTACTTTTGCCACTTTGGTTCATTTTGCAGTCTAGACTTAGAAAATGCAACTTGTCTTCTGATAGAGCTTTAATAAGATGCCTTTTTACAGATGGAAAGACTAAATTTAAACTGAACATTGGTTCATGGATATAAACCCTGTGGACAACTTGGTATTCATTTACCATTATTGACATACTTTATTAACTTCCTAGGCTACTCTTTGGAGCCCATCTATGGTTTGTGGTATGACCACTCCTCCAACTTCTCCTGGAAATGTCCCACCTGAGTTGTCACACCCTTACAGTAAAGTCTTTGGTACAACTGGTATGTATGTCTTAGGTTGGATTTGTTTGGTTGATTTTGGGCTACCTTTTATGATAAGAGAAACTGTCTCTTAGATCTATGAGTTTAGGGGCCACATTTCACTAGTAAACCTCTTGTTTTGATACTTAATGCAAATCTCTTAAAGAAATGAAAAAAAAAAAGACTAATCTAGATCCTCAGAAAGTTAACTCCAGTAGCTTTATTTGTAGTAAAAGGCTGAAAGAAAGAAAGAAAAAAAAATCAGTTTTTCTAATAGACTATGTATTCATATATATTCTGTCCTTGTCTCTGAGCAGGTGGAAAAGGAACTCCTCTGGGAACCCCAGCAACCTCTCCTCCTCCAGCCCTGTTCTGTCATTCGGATGACTATGTGCACATTTCACTACCGCAGGCCACCGTTACTCCCCCGAAGAGGGTACGTGCCAACTCATCTGTGGTTCCTCTGCCAAAGCACAGTGATTTGCTTACATCCTCATTTTGTAAAGCCTAATTAGGCCAAATATAACTTTGACCCAAAATGTGATGTGTTTGAATCAGAACAGTTAAAAATGGGCTATCTAGCAGTTCTCAAAAGTATGGTCCAGCAGATACCTGGGGTCCCAAAACCCTTCTGTGGAGACTACTTGGTCAAAACTATTTTTATTGTAATACTTTGCTCTTATTTGTCCTTTTTACTGTGTTGACATTTGTACTGATGGTATAAAAACAATGATGGGTAAAATGGCTGGCGCCTTAGCATGAATTAAGGCAGGTACCAAATTGTTCTAGTAAGCAATATTTTTCCCTGCCATGCTCTCTCAGTTTAAAAAAGAAGAAAAAAGCTGCCAACAATTAAGTATGCGTTATATAAAGCAGTAATATTTGTTAATTTTATTAAGTCTCGACCCTTGAGAACATGTATTTTTAATATTCTGTGTGACAAAATAGGAAGTATGCATAAAGCACTCTTTCTGCATACCAAAGCACTTTTACTTAAGCACTCATGCAATTATTTAAGTTAAGAGCTGAACTAGCTGCTTTTTTTCAAGGAACATCAGTTTTCTTTGAAAGAAAACTGACAAACTATGGTTATTCAGACTTGGGTATTTGACAGGCAATTTCTTAACTGATGAAGTGATTCTGTCACTTCAAGAAATTTGTTGCTGATGATAAAATTCAACTTTCAGGTGAAAATTAGAGTATTTTAAAACTTGTATCTGACACCATGAGGTTGGTAGCTTTCTAAGACTTTTCTGATGAGATTGAAAAGTCCTGGAAATCTTGATTAATGAGTTTGATTTTTTTTTTTTTAATATTATAAGATGAAATGTGTAAACAGGAGAGCCGCATAACTTGGTAAAACAATATTTTACAAATGACCAATACAGAATCATGCACAGGTTAAAGGTGTGTTCAAAATGCAAGGTAGATCAATGAATTTTAACAGTGTGAAAGGTTAATTAGTATGGTTTCAGTTTCCACATTGTAACTAGCCATTAAGAAACTACCATTTGTTGAGTTTTGGTGTAATATCAAAGAATATTCACATTTGACTGAGAAGTCTGTTAACATACTTTTGCCATTTGCAACTACATGTCTGTAGGATACCAGATTTCTTCTTATATTTGAACCAAAGCAACATATTGCAATAAACAGAATGAAGAGGCAGATAGGAGAGTCCAGCTCTCTTCCATTAAGCCAAATATAAAACAGTTCTATTCTAACTAAATTTATTTTAATTTTGGAAAATATAATTATTTTTCACAAAATATATTTTATGTTAACATGTAATTCGTTTGTTATTTTTAAGTAAATCAATATTTTTAAATTTTCTCAATTTTAATTTCTAATATATTAGCTGTTGACAGTTGTAATAACCCACATAAATAAAAACTCTTTTTAAGAATATAAAAGCATTCTGAGACCAAAGAGTTTGAAAGCCACTGGGCTAACCTTTACATTCCTTTATAATATCCTAAAAATTTGGATATTTAGGATATTTCTCTTATGTCAGAGAACATGTATATACTTTTTCACCTTTCTTTTCAGGAAGAGAGAACAGATTCTGCAAGGCCATGTCTACACAGGCAACACCATCTTCCTAATGACAGAGGATTAGGTAAAAACAATCTTTGTGGGTAACAGTAGACTTTGCTTGTCTCTTATTGTTTTTCTTTTAAATATATTTTGAAACAAAGTTAAGTGGAAACAAGGAAATTCAGGGATACCACAAAACACTGAAGCCTAGAGAAAATGAAACAATCAATTCTTATAAGCAAACTAATAGTAGCATAAAAAAAAAAAAGAAAGCTTTTAAAGCTATTGCAATGAAATACCTGTGAAGTGTTTTGATATAGTCCAACTATGTGGTTTTATCTGTTCTCTGAGACATTAAAAACAAAAAATTTTATTTTCTGTGGGATTATTTTTTTGGTATCTTTAAAATATATTATTTATAATATCTTAGGTTTCTGTAGTAGTAGCCCTTGGAAAGAGCCATTTCCAGCCTTCTTTGATCAGCAGAAAGAATCATTATAGGCATATTCTGTTACAGTATAAGCAAGTGTATTTATTTAACTTGAGTTATCTTTGTTCCTCTTTAGAAGAGATACCTGGCAGCAAAGGTTCTATGACTCTAAATGATCTTCCAGAGTTTTTAGGTGATCTGGCTTCTGATGAAGATAGTATTGAGAAAGATAAAGAAGAAGGTAATGTGTGTGGGATTCTGGGCCTGTGAGATAATAAAAATGTGATTCTCATTCTGCAAAACCATGATTTAAAACCAGGCTCGCTTGGTTTTTCTTCCCTTGGGGGAAAAAGATGGGTGTTTCAGTACAGGTCCTATGGCCAGGTAAAAGGGTGCCACTTTTTATCTGCCCTTCTGGGTAACATTGGTACATGGCAACATACAAACCCAAACTACCCAACTTTATCCAGATTGAGTATTTACTGTGGTTTCTCTTCTTTCCTTTCGCTCCCTCCTCAGCTGCAATATCTAAAGAACTTTCTGAGATCACCACAGCAGATGCTGAGCCTGTGGTTCCTCGAGGAGGATTTGACTCTCCTTTCTTCCGAGACAGTCTCCCAGGTTCACAGCGGAAGACTCATTCAGCAGCTTCTGGTGCTCAGGGCACTAATGTGAACCCTGAGTCTTTAAACTCCTCCTTTGATAAGCGTGGGCCTGACACACCAAAGCAAGCCTTTACTCCCATTGACCTACCCTGTGGAGGTGCTGATGAAAGCCCTGCTGGCAATAGGGAACGCCAGACTTCTTTGGAGACGAGTATCCTCACTCCTAGCCCTTGTAAAATTCCACCTCAGAGGGGAGTGGGGTTTGGAAGTGGGCAGCCTCCCCCATATGATCATCTCTTTGAGGTGGCATTGCCAAAGACTGCCTATCATTTTGTCAGCAAGAAGACTGAGGAACTATTAAAGAAGGCAAAAGGAAACACAGAGGAAGATTATGTGCCCTCTACCTCCCCAATGGAAGTACTGGATAGACTGATACAGCAGGGAGCAGATGCACACACCAAGGAACTTAACAAGTAAGGGATTCTTGAGGCTATTTTCTTTTTATTTAAACATCTGATTTTATTGTAAAATACAGAAAGTGTAAGGAAGGAAATAAGAATCATTCTCTCATCTAAAGGCAGCCATTTCTCTTTCTATGTTGTCATATGTCCTTCTAATTTGTTGCCTTTTCCTTTATATGAACTTGTGTATTTTCTTATATATTTTCATTAAATTGAGATAATTCCTTAGATAGAAATCCCTTTAAAAACGAGCCTTTTATATATATAGGTCATTTTGTGCTGCTGTACTGTGAGGAAGCTCAAATGCTTTCATATTTGTGCTTTGAAAATTTGAGGATGAGGCTATGATATTTCTTTTTTTTTTTTTTTTAAAGATTTTATTTATTTATTCATTTATCCCCCCCTTGCTGCTTGTGCTCGCTGGGTCAGCTAACCACGCCATGCGGGCGGGCTTGCCTTCACCAGGAGGCCCCGGGAACCGAACCCGGGGCCTCCCACATGGCAAACGGGAGCCCCATCGATTGAGCCACAGCCGCTTCCCATGATATTTCAAGTAATCTAAGAATATTTGTTACAGTGTCTCTCTCTATTTATAATTGCTGCCTGACGATTTGTCTTTCTATTTTGGTAGCATGGCTCATTAGATGGAAGATAAATCAACAGTATTCCAGTGCAAGTTCATGATAGCCTTACCACCTCTCCCCTGCTCCCCAGTATGGCATACAAGATTTCTAGAAAGAAATCTATTCGTGACGCTGTTTTCGACCCTTTTAATACCTTTTACAAAGGATATCCAGGGAACGGATAAGGGAATAACTAGTCTAGAATTTGAATTCTCTGACATTTCTAAACAGGTTCCTGGAGATGTTTGTTTTTATTTTTCTTCAATATAGTAACCTGAGGTAGAATTTTTCAGGGATTGTAATATTTAAGCTTCTTCTTTTTAAATGGGATTTGATATAATAGGTTTAGGTAAATTACCTACTCTGCCTTAAACTTGGATGAGAGTAGTTTCTCAACCAGAGCTACTCTATATATTTCAACAGAGAGAGTTGAAAACAGCTCTCAGTGTGTTTTATTACCCGGTTGCTTTGGAGAGCTGGCTAAAAAACGTAGGTCACTGTGCTGAAGCAATATGAGCTCACTATTAGAGCTTATCAGCTCTCCTTAGTGGTCATAAATAATGAGAGTGCCCAGCCCATTGCAGAGGACCCCCTACTTCATCCACTGTTAGGCTTCTCCTGCAACTCTATGAGAGTTTGAAACTTTCTTATGCCAATGAGGATTTTTGACAATAAAGAAATGAACAATAAAGAATGAACAATTACAAGTCCAGATAAACTTTTCTCTAGGTAAAATCAGTAACTTTGTTACTCAAAAACTTTCTTCTTAGGTTGTCTTTACCCAGCAAGTCTGTCGACTGGACCCACTTTGGAGGTAAAATTGTTATTTTAGCTCCAAATCTAGCCCATATGGTTCCTGCATGCTTGTTGCCTTTTCTGTCCTTGAAAGAGGTGTCCTATAGAAAGCAAATCTCCACTTTGCTACTGCTTCAGCCAGTTATCTACTTGGCTAAAAGTATCTCAAGTGTTGCAAAGCCAGCGTTTCCTATTTGAAAAGGGCAAATACCATGTGCTTAAGAATGGAAGCGTAAAAAGTTTACAGCAGGCTTCTCTAGAAAAGACTCAGGAGAAGTAAATGGCGATGGGAGCATTCTTGGTGGAAAACATAACACTGAAGGAAGGGCCCTGAGAAATAGAAAGGGAGTCCTTGTGTATGTGTATATATATGATCCAGGTTTGTGGGGAAAATAAGCTCTAAAAGAATCATCCCATGTTATACCCCTTTGTATTCCTGTAAAAGGAAATAGGTAGTATATACTTTTTACCCCACTCCTAATGAATGATTGTGCAGGGAACCAGGTGGCTATTTGCAGAGTAAGTGGTGATTTGATTTTTTAGAGCATTTTGTTTGTTAAGCTAACAAAATGCAGGGCAGGGTGGGGAGGCACTTTGATTGAACTTTATGTAAAAGGCATCTCTGCCATCCTCCCTCTGCTTTAAAATTAGGCTCTCCTCCCTCAGATGAGATCCACACCCTCCGTAACCAGTTGCTTTTACTGCACAACCAGTTACTCTATGAGCGTTTTAAGAGGCAGCAGCATGCTCTTCGGAACAGACGACTCCTCCGGAAGGTGATCAAAGCAGCAGCTCTGGAGGAACATAATGCTGCCATGGTGAGCACTTTTTTTTTTTTTTTTTTTTTTTTTTTTTTGTGGGAGTTGGAGGGGAGGTTGGATTTCATTTTTTGTTTTGCTTTGGGTCAGCATGATAGCTTGTAATGAGCCGTGGCTGAGGGCTGAGTGGAGATCAAAGTTTTCATTGTAGCTTTAGTTCTTCTCCTTACCACTTGTATGGCTTGTGGCAGGTCACTTAATCTCTGAAGTTAAGAAGTGAGTGGCTAGTTCTCTGAATTCCCTTGCAGCTCTCAGAAACTGTGGTGACAAATGATTTTTTGTTTGTTTGTAATTGACTATGATGAAAGAACCAAGAGATTATTTTGTTTCTTTGAATGTGAAACCAGCTCTCCTAAAGCTGTTTCCTGACATAACACTTAAGTGCGCATGGTGTGGTGGTTGTAAAGCCAATCAGACCTGGAAATTGAATCTTGGCTCTCCCACTTATTTCCTTGGAAAAGTAATTTAGCCTCTTGGAATCTCTATTACCCGTTCTATAAACTGGAATGATAATAGCAGCACCTGCTTTTTAAGTTGTGATGGTTAGAAGAAATAATGACAGTAAATCACTGGCTCAATGCTTGGCACATTTTAAGCATTCGGTAAAAAATATTAGTTATCATAAGATGTCTGGGGGGAAATGAAGCTCATGGTTAAAATGACCTACTTAATCATTTTAGTGAACTTAATCAGTACCATGTATTTGAAGTTTTATTCCAGTGCTGGTCTTAAGGACTTTTGAAAGTATTGGGAGCAAGTTGATGCCTAAGAAAAGTTCGTTAAGCAATTTAAGATCCATATGCTGATTTGGAAAACCTTGACTAAAGCCAAATAAGATGGTAGTGAGCTGTCAGATTCTGGGTCTGTAGTTGCAAGTTTCAGGGTAGTTTGTAACTGTTTAGATGAAACATTTGCAGTATGTGTTAAACTTGAGCATGTTGGAAGGCAGCTGAAATGATGGCATCTTTGGTCTCTGCTAGAAAGATCAGTTGAAGTTACAAGAGAAGGACATCCAGATATGGAAGGTTAGTCTGCAAAAAGAACAAGCCAGATACAGTCAGCTTCAGGAGCAGCGTGACACTGTGGTAACCCAGCTCCATAGCCAGATCAGACAGCTGCAACATGACCGAGAAGAATTCTACAACCAGAGCCAGGAATTACAGGTATAAACTGCAATACCAGGCAAAGTCAAAAAAGAGAGGCCATGAGAGAAATGAGAAGAGAGTAAAATCATTTTCCTTAAATGTTGTCACCTTGTTTAAATTAATTAAAATAAAATACTTTTCTCTTTAAAATCATGGCAGTTATATTTCATGTCAGATGAATTTTTATTTAAGGCCAACTTTCTTAGTTCACAGCCCCCTTAATATCTCAGTAGTTTTTTCCTGGCACTCAACCCAAAGAAGTACTTAACAGTTTTGTGTATTAAGTTGATTCAAACAACTTAATGGGTATTTATGTCCTAACAATTTAGTAGCTGTTTAAAAATGATACCCATAAATTTAAAACAATTTTTAAAATTTCATTTTTAAATAAACCACAGCTACTTACTAATGCTCCTTTGTACCTTTTGGGCACTGCACAGTTTCTCAGACTTTGGAATCAGATTGGATACTGACACCCTCATTTTTTGTTTCACACTGATTTTCTCACTGTATTTCCTTTTTTTCCTCAGCAACCACTGAAAGCCCAGTTTTGCAAAGATATTGCGCCATCTAAAGGAATATAGAACAGTCTAATACTGAAACTGATCTCCAGCTAGTTAGTAGTTCATATGCTTTCCAACAGATGTCGCTGTGTTTCCCTCAAAATTTAAAAATATCCCCTGGCATCCCTGTGAATTTGCTGCATCACCCCAAGGCTCTTTGGTGCAGTTTGGGAACTGTTTTTTTGTTTGTTAACTTTTGTTAACAGTAAGGAACTCAGAAATCAACTATAACTTACTTTTTTTTTTTAAGGAGATACTGGGGATCGAACCCAGGACCTTTGTACGTGGAAAGCAGGTGCTCAACCACTGAGCTACATCCACTCCCATTAAGAGTTGGTTTTTTCATTTGTTTTGTTTTTAGGAGGCACTGGGGATCGAACCCGAGACCTCATACATGGGAAGCAGGCGCTCAACCACTTGAGCTACATCTTTCCCCCATAACTTACTTTTAAAAGTAAGAAGTCAAATCTTAATGGCCCAAGAATAGTAGAGCAGTTAAAGAACTAGGCATTATCAGTTCTCTGTGGGCTGATGGCCAGGTAGGTTCGTGACCTGTCCTGACAGTGTTGCTATAACTTTATGCTGACATTTCTTTGAATAGACAAAGCTGGAGGACTGCAGGAACATGATTGCAGAGCTGCGGGTAGAATTAAAGAAGGCCAACAACAAGGTGTGTCACACTGAACTGCTGCTCAGTCAGGTTTCTCAAAAGGTAAGAAATGAGACACACCTTTATTTTTACAGAACATGCTGATGTTTTTCCTTCAGACAGGATGAGTATATTATTGGTGTGCCTCTTGTCAGGAGTTCTCAGCCAGGGGCAATTCTGTCTTCTCCCCCTCTCCCCAGGGGTCATGTGGCAATGCTGAAGACATTTTTGGTTGTCACAACTGGAAGGGATGCTCCTGGCTTCTAGTAGGTAGAGGCCAGGGGTACTGCTACACATCCTACAATGCACAGGCCAGCGCCCCACAACAAAGGACTATCCAACTTAAACCCTGGTCTATGGATATCCTGAAGAATTCTTTCTTAATACTTTGCTTATATAAATTTGAAAAGTATGTTCAGATTTCAAGAATGGGAGTCTCCCCTGGGGCTTTATCCCACTGGACCTAAAAGTCCCTACTGTGGTGGTCGCATAAATAGCCATCTTTTCCAAGCTTCCTGTGGATGGCCAGATTTGATACAGCTCATTTGTACTTCTCCTTTGCACAGCACAATTTTGAAGCATTTCTGCCCATTTTTCCCCCTTGGGTGCCTTCCTCCCCATCAGCCATTATGTCAGGGAATTTGAAACCATGGGTGTCACTGAATTAGTTTGGTTCTAGCTGGTTCCCTGTTCAATGTCCTTTTGCTGGTTTTGTGTTGCTGGGTTTTTCACTTTATTTATGTGTTTTGTTTAGCTCTCAAACAGTGAGTCGGTCCAACAGCAGATGGAGTTCTTAAACAGACAGCTGTTGGTTCTTGGGGAAGTCAATGAGCTGTATTTGGAACAACTGCAGAACAAGCATGCAGACACGACAAAGGTATGCTGGAGCTAGGTGGAACCAAAACCATAGGTAGAAAAGATCTTAAGATCCAGGAGGTATGTTTGAAGCATGTCATACAGAATGGCTTTGTGAATCTATCATTTTCTAAAAGATGGAATAGTGGTCATGGTGTCCAGTCCCACCTCTCCTTGGCCTAGGAATATAAACACTTCAGTCATCATGTGACCTTCTTTTCCGTGCTTGGGTTGCTTTAAAATTTAGGTGTAAGTGAAAATACTTAATCAAAATTGGTATAGAGTAGGTGTTAAAAGTGTTTTTCTCCCCATATCCCCTTTAAAAAGTAGAATGACAAAGGAAAAGGATGGGGAACCAGTCACTTCTGTTTAACATAACTCTCAGGACTGTGGATATATGCTGGTTTACATATCATTTTTTTCTTCCTTTTAATGCTGAATTTAATTTCAGCAGATGGTGGTTCAGTCCTGGCAACAAGGCCAGTATCAGGATGATCTTACATTAATTAGTGCCTCACCAATGGTGTTGAAGCAGAAGTTTTATATCACTTTTTAAATAGCCTCAGGTAAAGTTAGTGAATAAGGTGGGAATAGAATTTTAATAGTAAATGCTCAGATGCTTCCTGTCACTAACTTCTCCATCACACATGGGCCTTCTTTTAGGATTTTTTGAGCTTGTGCTTTGTAAAACACTTTTTTCAACCAAATGTAGAATAGTCTTAGAACTGAAGAGATATAGTTTTCATAATACAGTTACTTCTCAGCTCTTCTGCTCTCAGATTCAGACTCCCTTTAGAAGAATGTTGAATGTGGAACTTTCTCTGGAAACCAGCTATCACTTATTTTGGAGGTATAATGGCTTTGGAAAAAGGAAGGAAGGAAAACAAACTTAAGGAACAAGAGAAGTTTTGAAAAAGCTTTCTTAAATACATTCTTAATATCTCCTAAGAGACATATATGAGTTGACATATGAGTTGCTCTGCAGTGCTGTCTTGTTTGAGATAACATGTACTCTTTTGGAACTTGAGCAAAGCACCTAATCTCTCTGGGCCCTGTTTCAGAGTCTATAAAATGGGATGATGATGCTGACTTGTAACAGGATGCCTTCAGTAGTAAGCAACAATAACAACAACAAAACTAAACAGGCTTTACACTAAGGAAATGTTATTATTTCACTGGACAAGAAGCATGAGGCAGGTGACTTCCAGATTGGTCAAGTCACCAATTTAGGGATACCATCAAGGACCCAGGTTCTTTCCACTTTTCTTTACTGCCTTATTTATCCTTTTGGCTTTTCCTCAGACTAGCTCTGCTTAGGGTAGCAAGATGTTTGCCACAGTTACAGACATCACAAGTAGACACAGTGATGTCCCAGAGGAGAGAGTCTCTTCCTATGGGTCTTTATTTTCAAGGAAACCTTTCCTGAAACCCTCCAACAGACTTATCATCCCTTATTGGCCAGGATTCTGTCACGTGCCCATAAATCTAACCTAGTCATATCCTTGAACCAGTTGGGATTTGCCCCTGGAACTAGAGCTAGGTTTATTCTTGTTTAGTCAAATATAGAGGAGGAGTGTCATTATGTTTCATTCAAGTATCATTATGGAATGGCTGGGAGGTATTGGCTATCTTCCCTCATGAGGCTGTTGCAAACATTAGCGAATGTACATAGATATACCTTGCTTGATTATCTATAAATAACTACCGTTGTTTATGACAATGGTCAGATTTGTTCATGAAATCTTTGCGTAAATCGGAAGCCATTTGACACAACTGGGGTGGCCACATTATCTGATACTTAGTTCTAAGCTTAAATCTACTGTATTCAACTTCCCTAGGAAGCACTGAGTTTACTAGTCATCTTTAAGGCAAGGGGCACCTTTGTGAAAGTTCATCTCTTTGCTCCTTATAATTTATTATCTTTAAAAAACATATATAACTGTTATACATGCTTGTTAGAAATGTATCTTTTCTGCCTTTTGTCTGTGCATTTGTGTATGCTTGCTCTGCTTTTTAAACTCATCTGATCAGATCACCTGCCATGACATGATTAACTTGCCTTGTCAGGGTACCTAATCTGCCAATGCTGCTTTACTTGAGCAAACCTGCTCCATCCATGTTGCCTTCTCTAGCTTTACTTTAGCTAGTGCTAGAGGAGAAAAATATAAAAGAAAATAAATGACCCATGGTACCACTATATTGAAATTATAATTGTGAATATTGGCATATTTTCATTTGTTTTGCAGTGGATATGTTCATATAGTTGATCATACTAGTCACACAGTTTTGTAGTAGCCTTTTTAATATTTTTGCTGATATATTATTTTTTAAAAACTTAAAAATAGAAGATATACTTTAATTTACTTAACTGTTTCCCTGACATTAGACTTATGGTGTTTCTAGTTTTTCGCTCTTCTCAGTAATGCTGTGATGATTATTTTTATGACAAAATGTCTCACATGTTACACATGATTTCTGTACTGCCTTATTTATCCTGTTGGTTTTTCCTCAGAGTAGCTCTGCTTATGTTATTAACCTAGGGCTACTAGGTTAATATTCACTGCTGCCTTTCCAGAAAGTTGTTCTAGTTTTATTTCCATTAGCAATAATCTACAGTACCCTCTCAATGTTTATTATATTGATTTTTAAAAAAATTCCTCCTCCCATGTTGTTTTTGCTTGTTGTTTTTGCTCGTTGTCTGCTTGTTGTCTGTTTCTTCTTTAGGAGGCACTGGGAACTGCTTGAGCCACATCTGCTCCCTGCTCATTTGGTTTTTGCTTGCTGTCTGCTCATTGTCTGCTTGTTGTTTTTGCTCGGTGTCTGCTCTTGTTTGTCTTCTTTAGGAGGCACCAGGAACCGAACCCGGGACCTCTCATGTGGGAGGCAGGTGCCTAACTGCCTGAGCCACATCTGCTCCCTTACATTGATTTTTCAATAGGATATGGCATTGTTCATTTTCTAGAAGTTCTAACTCCAATCTCTTTCTCTTTTTTTAAGGAAGTAGAAATGATGAAAACTGCTTATCGGAAAGAATTAGAAAAAAACAGAAGTCACCTTCTCCAGCAGAATCAGAGGCTCGATGCCTCCCAGAAACGGATTTTGGAACTGGAATCTCATCTGGCCAAGAAAGACCACCTTCTATTAGAACAGAAGAAATACTTAGAGGATGTCAAAGTCCAGGCAAGGTAACTCTCATTGGGAAAGGTTTTTGCAGTGATGTGTGCTCTTTATTATGTGACACTTCCCATATTTCGGGTGGTCCGTATCTTTCAGAGGACAGCTGCAAGCTGCAGAGAGCAGGTATGAGGCTCAGAAAAGGATCACCCAAATGTTTGAATTGGAGATCTTAGATTTATATAGCAGGTTGGAAAAAGATGGCCTCCTGAAAAAACTTGAAGAAGAAAAAACAGAAGCAGCTGAAGTAGCAGAAGAAAGGTAGGAACAAAGAGTTGATGTCAATGGCCTTGTGATTAAGCTGCCACTAACAGAACAAGGACAGCATTACATGGGTGTTTAAAAAAAAAAAGCAGTCTTAACTAAATTATTATTATTATTATTTTTAAAGATTTTATTTATTTATTCATTTATCCCCCCCTTGCTGCTTGTGCTCACTGGGTCAGCTAACCACGCCATGCGGGCGGGCTTGCCTTCACCAGGAGGCCCCGGGAACCGAACCCGGGGCCTCTCATATGGTAAACGGGAGCCCCACTGATTGAGCCACAGCCGCTTCCCTCTTAACTAAATTAGACAAGACTGCAGCACTCATCTCACTTCATTTCAGAGAGTCAAACTTGACTTCCCTTTCCCCACAATGTCCAGTGATCTTTCTATGTTCTTTTTCCTTGGGTCTGCATCACTTGATATGGTCACAGGAGTAATTTATACTTAACATTGCCATTCAGTGTTCATAGTTGTGACTTACATTTCTCTTGATGAGAGCCCATGCTTGATTCCTCTATTATAAAATATAGAGTGGGCTGGCAGAGTTCAATGTCAGTGTGAGCAAGTGTCATTGTAATTCCAGACCTTCCAAATATGGATGCTATAATCACCAACTCCTTTTTTCTTCCCTGAATTTCTTACAGGATTGACTGTTGTAATGATGGCTGCTCAGATTCAGTAGTGGGGCAGAGTGAAGAGGCATCTGGCCACAATGGTGAGACCAAGATCCCCAGACCTGGCAGCACCTGGCACAATAGTGGAAGTAGAGGAGGTGGAGGAAGCAGCAGCAGCAGCAGTGAGCTTTCTACCCCAGAGAAACCCCCAAACCAGAGGGCAAGTCCATTCAGCAGTCGGTGGGAAACTACCATGGGAGAGCCCTCTACCAGCATCCCCATGACTGTTGGCTCACTTCCCAGTTCAAAGAGCTTCCTGGGCATGAAGGCTCGAGAATTGTTTCGTAATAAGAGCGAGAGCCAATGTGATGAGGACGGCGTGACCATCAGTAGCCTTTCTGAGACCCTAAAGACAGAACTGGGCAAAGACTCAGGTGTGGAAGCTAAGACTCCCCTGAACCTAGATGGCCCACACCCTTCTACCCCAAACCCAGACAGTGTTGGACAGCTTCGTATCATGGACTACAATGAGACGCATCATGAACACAGCTAAGGATGATGGTCAATCAGTGTTAACTTTCATGTTGTTGGCATACAGCAGGAGGTGTGAATGCACGTTTCAAAGCTTTCCTGTTTCCAGGGTCCGAGCGGCTAGCTCATGCAATGGAAATGGGTTGGAGGTCCTTTTGATAATTGACTGAACGCAGAACGGTTTTTGGATCTGGCATTGAAATGCCTCTTAACCTTACCCTTGTCCCTCCCCTAAACCGCTCTTTTATTTACCTAGCAGTGTGTACTAATCCAAGGGCCAGTTTAAGTTCTTCAGTAGCTTTATTTTCTTTCTCCCAAATGGTTGCATCCTTTGAACCTGTGCAATATGAGGCCAAATTTAATCTTTGAGTCTAACACACCACTTTCTGCTTTACTGAAGCTCAGATAACTTGGTTGGCTCTTGGTTTAGACCAGGTAATTGGTGGCATTGCAGGTAAGTCTGGTTTTGTTCTTTTCCAGGGGGTAGTATGCAAAGCTGATTGTCTTCACGTGAAAGCTTTTTTTCATGAGACTTTTTCACTGCTTTTTGGTTCTGAAGTTCAGCACCTAAAGCAGCAGATTTAGGAAAACAATGGTTTATTCACCCTTGCATTCTTTTGGCAGTTCTGATAAGCTTCCTAGAAAGCTCTGTGTGAACAAATTTCTGCTGTTTCAAAAATCTAGAGCTGGCACTGTGGAGACCATATTTATTTACCCTTTGGGAAAGCTCTGATCCTCCTTCCCCCACTACCTCTTATTTATTTGGTGTTTGCTTGAAAGCTGGTACTTTTCTGAGCACAGGCTGGCAGTATAGGTGGTAAAACCTGTTCTTGCAGGAGAGGAGGAATACTAACTTAGAAAAGTTACCCAAGAAGCACTTGTATAAGAGTAACTGCATCTCCAAGCAGGTCTCGTGCTAGCTGAGCCTTTTGGTTAAACTCCTCTCCGTTTCCCTCCCTTTGTGTTCACACTTGCCTCTTGTTTATGTAGCTTCTTGGTAATACTGCAGCAGAAAGACTCTGAAGTTCCAAAGAGTTTCTTCAATGTTTCATGTGACCATCGCCTCTCAGGCTGTTTTAGTTGCCTCGCTGTAATAGTAGGTTCTAGGCCACCAAAAAGGTAACAGCTTTTTCACACCCATTCTAACTTTCAGGGACCTACTATCCAGGGAGCTTGTTGCTGTTATACTCCCACGTGTTAGGAATGGCAGAGCATTTTAAAGGAAAGCCTGGGAGAATATTGACAAAGGCTGACTGCTGTGTACCCACTGGGGTGACCACTTGTGCTCAGGAGAGGTGACTCCAGTCAGAACACTGACGGTAGCAGAGAATCCAAATTCAACAAATGCTCCTGAAATAAATGCTAGAAGCCTAAGAATTGTGGCCTGGTATTCCAGCTGAGGCAAGGAGAGACTTGTTAGGAAAGAGCAAATGAACTTGGTTTTCCTATTTCTCTTCTTTCCATAAAAAGAACAGGGTTCAGCCATGAAGAGTTAAGGACAAACTGTAATGGTACGAAATCTTACTACATATGGAAGCTTCCAACATGTGAGGATAAAAATCTTTTTTTCAAGTGTGGCAATAAATATTCTAGCATCCCTAACCAAAGAGAGCTAGACAATTAGGGGCTCCAAGTCACTATGGCTATGCTGGCAGAAGACTTCCTTAGGACAGGATTTTTGGGTGTGACTGACCCATGCTCAGCCTAAGGGAGGGGGCATGCTTAACTGCTCTCAGCCTAGCACAGGGCCAGCAGTTGCCACTAATGGCCCAGTGTGGAGTAGTAGTGGCACTCCTCTTAACTTTGTCCAAAGGAAAGCTTAAAATCCAATATGTTCTCTTTTTCTAGTTCAGTTTTAGAAAAGGAAAACATGAACAAATTCAGGAAGAAAAAAAAATGTTTTAACTATTGAAACCATTTTCCTCTCCCCAAGCCCAAGCAATATGTGCCACAGAACAAAGATACCAGGCACTTAAATCAAAGCCTTTGCCCTGCTGGCAAAGCAAAGGAAGACAGTGTAAGAAAGAAAGAGGAAAAAAAAAATTTTTTTTTAATGGGCAGATTGTAAAACTATAGGAAAGAAAAGGAGGCAGCATGGTAAAAATGGAACAAGGATGAGGCCAGAAGCTCCATGGGCAGGTCTCTGTGCACTGTGACCTCGGCACATTCCTTCATCCCAGGCATCCGTTTACTCAGCTTTGAAATGAAGACTCAGCTAGATATCTGCATCTCAAGTTCCTTTGAATTCTAGTTGTTCATGGTTTGTTTTTGTTTGTTTTGTTTTTTGTTTTTTTTTGTTTTGTCTTTCCCATCTAAGGTTGGGGGATTTAGACCTGGAGTCCTGTTAAAGTTAGCCAACCTAAAAATTTGGGCCTTTATGTTGCAAAGAACTCCAGAGTCAATAGTAAGGTTTTGTTTTGTTGTTTTGAAGGTGATACCTACCAAGAATCAGTGGCTCACTTGATCATGCTGCATCGAGTATTTTTAAGTGTGGACAGGTGATGGTAGAAGAACTCCCAAGAGACAATTCAGGTATGGGAACAGGCAGGTGAAGGGTATTAGGCAATTATTGTTATGTGCAGTCTGTCTTGACTCTGTCTGAGCAACTTGGTATTCATAAGTGTTGGGATTGGATAACGTCCATCCCATAATCACTATGAGCAAGCTTACCTGTCTCAGTGATCTTTGACCAATGTGTGTAGCCTACTCTGATTCCCACCTAACACTAACCAGGGTTAGCACAGACCCTGAGAAAATTGGAGTCTGCTGCTTTGCACAGCATGAAATTTGTTTAAAGGAGCACTACAATTTTAATTTGGGATTGAGGGTAGGGGGTGAGGAGGGGAAATAGGATGATGATAGCATGGTCTCCATAGAGAAAATGAGTTCCTGAATCTACTACAGGTAAATAAGCATCTGGATCTCTATCAGATGTAACTTTTGGATTTTAAAAAAAGGCTTTGACAAGGTTCTGACAGAGATTATAAAAATAGTTACTATGGGGTTAGAAGAAATATCTGTCCATAAGTAAGAAAACTGACTTAAAACCAAAGGTAGAAGATAAAGGTCCTTTCTTGGATCAAGAAGTTTTAAAAGGTCTCTTTGAAGCTGAGTGCTAGAACTAGCCTTATTAAAGCTGGCAGGTATACAGTGACTCTCTAGGTTTATTAATAACAGAGTTATTCAGGAGAGAAAACTGTCTGACCTTTGGGAATATGCTGTAGATGGTTCTCGTTAGGCTTGTATGAGTGGAAAGGGAAATGATAAGCTTCTTTGTGAGCCAGAACATATGTAAAGTGTTTAGAGGGAATAGCCCAAACTATTTTTAAAAGGTAAGCTATTACAATCCAGGAAAAGGTCCTGGAAACCACTGACAATTAGAAAAATTAGCCCACCATGCTGCCATGGCCAAAAAGGCCAGCAAATCACTGGGCATAATCAGGACAGGAAGAAACAACCCCAGACTCTGGGTCATCCCAATTTTCAATACCACATCTAGTTTCTGGTGTTTTCGTTAAGACATAACTCATAAAATTGTTTAAAGAAGAATGAATAAAATCATGGGGATGAAAAGCTGTCTGAGTTGGACCACAGAGGTTCAGATTTAGTTTAAAAGGAGGGAGGGGTGTATGTGTTTGTGTTGAGAATATAACTGAAATGTGCTATAACTAGCCAATGTGAATTTGCAGGAAATACTAGAACATGCCACTTGAATCCAGAAAAAATAATTGAAGAACAAATGAAAGTACTATATGAGGGTAGTAAGCACTAAGAGGGTTATATGAAAGTATAAGCAGGTTTAAGAAGGGTTGGGCAAAGTGAAGGCTCAGTCCCAGAACTGCAGTGGAGGTGGAGTGCCTCCTGCCTTTTGAGGATACTCTCAGAGAGGCTAACTGCCTCAAAGAGCGGTCCTGGGGAGAATCACGGTCCCACCCAAGAGAATGTCTCACTTGGGTAAGACAGCTGTCTTGGGTGGAACAACCCAAGTCAGCACACCTTACTTTGCTTCATTTTTCACTCTTCGAGGTACATGCTTTAAAATTGACCTGCAAAGAGTATTGAAAAATATATCCAATATGAAGATGTTGGTGTATCTGTTTACATCCAGAGTTCTGTGGCACATGCCCTCCTGCTCCCACCCCGTCCCCTGGACTGCTGCACAGTAATCGATTGCACTTGATTAAGCTTCTCTCTATAGGTAAAAGAACAAGTTTAGCTTGGGGACTGGCCCCTATAGGCTGCTGCTGTGATCTTTGGCCCGACGTGGCTCGTTTCCCTGACCATTGATTCAGTGATGTGCCCAGGGGGAGCAGCATTTCCATCTTGCCCACACCGTCCGACAGTCTATATATGCTAACCTGAAAGAAGAGTGGCTGTAGCTACAAGGGAGACCTGACTGGGATGGTTGAGCACCTATGCCCATGACTGCTTTTGGCTTTGAAACGAGTTAATGAAGGCAGAAGAGCTTTCTTCCCCACTTCCCAGTGGATAATAACAGAACGCACTATGCCACAAAATTATCCATTCTCTGGGATTAATAGGCTGGTTTAACTATTGAAATAGACCTTTTATAGGAGACCCCTGAGAGTTTGAGAACCCTTAGACCAACCCCTCTCTCCCTTCCTCTACCTTGATAACAGTGTTTGGATAGGAGGGTACAGTGCTGCTCTATGTAGCAAATACTTTGGCTTATTAAAGAAGCCAGGCATTTTGCACTAGGAAGAATCAGTGATCACTTTTCAGAAGACTTCAGTGGACCACAAATATATTATGGAGGAACAGATTTTGCTAAGACATAATCTAGTTTTATAACTCAATCATGGATCAACCATATAGCTAACTTGCAGTTTAAAAGAGATCCCATCAGTGAAAAGAAAACATATTTTTTAAACTGACTGCCTTTAGTTAAATTCAAACTTTCCCACCTCGATCTTAAAAGCATGTCAAACAATCCACACCTGATGCCATAAAAATGAACTGCAAGGGAAAATGGTACAATCTTAGTGAATGGGAATTGGAATCAAAAGGGTTTGCTGTCCTTCTTAGGATGTTCTAAAATGTCAAGGCAGTTGCTTGTGTTTAACTGTGAACAAATAAAAATTTATTGTTTTGCACTACTCTGCTGTGTTGATCTGGAGTGACTATTGCTGGCCTTTGTGAGGCTTATAGACAAAACAGGAGACTAGTCCATAGATGCAAAAGCCTAAGGGTCTGGATTGGTTAACTTGGGTGGTTACAGGAGGGTGTTGACAAATGGATTCTGGCTCTAGTCTCTATAAGACCCTTTTTATGCTGGCAAATCATCTAGTGAACAGCTCCAAATCCTACTTTTATCTGCCTCAAATTCATGCCTTTCCCCAAATAGTGGCATGGTGGTGTGGGAGGGGTTGACCTGAGTCATCTATCTCTACCAGAGAAACCCTCAAAGCCAGGCAGCCTGCCTGAGTCTGCACTGTTGTCCATGCTTGCTTTCTGTGTGCACTTGAATTTCTAGGGGTTTGTCTGGCATAGTGGCTTTAATATAGTCCTTTGGTGGAACCCAGTTGACATTTAAGTTGTCGAGATTTTATTAATCCCGAGCCTTGCCAATTGTGTTTTAGGAGTATGCCAAGGGGAAAAGTGCAGCTACTTATATACCACCTTGTATATGCCTTTCAGATATTTTCAGATATTTAAACAATTTTTAGATCCACTCTGGCCTTAAGATCTTTTGGCTTGGGACATACTGGGAAAGAACCAATGAAGAAGAGCTCTTTTTGCAATGTAATTTTCAATTGATTGCTCTATCTGGTTGTCTCTTTTTATTTATTTATTTATTTTTAATTTTTTATTTTACCAGGAGGCCCCAGGGATCGAACCCAGGTCCCTCCATATGGCAGACGGACGTCCAACCATTTGAGCCACATCCGCCCCTCTGGTTGTCTCTTAAAATCACTATCACTCTGTCCTCTGTCTATTTTAATGGCAGAAGCAGCTCCTCTCAGACCACTGAGACAAAGGCTCAGACAGAGGTGGCAGTTTTAAATTTTTCTGGAAATTTCAGGTTTCCTTTTTGAATAGGTCTCTAACTGTACAAGGAGTGACTTTCCACCTTAGGAGAAATGTTTTAAATGTTGGCCTTCTGTGGATTTTAAGCAGGAATCTCTTAGAAGCAAACTCTTTTTGGAGAAGGGTATATACCTGTCTGTAGTGGTTTTTCTCCTTGTTTTTGGTTTTGCTGGTATGGCTTATAGCTTGATGACCTCTTAGGATAAATAAATGTAGGTTTTCTTTTAGGGATAAATCCCAGGAAATCAAGCCAGGCAGAGAGGTGGTAGAACACTTTTTATTCTTGACCGTCTCCCCCCGAGGAAGCAAGAATACAGAAGCTAAGTCGTCCCCTGTGAAGGGAAAAACCAACAGTCAGACATTACTTTAGGCAAGCTCTGAAGTCAGTGACACATTTTACAATGTTTGGGCCTCGATTAAGTTGTCCTTGTATAGGAGCCACAAAATCAGAATTCTTCCGACTTCTGTCATACATCTCCATCTCCCAAGTGAAAGGAGAGGGTAAGATGGGTTCATTCTGTTTTTGGCTTTGGTCCAGAGACCTAAACACATTTAGGAAGTTCAACATGCTGATCCTCACAACATCCCTGTGAGGTGGGAACCTCTCTGTCTTGCAGAGAAGTTGTGGCTTGCCTACAGTTGCGGGATGGCAGTAGGAAACAGAAGCTGTGCAGTCTCCTCCAGTTTGATCACTCAAACTGGAAAGCTGGAGCCCACAACTTGGGCAGGCCTGGCAGAGCGATGGGTGGTAGCTCAAAGAGGACCTGGGTCAGGACAACTCAGTGCCTTCCATTTTGCCAGCCTTCCTGGGACACCCTCTAACAACAACACACTGCTTGGGCAATTGTTTAAGTGGGGATCCTCTTCTATCAGCACAGAGCCTGACAGTTAGAGGCAAGGAAAAGTTAGAAGTTAAAGCAAGAGAGGGAGAGCAATTCTCAATAATATATTGGCCAGTCCCTTTGGGGGCTAATATGAGGAAGCAGGGACTGTGGGTACCAATGAAAACGGCTCAACAAGTAGAAGCCAAATTAGGTAACAAAGCACCCCCACCATATCCCTGTAGGTCACAGGCTTTGAGTTACAGTTTTCCACCAGGTGGTCTCCAGGGAGGTTTAACATAGACATTGTGTTTCCCACTAGATTTGAGGCTGCCTTGTGTAGATCCCCTACATTTGTATGTTTTTAACCAAGTCTGGGTGCCTGTGCTTTGGTAAGTACACGTGGCTCCCACGGTGCTTTTGCAGTATGCCCGAGGGTCACTCACATGCTGCAGCACTTTGCGGGGCAGCTTCTCCGAGTGAGCGATCCATTCTTTCATTAAGTCTAGGACTATAGGGATAAGACTGACCACGCCTCCGTAGTGGTTCCTGGCCTCGTCACAACTGAGGTGGTTCACCACGTCGTGAGGATATCTGCAGGACGGCAAGAGGGGGATCAGGTGAGCCCACAGCTCATGGGACTCATCATGCAGTGGAAAACAACTTACTGACCTGCAACAGGTTTCTAATCCTATCTGTACATCAGAATCACCTTGGGAGGTTTTTAAACTACACATCAAGCTCAGGCTTTCTATTCCTGGAGATTCTGGTTCAGTAAACTTAGGGGACCAGGAGCCCAGGTATTTCTGATATAAAAGGCAGGAACTCAGAACCACTGACCTGTGGTTTGTAGAAACCTGCATTAGGGGTTTTACCTAATTACCTGCTGTAATCTTTTCCAAAGTATGTTGTTTAGTTCCTTTGACTCTTCTTACTCTAATACCTAAATAGCTTCCTTGAGAATTTGGCACCTTGTTCTGTGGATTTCCCAAGTGTCAGAATTAGGGAACCCACAGTGGTGGTCCCGATGCCCATATTCAGCACGTGGCCATTTGGTAGACACAGCCAGGACAGACCATCTAACTGATGCACTCTCTGTGATTCCCCAGTAAACCCGATTCCTGGTCTATCCCATTCCCAATGTATCCCAGCATCCTGCACAATGTCTGTCACACGGGTGCTTGGAAAAAATTAGAATGGCAATTTCCTAGGGTCTAATGAAAGACTCAAACCTGATGTAAAAACATTTTAAAAAAATAAAGAAAATTGAAACATGAGCACTTTGGGTAGGTGAGGGATATCAGAAATGGGGAGTGGTCTTGGGAAGATGGGTCTGTAAGGACAAGGCCAGCAGGCTGACTCACTGGGTAAGTTGCCTCTCCTGCCCTCTGTAAGCAGCAGTTCCAGACTTAGACCTCATAAATTTAAAAGATTAAAAAAAAAAAAAAAAAAATCAGGTGGCTGATTTAGGATTGGTAGCTTTTTATTTTGCCAAGAAGGTACATTAACAAAAGTCTATATAACTTGCAATGGTAATTATTTCCTGAAATAAAGTCATTTTAACACCAAAGAGGTAGGAGGACAGAATCTGGGCTACCTTTTCTAGACAATGTCTTTTTTTTTTCTCTCACTCTTTGTAACTCAATGAGGATCTTTGTGGGCTTCTGAGAATAATTGTGCTATTACCCCCTTTTCCCTTTACCTGGTGCTAACTCCAGTGAAAGGGTTTGTATGCTATTGTATCTATAGCCTCAGAATCTCTAGTTTTAAGGAAAAAGTTTTGTCGAGTCAGAGTCTTTCCAATAAATTCATGGGAACTAGGATTTCCCACTTGGGAAGACTGAGACAGTAGCCACCTGATCCCTGGCAATAGAAGAGAGAATCAGTTTAGCTTTACCTGTCATCTGAACCCCTGAAAGCCTGTTCTTCCAGGACCCCTCCCCTTCCTCCATGCTGAAGCCTCAAGGACAGAACCAAAAGGGACTTACTTTGCTCTGAGGTTGCTTAAGTCGTTGCTTTGGCTAACAAGCGTTTTGCATTTCTCTAGGAGGTTGTTGGTGACAGGGGTGCCAGAGTGCAAGGATTCGAAGCGCTGGCAGAGCTTGTTTAGTTCTGAACAGATATCCAGAAACATGAGCAGAATCCGCCGATCCGTGGTGTTGTAACAGTAGTGTTCCATGTAGCTCTGCACCTGCAAAGGCCAACGGGACATGAGCTGGGGATCCTGGTTGGCTTATGGGGCAAATATCCAGGAGCACCGACCCCATTTCCTCCCACTTTCCCATATTCACATATGTCCTGGTCTGCTTTGAGGGAGATATCAGTAACATTCAAGCATTTTAATGTACATACCACTAGCTATAGCTAACATTATTGAGTGTCCCAGGAACTGTGCAAAATGCCTTATACCTGATCTCAATCCTCACCTAAACCCTATATGCTTGGCACCTTTTTTTATTCTTTACAGGTTAATAACCTGAAGCTCAGAGAGGTGAAATAATCTGTCCAGGGAACCACAGTAAGTGGCTATGCTGGATTTCAACCTCCCAGCTCAAGGGCTCTCAGTCTGGATGCCTCAGCAGTCCCCATGCCACCTAAGCCAATGGCTAAAGCAAAAGGGGGCTGGTCCCCAGGCTTTTCTTGCCATGGTCCCACTTAAGAGTACCTACTTTGAGAACTGCTGGGCTGGACCACCCAGACTGAGGAGGAAAGAGAAGGAACTAGAATCCTTTGGGGGTTAGTTTTACTGAATTTCCAAGGAAAAGAAAGGAGGGACAAGTCAGTAAGTGAAATTTAGAAAAATGATTATCCATACAGAAAAAATAAGATTTGAGCTCTAGTACATACTATGTACAAAATCAATTCTAGAAAGAATCAAGATGTTAAATATCAAAACCAAAACTTTAAAACTCTCACATGAATATGTTTTAGCCACTGGAGTAGTGAAACGTTTCTTAAACAAGTCATAAAAGATGCTAAGACTATTGATACATTTAATCTGCTTTCAACTCTTTTTCCTTGGTGCAAGGATGGGGATCTTTCCTGGGTCAGGGCTCTTTCTCCAGGGTTACCTGGGACCAAGCAATTAACTCTGGATCTGAGGTTGGATAAGGGCCTGATCTTGTGCCAGGGAAGAACTAACTCCAGTCCATGTGGGATTAGTTGACCCATTTCAGAGTCAAATATTTCTCCTCCTCTCCATCATCTGAAGGAAGAGGGGGGTATTATCTACTTTTTCCAACACCCAAACGTTCTAAATCTAAATACTCAGGTTTTTCTTACTGCAACCAGTTGCCTTTTTGTTGCTAAGAGGTGTCTTTCCCAAATGATCTCCAGTGATTCATTCCCAAGTATTGCCAGACACACAGTGGCCTTGCAAGGGGAAGGAGCTTTTGACACCTGTCACATGGTACACACTATGAATGGGGACCTGCAGGAGATGAGGAGGAAGAACCAGCACCACAGTGTCACCACAACATAGAAGCAGCACTGGGGGCTGCTCAGTACAGGTGCAGGGAAGGGCAGAGCCCCTCATCTTTGGGTTCTTGAGCTAGTGTACCTCTGGGTCAGGGGGAGGGCAACGTAAGGGTTACAAAGTCGACACTTCAGATGAAGAGTCAACCCTTGGCACCATTTTTTCCCATGAGCCTTCAGTTGAACCAAAGGCAAGAAGACCATTCCCTCTTGAATGGGAGGGGGCTGGGTCATGGGCATTTGTAGATTCTGAGTGAGGGTGGGAGGAGGTGAGGGTCTTAGCTGTTCCTTTCCCACCACTGTTCAGTGCCCTTGGAAGTCTGAGCTTGAAGGATGGGCTAAAAAGGATGCAATCACTTTATGTTCAGATTGTTCAGGGGGGAAATAAGGGTGTGTGTCTGTGTGGAGAGAGAGGGAGAAGCACAAATGTGGCTAAATGTTAAAAACTGGTGAATCTAGGTGAAGATTATATGGGTGTACCTTGTACTATTCTTTCAACTTTTAGGTTTTTGTGTGTTTTTCAGAGGTACACAGGGACTGAACTGGGAACCTTGTACATGGGAAGCAGGCTCTCAGCTACTAAGCTACACCAGCTCCCCAGGTTTTAAAATTTTCAAGTTAAAAAGTTGGTTGATAATTTTACTAAAATTAGAAAAAAATGTTTCAAAAAATGCTGCCAGCAAGGGTTGCCTTCTTACCTGCACCCCCATTTTCTTTTCTGTGGTCCCCTGTCTCTCTTAAGCAGTTTTGAGCCCTGTTCCCCATTCCTACCTGTAGCAGTTTGGTATTGTTTATAAATTCCAAAAATAGACACTGGATTGTGTTTGTAAACTAGTCTGTTCCTCTGGGCATATTAGATTGCATTAAATTTAGAGGTTTCATTTTTACTTGATTAAATTATCATCAGGGCTTTGATTCGGCCACGTCAGTAGGACGTGAAATCAGGGGGCGGGGACTCACAGAGAAAATGACTTGGCATGGCAGAGGAAAGAGTTGGAGTTTTTGATGCTAGAGCCCTGGGAAATAAATACACAGGAGAACACAGACACAGCTCCGCAGACACAGCAGAGGCCCCGGGAAGAGAGATGAGCCTAAACACCCTATGGCTGCAGTTGAGCCTGGAGAGAGACAAGCCTTATACCAGCCTATAGCTGAGATTGGAAGAAGCTGGGACCACGGAGCCTTAAGAGATTGAACCTTGCAGACATTGCTCACCATCTTGCTCCAACACATGGCCAATGACTTTGGGTGAGAAAGTACCTCTTATAGTACCTTGAGTTGGACTCTTTAGGGCCTTGTGACTGTAAGCTGCTATCCCAAATAAATACCCTTTATAAAAGCCAACAGACCTCTGGTACTTTGCATCAGCATTCCTTTGGCTGACTGATACACTACCCCACCCCTGGGATTGGTTATCCTTTGACAAGCTGACTCCCCCACAGGTGGGCATCTTTTCAGCTGAAAGGGTTCCATATGTGTTACTAACTGCACCATGGCTCAAGGCTGTCACCAGGTAACTTCCTGGAAGGCTCATTCAGGAGTCTTGAGGCCTCCAAGTCCTGCAGGGCAAACTTGGACAACAGTTAATCCACAAGGAGACAGACTAAATTTAAAATATCTGTAAAAATGAGTATCAATGTGCTTAATATACAGCAGTATCTCAAACTCCAGTGGTATCTGATGGCAGGGACCATATCTGTTCTGCCCTAGACCAAGCAGAGAATGTTGGACACTTGTTAAGAGCTTCATAGGTACCAACCATGGATTAAATATTGTCCGTGGATGATTTTCCTGAATCCACATAACAACCTTATGAGGTGTGCACTGTTGTTATTATCCTCATTTTACAGATGAGGAAATGGAGGTGAATTCACTGGCCCAAGGTCACAGAGGCAGCACATGGTAGAGCCAGGATTCAAATCCTGGAAGTCTGATGCTTGTGCCCACATTTTCACCATTATGTTATTCTCTCAAATCTTTGGTGGGAGAATGAATGAATGAACGAGTCATCCCATCAGTCAGGATCTGAGTCCTAATTCTGGCACAAACTTGCTTCCCCTCTCTGGGCCTCAGGTGTTTTCATTTTGCAAATGAGGGGGCTGGGCCGGAAGCCACCCAGCGCTGGCACAAGGATTCCCTGGATCTGGCAGGTCCCCCTTTGTCTCCTGGTCCCTACCCTACCCCTCCCAGGAGGCACCACCTGTCCAATGCTAGAGATGGGCCGGATCTTGTCGTGGGCGTTTTCTCGGCAGTGCTCCAGAGCTGCAATGAACGTGAATTGCTGCTGCTGGAAGAGCTTGTACGTCTGCTCAATGCTTCGAAGGGATTCTTTCACCTCATTCATTGTTTTCCTTGGTGGTCATTTATGGGAGAGTAGGAATCTACAGGGAGAAAGATAGAGAGTGATGACGTCCCAGGGGCCAGGTCGTTGACCCAGCTCTGCAGTCGGAAGACGACGGCCCCTCTTGGTGAAGCATCGTCTCCCCACAACCCTTAGGGGCACATTCTATTTTCATCCCCATTTTGTAGAGAAGGAAATGAGGATGCGCTACTTGTGCAAGATCCCAGAGGTTGTTCACAACAGAACTGAGCACGCTGACCCTCAACCAGTCACTCTCTGGGGACATATTCTTTGCCATGAAATGTAACTTGCTTCCTTCAGCTGTGAACAAAGTTTCTCTGGGGTCCTCAGTCTCTCCAGACTGTGGGGATCCCCTGCCCCACACACTCACACACACATATACACAGCTTCCAATGCCTCCTTATGGGATCAAGGACTATGCCACAGAGGGAAAAACAACAGATTATCAGTTTGGACCAAATTATTTTAAAACATCTACCACCGTGTAATTGGTGGGGAAATGTAGGAATTCTTTTCCAGGAAGTTGAATAAGCAGGGATAGAGTGAGCACTTGATCCTCTTGTTTGAGCAAGTGCCTTTCCCTGCTCTGTGCTTGGGGCAGGAACCCTGATTTCAGGTTTTCCAGGGCAGGGGTTAGTCGCTGGTGGACCCACTCACTGCCTGCCTTGTTAATTGTAAGAACGATGCTGATTAGTCATATTGACACTACAGGAAGTGCTCTCCTTTGGTGCCACGCACACGCTCCCTGGTGTGATTCAGGCAGTCTACACTGGGAGCAGTCTACACTGCACCCTCACTGGGAGCAGAGACGGAAGAAAAAGCTCTTGGGCTCTGAGATCATGATTTTGTTGAGGACGTGCAGAATGCTCCAGACCAAGGATTTATGGAATGTCAGAGCTGGAAGGGACCCCTTCACTTACAGATTGGTTAACTGAGGCCAAGAGAGAAGGGACTTGCCCAGGGTGTCACAGCAGGTGTATGCCAGACACCCTAGATCCCCGGCTTCCTGACATCTAGACCTGTGGCCTTACTGCTGTCACATCTGGATGCCCCTCCCCCACCAAGAGAGACCAGTGCAAACACAATCCTGGTTTCAATGTGTTGGTCTGTGCTATAGGTCCCAACCAGAGAGCAGGGGTCAGAAGACGCTGTACAGAGGTACGGTCCTAGCAAGATGGTGGAAGAGGGAAGAGGCCAGAATATAGGTAAGGATAGAGGTAAGGGTGCAGAAGGACACAGGCAGGTCCCCTGGTGGGAGAGGAGTGAAAAAAGGATGGAGTCAGGATTATTTTTGTTGTGTCTCTCGGCATGTTGAGCCCAGCACAGGGCTGGAGCCAGGGGGAGAGTCTCTGTGGCAAGAGGAGATAGCATCAGAGGTATGAAAGGAAATGCAAGAACAGACCAGAAGATGACCTCCACAAAATGATGGGAGCGGTAAATCAGAGCACTTGGGGAGGGCTGGGGAAGAGGCCCTTAGAGCTGCAGTGCTGGGCTGGGAGCTGAAATGCTGCAAAGTTGCCATAAAGGAGCTGCACCAGGAGGGACCCTGACAATCATGCCCCATAAACCTGAATGGGTCCACTGTAAGTATAATGGGGCCTGCTTCAGCGGCAGCATCCTGAGGCCACTTGTGGGAGCCATAGTGCCTGTGTTTGCCAACAGACACGGAGCAGTTGCAGCTCCACTGGGGATGGGTCTGGTCCAGGGCCAGGCAGGGGAGAGGCCTCCTTCCACCTCAACTTCCTCTGCACTCAGCTCCCCACATGAAGTAGGCGAGTGGGGAAAGGGAGCCTGGGCTCTGGGGCTTTGATGGAGGGGATGGGGCAGGGGCTGGTTGTTTACTGAGCCCCTGTGATGTCCTTGGCTGGTCCCCCCTCCTCTACGGAGCCAGAAAGTGTTTGTTTGTTTTTTGTTATTTTGATGTGCCTACTATGGTGTCAGGTTTCACCTCTGCACAAAATCTTAAACCTTAAAAAATCCGCAAATGGCAAATTATCAGAATTTTAAATAAAGACTGGATCAGTTACATGCTGTGCCTAGTCATATATGAGACAGAGGCAAAAGGAAAAATTAGTAAAACTGATCTTTTTTTTTTTTTTGGCTTAACAACAGAATTTATTGGCTCAAGTAAAACTGATCTTGTCTTTAAAATTTTGATGGTTTATCTTCATGGAGTTTCTACATTAATTTTGATTTTTTTTTTAAATCACATTAAAATATTATTTATTTTGATTACTGAGTTTTTTGGTACCCCCTTCCCCCCTTGAATTTTGTCCCTGAGGTGAGTGCCTCACTGTCTTCACTCTCATCTGGGCCCTGGGCTTACAAATTGCTCCAGGGCTGAAGACAGAAAATTTGGAGAGGCACATAGGTGGTTTCCAGGGAGGAGTCCCTTCCCCGACAATGCTCAAAGCCACGGTTGTGGGTGGTAAAGAACCCAGGCTCTGGAGTCACACAGTCCTGGTTCAAATCCTGGTTCCACCATTTCTGCTGTAACCTTGGGCAAGCTGATCATCCTCTTAGCCTCAGTGCCTCAAAATGCCATGGGGAAATAATAGCACCGTCCTCCTAATCTTGGGGAGAGACAACTGGTATAAGATGTATACCCTGGAGCCTGGAATGTACTAGCGCCCAGTCACCGGAGCAATTAAAGCTACTGCGATTAAACAGTGTGCTGCGATGGCAGAGGGATGCCACACCAGGAAGAACCACTGAAGGCTTCTAAGCCCAGGGGGTAAAAAGCACCTCATGCCTGCACACATCCACTCATTCTATAGTGCCTACTAAATGTGTGCACCTCGAAAGAGGCAGGTGCTGCCGAGGGCTTGACCTCCTAGAGGAGGAGGGGTTTGAACCAGGGCTTGAAAAGGTAGACAGGCTTAGGAGAGGCTGAGAATGGGTAGTGAGGGTGCAATTCTAAGCTGGAGTTTGAGGGGTGTGGATGTGGGTAGATTGTGAGCAGATGCAGAAGGGGGCAATGGACAGGGTCAGGCTGAGGGCCCTGAGTGACAGGGGAAGCCACTGGAAAAATCATTGAAGGCCATGCCAAGGGGGCGAAAAGCAGTTCATGCATGCGTTCATGTATTCTAGGGTGTCTACTATGTTCCATACACTATGCAGGGTGCTGGGGGGTATACAGCACTGAACAAAATAGGCAGAATTCCCTACCCTGGAGGAAGTTCTCTTTTAGAGTGGGAGGCAGGCAAGTAGGATAAGTGAAATATATTGACTGTTAGAGAATTGAAAAATAAATCAGGGAAGTGGGATGGGAATGATGGGAATGGGGAGTGTGGTGGTTTGGAGCTGTATGTACCCCAGAAAAGCATACACTTAAACTTAATCCATTCCTGAAGGTGTAAACCCATCGCAAGTAAAACGTTTTGATGAGGCTACTTCAGTGGTCCACCTCAATCAGGATGGGTCTTAATCCTATTACTGGAGTACTTTATAAGGAATTCAGACAGAAGGAGAGACATCCATGGAAGCAAGAAACTGAAATTCAACAGAATCTGCAAGAGAAGGGAGAGGCCAGGACGTGACAGAGAAGCCAAGCACCAAGTATCGCTGGCAGCCAGCCCCAGAATGCCAGTCTTTGGAGGAGAAAGCATTGCCGTGATGACTACTTGATTTGGACTTTCTCTTAGCCTCAAAATCATGAGCTAATAAATTCCCATTGTTTAAGCCGAATATTTGCTTGAGCAGCCAAGGACACTAAAATGGGGAAGGGAGGGGCGCTATACAGTCTGCAAAAAGGGCATTTGCAGAAGATAGCTTGGGTGCAGTGCAAGGTGAAGTCGAGTGATGTCCTAGCCCTCAATGAGATCCTGGACTTGAAGAAAGGTGGCTTGCCCTAGTCGTCCAAATGACAGCAGATCACTCAGGTGGTATACCTACTTGGTGGAGAGCTCTAGGTAAACACTGAACATGGATTCTCTTGAGTCCTCCCCATAGCCCTGTGAACTGGGTACCATGATTTTCCTCACAGGACAGCTGTGGAAATCGAGGTTACCCAGATAGGAAGAGGGCAAGTCAGGCTTTATAAAGTCTGGGCTCTCAACTTGGATACCTCCCTCCCTTCCTGATAGTCCTTAGAGACAAACACACCAGACAGCGGATTAATGGGGGCTGAGGGGATTGGGGAGACCAAGGGCCTGGAAAACTGCCAAACACTTCTTAGAGTTCATCCATTAGCTAGATCCCTGGGCCTTGCTTTCACTTCCCCATTGCCCATCTCAAAGCAATGAGGACTAGCTATTAGGGGAGCTGCCTTTTGTGTGCCCGGCTCCCTGAAGCCCTCTTGGGACTGCCAAGTTCTCCACGGATGCAGTGCCACTTCGGGTGGTGGCCCCAAGAGCCCCTGAGAGAAAACTGATTTGGTTCTTGATCCTAGCGTCTTGTGACATGCACTCCAGGAATGTCATGAGAGGAGCTGTAATAAACTATTCAAAGTGATTGTCCCTGAATGAGAGTCACTGCAGCCAATTAGTCTGTATGAAAGGCACCGAGTGCAGGCACTTGTCTATCTGGGGGGAAGAAGGAGGAAAAATGATTACCCAATAGGTTTTAGGCTTTAATTGATTTGTATTTTTTCAGGCTGCTGAAGAAGATTAAATCATGGTATGAAAAGTGCCTAGGGCTTAAAATAAATGAGGAGAAAGGCAAGTCATTTCAGAAATGTCCAGGAAGCAAACTGAACTTCTCGGCACAAATTGCAGGCTTGGTTGTTGTGTTCTTTGTTCAAAGGGAGGCAGCTTCCTTTTCTTCCCCAGCATTTTTTGCAGTTGGGTTTGACAAACCTACCAAGGCGCACACTTGGAGGAAGCAGTTTCTGAATGGAGAGGCGGAACTGCAGCCCTCAGCATTGGAGGAGATGTCTCTGGGCTAGCGGCTGGTGACAAAAGCTTTGGCCTGGAAGTCAAGATACCTAGTTCTAGTCCTGGCTCTGCATTTGATTTAATAGGTAACCCTGACCAAGACTTTTCCTCTTTTTAGGGCCTCAGTTTATTCATCTGTAAAAGGAGGGAGTTGAATTAGAGGCTCTTCAAGGAGCCTTCTAATGTTCCATGATCAACTGATTAGGAAAGAGGCCCAGAGAAAGGGGAAATGATTTGCCCAAAGTCACTCAGCCAACCAGTCCTCTTTATCTCTCTGATTCTCCAAATTTTCATCTGTAAAATGAGAGTAAAGGCACCTATTTGATAGGGCTGCTGCAAAGGTTAAATGAGATATTACTACTATATTAATAGTAGCTCCAATATATTGTGTGCTTTGTACACATACTATTGTCTAATACTTCAGCTGCATTAGCTCAAGGAACCCTTCACAGAGGGAGGACAGTAAAGCATAGCACAAGTAAGTGGCTTGCCAAGCTTACAAAGCTAGTAAGGGGGGGCGGGGAACAGAAATCGAACTTGGGACTGTATGAATGTACTGACTACACCACATTCCGTCTAAATAATGTACACAGACATCGCAGTTTTGCTGAAAGCCAGGCACAAAGTGCTTAACAATTGGTAACTCCTGTTATTATGGCAACAGTCAAGTGCTAGAGTTCCCAATAGTGTCCCCCTTCCCCAACCCATTGGGAATTCAGTGCACCGCCCCCCGCCCCCACATCTCACCCCATTCCCCTCCCGGGGCAGCGGCTCAGTTCCCCCAACCCCCGTCCTCCACCGTTCTCTTCCCCTTCTCCCAGTTCCTGAAACTGAGTGCTAGTTTAGGCCCAGAACGCACTGCCCCCAGGGTCCGCCCCCAGCCCGTTTAACCTTGTTTGTCCTGGAGCAGCCTTCCTTTCACAGAGCGCCCTGAAGCTGGAGTGACTCCCTGGGTGTCTGGGACCCCAGAGGGGCGGGGAAGCCCTCCCCAGGACTTGGGATGCGGGGACGGGCGGGGTGGGGAGGTGGGGTGAGAAGGGGCGGGGCCGCGGGCTGGATTGTTACCGCCGGTGCCATGGCAATATGGTCACGTGGCACCCCTGCCCTGGTCACCTGGGGCTCAGATGCTGAGAGCTCCTCAAAAGGTTTCCAGCAGGAACCTCAGCCCTCTGACTCGTCCTATGGGTGCCCCTCCCTTTTCAAACACTTTCCCCCACATCTATTCTAGTGCTTTCATTTTATAGACTGGGAAACTGAGGAGCAGAGAGAAAGGACAGGGTTGGCCAACGAAGCTCTTATGCTTTGCCCAGGGCGCGTTGCGGAACCAGAAGCAGTATCCGCCTCCTGGCCCCTCGGTCTCCGACTTGGCACTCTGGGGTGATGTCGGGTCTCAGTCCAGTGGCGACCCTTACCAGGGGGCACCTCTAATCCTAGAAGTAGCAGCTAGAAGCGACCTCTCGGTGCCCCATGCTAAGATGCACAGATGCGGAAACCGAGGCTGGGAGAGGGGAAAGAACTTGCCAAAGGCCGCAGAGCACGTTTGCGTTGGAGCTTGGGGCGGGGCCGGTGGCCAGTGCGAGCAGAGGGTGTGGGACTTCCCAGGGGCGCTATGAGCTTTCCCAGATAGACTCGCCGCGCAGATTGATGACGCGCGGGTGCGTGCGGCGGCCCTAGCAACAGCGGTTACTAGGGAGCAGCGCGCTTTGCACTTGCGAGATGGACGCGACCTCGGCCCCGCACCTCATACCTCCGGAAATGCCCCAGTACGGGGAGGCGAACCACATCTTCGAGATGATGCAGGTGACCCAGGCCTCCCTGCCCAGGCGCAACAAAAAGGTGGCGGCTGGGAAATCTCTATCGCGATGTCAGGGAGCGCGGCGTCGGGACCCGCAGCAGAGGGTCCAAGTCGCGCGCCTTCGTTTGTTAATCACAAGGCAGCCCAACGTAGGGTGTCGCGATTCCTTGTATCCCCGTGAGTCCGAGGTATTCCTCGGTATGAAGATGCCCGCTGCCCCTGCCTTCCTGCGGCAGGAAAGCGGGTAGGCCCTACTGGCCAATATTTGGTCCTGACTCTGCCACCAGCTGGCTTCATGGTCTGGTACAAGTCCCTTCCTTTTCTGGGCCTCGATTTCCCCATCTGTGAAATGCAGGCTTGCAAGAGGTGTTCTCCAAGGGTTCTTCCAGCGCTGGGAATTCATAGTCTGTGTAGTGGTGGGAGCCTCTCATCAAGAGATTTCTAAGCTGGATGGTGGCTGCCTTGTAGGACAGCAGACCTGTGGTTGGACAGCAACATTTCCCACCCTGCCCACCTCCTCAGGGCCAGGAGTTCCTGCGGCTCTGAAACGCTCATCCTGGATTTCAGACCGCACTGGGCACCCAGCTCACTGGGTGACCTTAGGCAAAATCCTGCTCCTGCCAGTGCCCCAGTTTTGTCTGCTGCATGCTATAGAGAGAGGTAAAGGCTCTGTGGAGTTGGATAGGGAAAACTGTCAGCCACTCAAAGGTCCTGAAGACCACAGAGAAGCTGGAAGCCAGTTTCCAGAACATTTGTCAGCTTTTCAGGTTACACCCCATCCCCAGAGTCACAGCTGTGGTGATGCCTGTGGCTGTCATAGGACCAGAGCTCAGACTGAGCAAACTGAATTTCTTTCTCTCCAGCAAGCACTTCCTTTGGAAAGTGTTAACTGACAGAGGCAGAGAGAAATTTCTAGAACTATTTGGGCTGTCAGTCATAAATAAAATGGCCACCTGAGTGAGTTACAAGGTGGTGGGTGGTGGGCGGGGAGTGGGGTCATGTTGTCTGCTCTAGGAAACCTGGTTGTCTTTCATAGGGATTGCCAAGTGAGAAGGAGCCCAAGAAAGCTTTTAGTCTAGTATTCCAGTCTTTAGAGCTTCCCCCGATGATAATATCTTACATAATTATAGCATGTTGTAAGAAGCAGGAAACTGACACTGGCACAATACTATTAACTAGCCTTTAGGCCTATTCTGGATTCATCAGTTTTTACATGCACTCATTTATTTGGTGTGTGGACAGTGCTATAAAATTTTTATCACATGTGTAGCCTGATAAAACTACCACATTTCCATTTTTAACTTATTTGAAATCAACTCACTTTTTAAAAAGTGATAACTTCTTTGCCTTATCCTAAACAATATCCTTGAAATCATAGGTTTGATTTACTACTTATTTTTCTCATGTACATTAAATATATAACTATTTAAGAATGAAATTAAAAGTATTCATCTGTGATCCATCTAAAGTCATCTTGTGGGGAGTGGATGTAGCTCAAGTGGTCAAGCACCTGTTTCCCATGTACAAGGTCCTGGGTTCGATCCCCAGGACCTCCTAAAAATCAACTCTCATTGGGGAGTGGATGTAGCTCAGAGGTTGAGCACCTGCTTCCCATGTGTAAGGTCTTGGGTTCCCCAGTACTTCCAAAAATAAATGAAGTCATCTTGCACCATCTCACCGGTGGTATACAAATATCCATTTAGTACACCATTGTCATTTAATGGGTGGGGGAGCTGAGGACCAGAGAAGGGAAGGGACTTGCTGATGAGATGCAGCGTGAGGACTAGAACTTCTGGCAGATCACTGCTCTTTTGACTGCCCCACACTCCCTCTAGGCCAAAAGGGCTTAAGCCCCTCCCTGCTTGTTCCTAGGGCAAAGTAATGCTTCTTTTTTTTTTTTTTTTTTTAAAGATTTTATTTATTTACTTTATCCATTTTAAACACCCCCTTCCCCATTTGCTGTTTTGTGTCCATTTGCTGGGCAATTCTCTGTGTCTGTTTCCTTCCTCTTCTCATCCTCCTCCTCCAGTCTTCCGATGTAGGAGAGAGGTATTCTGCTGCCTGCGCCACCTCAGCTCCTGGCTTCTGGAGCTTTCGGAGCATCTTGTCTTGTCTCTCCCCTGTTATGTCATCATCCTGCTGCATGGCTCCCGGGGCCCGACAGCTCAGCGGCACACAGAGCCTGGCAGCCCATGCGCATTCTATATATATATTTTTTATTTTACCGGGAGGTCCCGGGGATCGAGCCCAGGTCCCTCCATATGGCAGACGGACGCCCAACCATTTGAGCCACATCCGTCCCCAGTAATGCTTCTTATTATACCAGCTCAGCTCCTATCATCTACCCAGTTCATTTCTGTGCCCTTTATTTTGGAACCCTGGAAACTGCTTTCCCTTGATATGTTTGCTGAATTGGATTAAAGGGCCAGAATATCCCAGGACTGTTTATATATTTAGCAGGCAAATATTCTTTCCCTCTGGAGGGACACAGGTAGCCTTAGTGGCCATCTCCCTCTGCGTCCAAGCAAACATTAGACAGACAGATAAGCTCATAGAACCGATGGCCTGGAAGGAGAAATGGCAGTTGGGCAAGCAAGAAAAAGGAGGAGGCAAATAAGGGACACAGGACCATATTATAGGGGGGATTTACCTAGTGCACACAGTTGGGAAGACACATTTCCATTGAGACCTAAAGACTGAGTAGAAGTTAGCAAGGAGAAGAGTGAGGAAGAAATGTTCCAAGCTGAGGGAAACAGCATTCGCTAGGCTCTGAGGTCATGATCATGGTGCACCAGAAGAGCTGAGAGAAGGCACAAAGGGACCAAGGAGAGAGGGCCCTGGGGCTGCCCACTGCTCTGAGCCAGAGGCATGGTCCCTCCAGTTCCGCCTTTCTCCAGGTGCCTCTTCAGCAACACCCATGTGACCCCTCCTTGCCTCTGCTTGTGAGGACCCAAGCATGTGCCAGCTAGGGCAGGGTCTGGGTCCCCAGTTAAAGGCATGTCTAGTGGGCTGCAGTGGGGAGATCAGGCCCCTCAGCTGGTATCCATGGCAGCCAGGGTGGTGAGCCACCTGAACCTAGGGCCCTCAGTGTCCATGCAGTTGCTAACGACCTGGGTGTGTGCCTTGTGCCCTGCAGAACTTGCTGGAGCAACTCCTGATTCACCAGCCCCAGGACCCAGTTCCGTTCATGATCGAGCACTTGTCTCGAGACAACGACAATGGTGAGCACTCAAGGTGGGCCTCCTCCTGGGATCCTGCCCCATCCTGGGAAAAGCTGTGAGCCACTCTTTCCTACCTGTTGTGTGAAGGGGAGTCAGAGCAGGGTGGGGAGGGTTTTTGACAACTTGGGGTGGTGGTTAATTTAAAAATGCCTTAATTTCTTTTGGAGCACCACTAATAAAAGTACTCTTATCAAATTATTAAAATGAAAACCTCAGAGCAGCCCATGGAATCCATTATTGCTTTCACGTGCCCCAGCTGATGTCACCTGTTGGGTTTAAGCTTTTCAAGTATAAATTTGGTTTCTGATCTTCCTAGACAAATAGCCCTTGGGCTTTTCTAATGCTCTCATTATTGGCACCTGTTAATGAGTTCCAGAGCTCCTCAGACCTTAGCCTGAGTTCAGGTTGGCTGGACTTGAGGCCAGAGGTGGAACCAGGGAGGAGGGATGTACTTGCTTCCTCCCACAGCTGATTTCCAAGTGGAGGATCAGTTCTATCCTGTGTGAACTGTCAGCAAGAACTGGTGACTTCGAGCTTAGATGCTTCTTTCATTTGAGCATTAGCCACTCTGAAGGATCTCCTAGCACACCAGTGAAATTAGTGGTTGGCACAGCCAAGAGGGATGGAGGCCCGAGATGCCCTTGATGGGGTTCAGAAGGCCTAAGAGGAGAAATGAGGCCAAATGGTTTTTAAAAAAGGTAAGAGATTGGAGAGACCAGGCCTGAAGGGGTGTTCGGCATACCTGGTCTTTTCATCACCCCCTGCACACAGGTCCCAATGCAGCCCCAGGCTTGGCTGCAGAGAATTGGAGTGAGGGGCTCTTTGGGTCTGGATGTCGTTTCATGGGCCTACGCAGTGTGGTTCAAAGAGAGCCCCAACAGTGCCCTTTCCTGAGCCTTCAGCCAAGCACGCTGTCCGAGTCTCTGCGCATTCCCTCGTTCAGCTGACCTTGACTGAGAGCCCACTGTGCTCCAGGGCAAGATAGAGCCATGATGGGAGAAGGTCAGGAGAAACACCTTTTTGAGCCATCCGTCTTGCCTTCTCCCAACCCCACCACTCCCCGTGTGATTTACTTTGCCCTGCAGAGACTCTTCTAAACGGTGTCCACTCTCTGGTTGGTTGTTTATCCCGTGGGGCAGGTGGGACGTTCTGCCTCCCAAATCACCTCTCCACAAGGCAGGTGTTACTCTCACCCTTCCCTCCTGCCCGGTCATTACTCTGGCAGACTGGGGCTCACCACCCTGGCCTCACTGCCTGCTGCTCCATTTGCTAAGAAGAAGATGTCTTTGCCCCATCCCCTCCCCCAAACCCGGGCTGACAGTTCAGCTGTTACCAAGCTCTATTATTTGAAGGCTGCAGGGAGCACTTCCACCCACACTCAACTTTCTTATACCGCCATCACCAAAAGGAAAGCAAAGCCATGTAGAAAGTGAAATAAAATTAAAGTAAAAGCAGAGTGAAAGCAAAAGTAAACCAAAAGTAAAAGTCAAGTAAAACTAGAGTAAATTAAAGTAAAAGTAAAGTAAGAGTAAAAAAAGCAAAGTTAAAGCAAAAGTAAAAGTGAAGTAAAAGAGCTAAAGTAAAAATAAGAGTAAAATATAAGTATGCATAAAGTTAAAGTAAAGTAAAAGCAAAAGTAAAGTAAAAGTAAAAGAGAAATGAGGTAAAGAAAAAGCTAAGCAAAGGAAAATGTTGCCATTTTACAGTCAGGAATCACTTCTTCAGCCCACTGAGCTTCAAAAATCCCCTGTTAAGGTATATGGGGACTCTGTATTTTCTGCATGTTTTTTTTTTTTTTTTTTTTCCTGTCAACCTACAACTTCTCTAATAAAAAAGTAAAAATATTAAAAAGTAAAAAACAAACAAACAAAAAACAATAACTCTTTTAGAATGTAAAGAAACCATGAGAGCTCTTTCATCTCTCCTGGCCTGGGCTTCCTCACTTTCTTGGTTGAATGGCGTGGAAGGACTAGAGTTCTCCTAGAGGTGATGACCTGGCAGGAAGGAGGGGAGGGGCCTGCAGAGGTGGAAATGATAAGGCCCGGATTTTCCCACTGGGCTTAAGATGATGCAAAATTGAGTTTCAGTTTGTGAAAAGCTTAATGAGATTTTTCTAAATTAACAATTGTATTTGATAATCATCTAGCTTTCTGAACTCTGATAAATTGGGATGCAATGGAACTTCATACTGTCCATTTGAAAAATTCTACTTAGATGCATATGTGGCATTCTCTGTGTTATTAAACCGATAGCCTCAAGGCTTAGCCAGTCCCCCAGCCTAGAAAAACAAGAACCTGAAATTTGAGGCTTATTTCATTTTCTTTTTTGTTTTGATCTTGCTCCTCTGTGTGCAGATTTAATTTTTAGAGTCAAAGGACCACTTCACCAGGATTTTTAAGTTCAAACGTTATCCTTCTGTTTGGATGCAATGCAGCTATGTTGGCTGGGCAGCGGCTTTAGGCCACTTATGCTCCTTCCCCTGCCCCCCCCGTCAGCACTTCCTTTCACCCTCCTTGCCACACCTTTCCATTCATTCATGGGTCTGGTGATTTTCCAAAAGCTGCTCTCTTGCCTACACTGCTTTCTCCGTGTTATACCTGCTCCATTGCTCTCGAGCAGGGGTGAAGAATCCATACCTGCTTCACATTAGCACATAGCTGAGGGCCAACCCCCAGTCTGTTCACCTGAATAGCTGGAGCCCTGTTCTTTGCCTGGATACTGTCTCAGGAGTAGAGTATCAGATCGTAATAACCACCATTTTATTAATAACCCCTCAGCTGTCTACCCCCACTCCCAGGCTTTTAGGCTGGCAGGTTTTATGGATGCTGGAGCAGCTTGGTCCTTTTGTCCTAACCACTTGAATGGAAAGAAGAGAGCAAGACTCATGGCTTTCTCTTCCTTTGCTCAGGCCTCCATTGACAAATGGAACAAGACATGGAAGAAGGAGAGGAGGCAGAGGAGAGCACCTTGATTTTATGATTTTTCTAGAAGTGAAGGGAAGCCTGGAAACAGTTTGATCCAAACCTCTTATGTTTTAGAAGAGTATAGGAAGCTCGGAGAGCTTCCTGTGGCTGGTTTTCACTGGAACTAGTCAATTGAATGTGCATTTCAGTTCTCCTGGGCTGGTGCTGCACACTGTCATGCCTTCCACACAGCGGCTTTTGCTAACTGGAGCTCTTCTGCTCACCAGGCACGGGGTGCAGTTGGGTGGAGAGGAGTTAACTGTGAAACATGTCACACTGTGACATGGCCACTGACCAGTGCAGAGGGACCGAAGGCTCCAGACATATCCTGGTGAGTGTGCACATGAGGGAAAGAGAGGAGCCACCGGCACATGGGCCGGCAGCCCCTCTGCTGTAAGAAAAGCAGATTTAGTACAAAGTGAACATTTACAGTAGCCCTGGGCAATATTAAAGCAGGCGCTGGTGTATATAATGGTATGTTTCGTTTTTTATCAAACGTTTGTCCAAGAAAGCTGTGTATTAGAGCTCCAATACCTAAGGGTTTTCTTGTGAATTTTAAAGCATGCTCCTAGTTAAACCTCAAAAGGATCTGTGGATGGAAAGGTTTTTTGATTTCCTTTGAAGTGGTTTGAAGAAGTTGATTACTCTTGGCAGTCAAGCAGCCTTTTATGACACTGTTTATAAATAATTACTCATGAGCAGGGCTGGAGTTTCAAGGTGTTAGATTTTAAGAAACTGAAATTAATCACAGAAATATGTGCAAGAAATTAGGTGGGGAGAAAGTCTGTGGATGTTCCCCTTTTAAAGTATTTTCATCAATGTGTACAATTTGGGTGCCACTTAGAGGAACCTGGAAGGGGAGGGTTTCCCCTGCAGCCTTGGAACACAGCAACTTTGTCAAAATGAACGCTTGATTTGGGAGTCAGACTCATTCCCAAAACAACTTGTCCAGATGTATCTCCTGTCTCCTCGGGTTCCAGAGGCCCCGAGCTCAGTTGGTCTGGCCGGTGTTCCGAGGAACTTCAGCAGAGGCCCTTGGTTAGAACCCTGGGGTGTCAATGGGGTGATGGCACATGGGCCAAGCCAATGTCCCCTCTGTGCTCCCTTACCCTGACGATTGCCTGCCCACGCAGATGTTCTCCCAGCAGTCTGAGAAAGCCCTTTGTTTCATTGATTGAGGCCTTTTCACCTTGAATACCCTCCCTGCTGCTCTAATGCTACTGTCTTCCCCCCAGTGCTTCTGTGGCACCCATCTCCAATCTTGCCTCATCATGTAGACCTGACAAAGTGTCCCCAAAGCCACCTCATTTCCATACTGGTCCTGCAGGTAGTATTTTCTACCTGCTGTAGCTTCTTTTATCCAGATGGTGAGCCCAGGAGGCCTTGCCCCACGTAACACAGCCACAGCAGAGAATGGGTCACCTAACTGAATCCCTACCCTGGTTCCCACTCGAAAAGCTGAAAACGCCTTCCCAGCTTCTGGGACGGCCAGGGCATGGGCCTGTAACCTGTGCTTCCCTGGTCAGGTGAGTCCAGACTCTGGGTCATGGGCTGGGAAGCACTCTCCTTCTCAGCTGGTTCTTGGGTAGCAATGGTGATGTGGCTGCTGTCAGCCCTCTGTGGCACACATATGTGAGCAGTGTCATGGACACAGGCTGCAGTGTCTGATGCTTGCCAGTGCTGTTCTCTCCGGACCATTTGGGATGTCGTTCCTGGTGGTATAGCCCTGGGCCCCCCAGCCTGTGCAGGATTCTGTGAGTCACCCCGGCCTTTGAAAAAAAAAACCCTTCTCTGCCAGACTCAGCTACATCTGCTTTCTGTGGCTTGCATCTGAGAACACTGACTGGCAGAGTGGGCCTTTGCAAATAGGTACTAATGGTGATGACAAAGGTGACAGTCACCACAGAAAGAGATGGAAATAGCTGAGGAAGAGGCTTCTGGGAGGCTGCTACAGGTCCTGCTATGTGCGTGGCTCCTCACAGTTCTGGATGCCATGGGAGGACAGTAAAAAGGTGGGAGTCTTGGTCTCTGAAGGAGCTTGCCATTTGTTGGGGAGACAGTAATACCACCGACTTCTCAGCAGGAGGATGAAACTTACCAAGATGGAAGATAAACAAGAGCAAGCCACTTGATCAGGAGCTCCAAAGAGGAGTGGGAACAAGAACCTCTGAGAAGGAAGAGACAGTAGGGGCTTAGGATGAGTGCTGGATTGATTGGAAGGAGGAGACATTTCTGAGGGGAAGTGACGAGACAAGATGGAAAAGTGGAGGGAACAGCTACAGGAAAAATGAGGAAGCCCAAGACTTCTTAGATCAAGAGAGAGGATTGTTCCCAGCTCCTGGAAAATCCTCTGGATTCCCTGCTAAACTGAGGCTCTGGAGGGCAAAGCTCTTAGGATGACAAGGATACGTCCCAATCTTACGTTGAGGTCATGACCCTTGTGGTCCATGGAGACCTGCAGGGAGAGAGAGACCTTTGGCCAGAAGAATTTGGGAGCCATGTCCACCATGTTGTGGTGGGCAGGAAGCACCTCAGCCCAAGTCTGATTTGGAGAGAAACATGTTCACAAGTGATTAATAAATCAGAGCATCACAATATTTCCCTGGCAATAGGCCAGGCTAGAGGAAGTGCTCCTAGGGCTGCCTTATCCAGGGATGCCTCCGACATCCCTTGGTTCACATCACCTCTGACAGGAAAGGCTTTGGGCTTTGAAGAAGCAAGTTACCTACATTTTACTTACCAATGTGTCTATATGGACCAGGTTTATAAGTGTATGGAATTACAGAAAACAACAGGGTGTTCTAAAGCAATTAGTTGGGGACACAGAAAAGCCATGATGTGTGTGTCCAACCCTTCATGTCCTTGAGGAGAGAGCAGTTCCCTTGCCAGAGACTGGGAGAAAGGGGATGACTAGCTAGCTTTTAATTCTCCTCTAATGTAATTATCTTGCTAACTCATCGCTGGGGACCATGGTCCATCTTGCTTTTCTCAGAAGCAGCCAGCACAGAAGAGGTGCTCAGGAATATTTGTGGAATGAATAAGTGAATTATCTTGAGATTTTCTTCCAGATTTTCCCTGAAAATGAGGTGCCATGAATTTGGGCAAAGATTTATTTAAACCCAAGTATCCCGTTTGAGTGGAGGTGTGCTGACCATTGAAACACCAGCCAAAAGGATGCTGTCTCGTTCCTTCTCTGTGTCCTCCCTAAGACTAGAAGGACATGCACATCCCACCTTCTTTGCATAGACAAGATTCCCCTCCTGGTGGCTTGGCAGGAATGGACTCTGCACATAGACTTAGAGCCTCAAGGGAGTTGTAGTGGACATCTGTTCATTTGTTCCTTTATATCAGGGACCAGGATAAGACTGGCAAAGTCTCATATCTAGTTTCCCCAACCTCTGCTTCTGTGACCCCCCTGTCTCATTGCTAGGGGGAGAAAGGTGACTTAATCAAGATGGTGTTCAGCAAGGAATCAGTATCTGTCCATATACCATATCTTAGTTTCCTCGTGTTTTTTTTTTTTTTTTTTTAAGATTTATTTATTTATTTCTCCCCACCTCATTGTTTGCACTTGCTGTCAGCTCGTCTTCTTTTTTTTTGAGGAGGCACCAGGAACCGAACCCAGGGCCTCCCATGTGGGAGGGAGGCGCCTAATTGCTTGAGCCACCTGCACTCCCTATTTCCTTCTTTTTTGACCCAAGTGCACACACCTTTCAACTACTCTTGAGATAGTGGTATTTTTTTTTTTCCAATCACGCATGCTTACTTGGTATACCAGTGGCCAAGAAAATGTGGGAGCCGAGATTATTAACACTGAAGTCAGTTTTTTCCATTTGCATAGAAATGCCCATATTTGAAAAAGAAAAAAAAAAGACTTTCCTATCTTGGAAATAAATCTGGTCCATGCACTCCAGGCTTTTTCCCATTATTTCCCTCAGTAAAATGATGGGGAATACAATTTGCTAAATAAAAAGACATAAATATATATATAAAAAAAAAGCTTCCATGGTCAATTTACATAAAATACAGCTTTATTTGAGAGAGCCTCCCTGAGACAAAGTCCCTGTTTAAAATGCTTTATGGTGTTTGAAATCCCAATTGTTCTTGATATTTATTGGTTTGGCAAACAAGTTACCGTGTCCATGTTCCCTTGGAGAGAGAAAAATAAACCATCTCAGTGATCGCTTACCTCTCTAAACACAGAGAATATGTTCTATGGTGAGACCATCTCTGAGCCACTGGGTTACAAATGGCCGTGTCACTTGCAGAAAATGAAATTTGGGGAGGAAAGAAATAAATACACCCAGAGTGCTGCAGGCACGGTAGGCTGTTTTGTCTTATCAAGTGGTGACATTCAAATCTTTTTATTCCACAGTGCCAAGAATTGTAATATTAGGTCCACCCGCCTCCGGAAAAACAACTATAGTAAGTGTATCATATTTAAGTGTTGTAATACTGTAATATCTCATTTATCCTGCAGAGTGGAATGAGACTGTACTTCAGTGAATTTTCAACTTAACTGAGCCTTTCTCCTTCTTTTCCTTCTTCTCCTTCTTAACTTATTACAAAAGTAGTGTGTGTTCATAATAGAAAACCTAGAAAATACAGAGAAACAAAAGTATAATTCATCCAGAGATAAGCATTGTTTTAAAAGTTTGGAGTATACTTCCCAAGGTTTTCTCTATGCCTGTATAGGTACCATCTTTGCACACCCTTAAAAAAATCCTTGGCATAAATTTTTAGAAGTAGAAGTGTCGGGTCAAACAACATACATGTTTCCATGACTTTTGGCATGGAATCTTTAATTTGAAATTTTAGTTATGAAATATTTCAATCAGAAAAGTATAGGAACTATATCATAGATACTCATGTACCCAACTGCCGTATTTTACAGAAATTTCTAATTTTGCCATATTCAGAAAAGTATAGGAACTATATCATAGATAATCATGTACCCAACTGCCATATTTTGCAGAAATTTCTAATTTTGCCATATTTTCTTCATTTAGTCTATTTCCATTTTAAAGAAATTATAAATAAATATAAATGCCCTACCGTATCCTTTTGCATCTCTCCCTCCCTGGAGGCAACCACTATTCTGAGGCCGGTGGTTTCTTTCCAGCTACATTTTTTTAATCTTTAAGCTCCATTGCTTAAATGCCAAAAACTTACTAAAATTTTAATAATCTGAAATGGAACTCTTTCTAACATTGTCTTTGAAAAACCTGTTAGTGAGCTACAGTTAACCCTTCCTTGGTGACTAAGTCATTGCCATGTGATCACAGGCCTGTGTGATGTGGCAGGCTATGTCCCCTGATTAGCTGACACCTTGCTTTATTCTGAAAAGGAATTAAGATGGTTGATCCTTGCATGAAACAACCTGCATCTGCTATGCTTTTGGAGTTAGCATAGCTGTTTTATTTATCTGTCATTCATCCGTCCATCCATCCATCCATCCATCCATCCATCCATCCTTCCATCCACCTATCTCTTTCTATATCTGTAGTTTGTCTATTTTATCCCTCAGTACCAGGTTGTTAGCTTTCACTACTATCTGCAACCAACCCTTCTGAATCTTGGTGTAAAACTCTTGCTGTTTTACTGTTAGAAACCAGGGGCTACCAGATCTGGCAATCATTAGCATTACCCAGGCTGCTTTGAAAATCCCTGGACTCCATTTCAGATCTACTGAATCAGAATCTCATGAAGGTGGGACCCAGAAACTGGTTTAAAAATGCTCCCCGAGTAATTCTGGTGTTGGGAACTAGGACGAGGGACACTGCTTTTAGACAAGCAAGTTTATCTGAACTATATTTTAAAGAAGAGCAGGTCACTCAGGGTGAGGGTCTTCTTTTGATAAGGCGCTTTTGTCTTTGAGATATTTGGTACTCTGCTGGGTAGAATTTAGGAAGTATTTGTGATTCATAGCACCAGAGACGTTTTATCAAGTCTCATCTTGACTAAGGCAAGTTTGTCCTCCCTGATGAGGTCAGGTTCTGACAGCTCTTAGGTAGTGTTTCAACTAAAAGCCTTTTAGTGAATTCATGGTCTCTGCATCTGATTGATGTATGGGAACACACAGAAACTAATTTTACAATTATAAAGTGATATGTAGTAAAATCCAAACAGAGATCCCTAAAGGGCTTTTCTTGATATCGTTGCTTATACTTCTCAGCACAAGGAACAGAAAGAGTTAAGGTTCACCCCAGCTTGAGGCTGGGGGAGGCCGGGGTGGGGTGGGGGGAGCAGAGCAGGATGTGGAAGGACCTTCAGAGCCCTCTGGACACTGAAATGATCATCAGCATAATTTGTGGGTTAAAATCTTTTTTTTTTTTTTTTTTTTAGGTACTGGGGCTGGGGATTGAATCCCGGACCTCATATGTGGGAAGCCGGCACTCAACCACTGAGCCACATAGGCTCCCCTGAGTTGGTTTTGTCTTTTGTTTGCTTGTTGTTGTTTTTTTTTGTTTTTGTTTTTAGGAGGCACCAGGGACTGAACCTGTTATCTCCCATGTGGGAAACAAGCACTCAACCGCTTGTACCATATCCATTCCCAGGGGGTTAAAAACATTTTATTGCATTATTATGTTTTACAATTTATTATTCCCGGGAGAGTATATATATAGTAACTGTCAATGAACTAAATATTCAGTTACCTTACCTGCTAATTTTTAAGAAAAAGTCAACATTGAGTATGGACTGTGATTCATCTTTAGGTCCTGGCTCCGTATTCCCTATTCTAAACCTTTCTTGAGTTAAAAACTCATGATCCAAAGAGCTTGAAACAACAGCTAAAAGCTTAAGCCATTTGTAGGTTTTTCATTTCCATTTAAGGATCAATGGGGGGTTGAAGAGATGGTATATAAGTAGAATTCTTGGGCTGGGAGGTATTTTATGGGTCTGTCTTAGTTGGTGGCCTCCCTCCAGCCAGAATTTATTATGCCTTTCCCAACATGGCCAACCTTTTCTAGTGGAATGTGGAAGGACTTGGGCATTTTAATGTAATTCTCTTAATGTATTTATTGCTTTAACTGAAATTTCCTTTTCCTCTTTCCTTTCTGCAGGCAATGTGGCTTTGCAAACATCTGAACAGTAATCTCCTCACCTTGGAAAAGATGATAGCAAAAGAATATTCCAATCTGGCTAAGCAAGCAAGGAGTTATTATCAGAGATACAAGGTAGGCCTGGCCCCTGAGGAACAGAGTGACAGAGCTCCCAAGATCCCTTCTCCCTGCACTTGCTACACTTTGGCTAGTTTCCATTTCCCTTTGGAGTAAGTGAAAGAAAATGCTGGGGTTTAAAATGAGACAGGATGTGATGGAAGGAAGGAGAGAATTCTTAAAGAGGGCCCATATGCTGGTGGGTACCCATGTGAGGTTTTTGTGGTGGGAAAGGATCATTAATAGTGAGAGAGACTGCTTCATATTGGTGTAGCAGCTTAGGCTGGCTTATTCCTTTTCTTCTTAGGGTCTGTAAAATAGGCAGGTGTGGGGAGAGGGTCTCCATTCCAAAGATGGTGTACCTGCTGACCTGTGCCTGAGCTGGGCCAGGAGTTTAAATGGCAGCCGTCCCGGCTGTCTCCAGAGAGGATAGACTCCATGTGTGCTGTGTCTTAAGGGGCATTTCGCTTCTGTGGTCCCAGGTCCCCTGTGGAACAGTGCTGCCCTCCTCCGCCAGGCAGTCTCTCATCCACTCTGCCCCTCTCATACTCTTCTGAGGCGGAACAAACCATGAGGATCAGATGTTTTGTTTTTGAAATCCACCAACCCTCTGAAAACATTTTTTTTCAAAGTGAAATATAGGGCTTGATTACACTATTTCTCTTTAATACAGAGAAAAACCAAAATATTTCTTCAAAATTCCTTTTGGAGCATAAGGGGAGACATGCCCTTTTAGGCTTTTTTCTCTGAGACCTGGGCTTTCTCTTGTGGGGGGAGCAGCTGAGAACAACGCTGATGCAGGCGCTCCTGTGTTGCTGAGCACTTGCTGTGGGCTGGTGCTTTCCACGTCCTCCCTTCTAGCCTCACAGCCTCAATGCTCGGTGAGCGGAGCCTCCATTTTGCCAACCAGTGAGAAACCAGGGCCTGCGAGGTTAAGTGATTGTCCAGGGCCAGGCCTGGGTTAAGCCATTGTTGCCTAAACACAGCCCTTCCACTGCTTAAAAGTAAGAGCGTGAGTGTCCAGCCCGGAAATCAGCTGAGGAGTTAAATGCCAGAAAGACCCAACCAGCTGTGCTTATACTCAAAGGAAGCAAAACTCTCACACCATGAGATGGAAACATCTCCTATCTGATGACACCTTCAAACCAAACTTAAAAAAAACTTTTTAAATTAGAGAAGTTGTGGGTTTACAGGCAAATCATGCATAAGATACAGGATTCCCATACACCAGCCCACCACCAACGCCTTGCATTGGTATGGAACATTTGTTACAATTGATGATAGCACTTTTTTGTAATTGTACTAATTTTTTTTTTTTTTTTTTTTTAAAGATTTTATTTATTTATTCATTTATCCCCCCCTTGCTGCTTGTGCTCGCCGGGTCAGCCAACCACGCCGTGCGGGCGGGCCTGCCTTCACCAGGAGGCCCTGGGAACCGAACCCGGGGCCTCCCATATGGTAAACGGGAGCCCCACTGATTGAGCCACAGCCGCTTCCCTGTACTAATTTTTTAACGGTACTTTTATTACAAATGATGAAAAATTATTAAAATAGTACTATCATCTATAGTTTACATTAGTTGTATTTTTTCTGTATACCATCCTATCATTAACACCTTGTATTAGTGGTGTTCATTTGTTATAATTCATGAAAGAACATTATTATACATGTCTACTAACTATAGTCCATCATCTACAATAGAGTTTTCACTGTTATATAGTCCTATGTTTTATCTTTTAATTTTTATTATAGTAACATATATAACGTAAAGTTTCTCCTTTTAACCACATTCACTTAAATAATTCAGTGTTGTTAGTTACATTCACGGTAATGTGCTACTATCACCACCAACCATGTCCAAATCTTTACAATCAACCTAAATAGAAATTCTGTTCAAATTAAGCATCAACTCCTCAGTCTTTAACCCCAATCTATCCCTTGGTAACTATATTCTAGATTCTAACTCTTTAAGTTTGCTATTATAATTAGTTCATATCAGTGAGAGCATACAGTTTGTCCTTTTGTGTCTGGTTTATTTCACTCAGCAAAATGTCCTCAAGGTTCATCCATGTTGTCGCTTGTATCAGGACTTCATTCCTTTTTATGGCTGAGTAATATTCCATTGTAGAAACACACCACATTTTATTTGTTCATTCATCAGTCGAGGAACAGTTGGGTTGCTTCCATCTTTTGGCGATTGTAAATAACCCTGCTTTGAACATTGGTATGCAAATATCTGTTTGAGTTATTGCTTTCAATTCTTCTGTGTATATCGCTAGTAGAGGGATTGCCAGGTCATATGGTAATTCTATACTTAACTTCCTGAGGAACTGCCAAACTGTCTTCCACAGCGGCTGCACCATTTTACCTTCCCATCAGCAATGCATGAGTGTTCCCATTTCTCCACATCCTCTCCAACACTTGTAATTTTCTGTTTTTTTTTTAAAAATAGTAGCCATTCTAGTGGGTGTAGGAAATGATATCTCATTGTGGTTTTGATTTGCATTTCCCTAATGGTTAATCATGTTGAGCATCTTTTCATGTATGTTTTAGCATTTGTATATCCTTATTGGAGAAATGTCTATTCAAGTCTTTTGCCCATTTTTTAATTGTTGAGTTGTAAGACTTCTTTATATATTCTGGATATTAAATCCTTATCGGATATGTAGTTTCCAAATACTTTCTCCTAATGTATAGGTTGTCTGTTCACTTTTGTGACAGTTTTTTGATGCACAAAAGTTTTTAATTTTGAGAAGGGCCCATTTATTATTATTATTATTTAGCATTTTACTCTCAAATTTTATTTTAAACAAAGTGCTTTTCTTTCCCTACTAATGCTTGAGCTACTGAGACCTTTAGAATAGCCAGTGTTTAACTGATCAGATTTTCTCAGCTCTTCATCTGATTATTTGCCCTGGATATGTGGTACAATTTTTAAGGTTGCACTTTTTGTGTAATTGTTTTACCTCCAGGAGAAAACTTCTTTTCCTCTGTTCCTTCTCCAGGACCCTTGATCTTTTCTTTTTTTTTAGATTTTTTTCTGTTTGATTTTTTCTGTTTGTTTTTGTGCAGAATTTTCTCCCCAGTTCCTATGATTTGTTTAAATTCTCTCTCCCACTCAGTGCCCTGTTTTCCTTACTCTTTTCATTTCTGGGACCCTACTGTCTTATAGCATTCTGTTTAATGCCCCCCTGCCCCCACCTTTTTATTTTTCTCCATGAGGCTTTTCCACCTCGGGTTTCTTCCCCTTTAGGGTATCCAATCTGGGGAGTCAGAGGGGCCAGTTCAGAAAGTTGGATCACTCCAGAAAAGTCCAGTTTGCATTTAGGTGGTCCAGTCAACAGAAACTGGATTGAGTGAGTGCAACACTTTCCAGCCACGGTTTTTCGGCGGCCTCTCTCTCTCCCTCTTTCTCTCCCCCCGCCCCCTCTCTCTTCTCCTGGGGGCCCTTCTGTATGCAGCACCCCTCAGCAGCTTGTATTCTGCCCTGGCCTCTGTGGCCTTGAGTCCCTGTGCCTGAATATGCATGGGTTCTATCGCTGCTACGAGTGGCTCTATAGTCAGTGTCCCTGGTGGGAGGTGGGAGGGGACCAGGCCGCTGCCTCAGAGCAACAGCTTGGGACTGAGTGAGGGAGAGGGAGTGGACCAGAGGCTCCCCGACAGAAGTTTCCTACCTGATATTTTTCTTTTCCTTTGAGTCAGCATTTATGGAGTCCTTCTTCAGTCTCTACCGTACTCCAGAGCTCTAAGCGAGTGGAATTTTTCCTTTTATACACTGAATCTCTGGGAGGTTTTTTCAGAGAATGCCTTATGTTGCCCCAAACTTTTTAACTTTAGTCACTCAGCAAGCCAAATTAAAAAAAAAATTTTTTTTAACAATGCAGAATTAGTTTGAACATGGCCCATAAAGACAATTACAAAACATTTGACTGAAGTGGAATGTGACAGTGAAAGAGTTAAGGGCATGACCTCTGGGGGGGTACGGGGGGGGCCTCTGTGGTGCACCCTTCCCTGGTGCCCTAAGCATGTACTTGTTTTGCGTTATACTTTGTCCAGGGCTGCCCAGGGTCCTATAACACGTCAGGGTGAGAACTCTGGGTCTCCCACCAGCTCTCTGAGCATCCTGCTCAGGTGTCCACCGGGCAGGGGAGCGGGAGAAGCTCTGCCGAGGGATGTGGAGAGACCGCATGGGGAGGTCAGGTAGCATGGACTGCTGTGAAGGCCCCTATAGGGGTGAGGGCAGTTCTCAGGGATGAGATGTGTGACTTAGGCAGATCCCCCTCCAAAATTGCCTATTATAAGAACTTGATAGAAAAGAAGGAAAGTGTTGTGTCAGTCATTCCCATGGAGAATCTATTAAAAATTGCTTAACCAAGAGGATTTCCTGTCCCCATATTTTCTGGCTAGGACTCTCAGCCAATGAGGGAGCAAGTGACGGCCCTACCCCACCCCGCCCCGCGTCCCCCCTGCCCCCCCAGATTTGCAGTCATAGCTTGGGAGGCCACCAGCTTTAGAATGGTGGGGCATGGTTTTTGAAAGAAAGTGGTTATTTCATTTTTGCAGAAGGTAAGCTATTAACAGTGTGTGTGTGTGGGGGGGCAAGCTTATTTCTAGGATAAAGATGCTTTTATTAGGTTCATAAAATTCATCGTAGAGAAGGGGGTTTAAGGAAATTCCTCCAGGGTTTCATTACGCTAATTATCAACATATTTCAGACCACATCGAAGTGCTTTCAAGGGTGTCCTGTTGGGGTTCTTTGGCTCAGAGACACGGGTGGAGGGAAGATGAAGAGTGGGGACGTCAGGCCTAATCAAGGAATGAAAGATCCTGCAGAGCTGAAATGGGTGCGCGTCAAGGCTCCATGTGCAATGTGCATGCCCTTGTCTGTAGATGGCCGCCTGCCAAGAGAGGCCTCTCATTAAGTGTTGTCTTTAAATCTTTGGCTGATTTGGAGTCTTTAGGACTCTTTTTTTCAAGGAGCAATAATCCCTTTTTTTTTTTTTTTTTTTTTTTTTAAAAAGATTTATTTATTTATTTTATCCATTTTAACCAACACCCCCTTCCCCATTTGCTGTTTTGTGTCCATTCGCTGAGCAATTCTCTGTGTCTGTTTCCTGCCATCTCTTCTCATCCTCCAGTCTTCACCAGGATTCGATCCTGGAGACTTCCGATGCAGGAGACAGTTATTCTGCTGCCTGCGCCACCTCAGCTCCTGGCTTCTGCAGCTTTCGGAGCATCTCTTCTTGTCTCTCCTCTGTTACGTCATCATCCTGCTGCATGGCTCCCGGGGCCCTACGGCTCAGCAGCACACAGAGCCTGGCAGCCCATGCGCCTTCTATATATTTTTTTTTATTTTACCAGGAGGTCCCGGGGATCGAACCCAGGTCCCTCCATATGGCAGACGGACGCCCAACCATTTGAGCCACATCCGCCCCCTCAATAATACCTTTAAATACCTAATTTTCTCCTGCTAATCTTGGTTCTGTTCTCTTAAAGAGAATCCTTTTACGTTGCTCCATTTTAGGTATTTCCAAAATATTTCCTAATCACCTGTTATGTGCCAAGCGCTATTCTGCAGTGATATGAACGACCCAAAGATGAATTTCTTCTCCTTCCCCTGTGAACTTCCAGCCCAGTTAGCACAAACCAGGTTATGATTTGGTGGCTTGGATGATTAATTCATTTATTGAGTAAATGTTCTCTTGAGCACCCACTGAGTCCCAGGCACTGGCTCTAGGCTGGGAAAAGTACTGGCTGCAAGATTTTGGGACTCTGTGGAGCTCTAACCATAACATAACTGTAATGTTCCACAACATGGAAGAACCAGGAATTAGGCAAAGTGCCACAAAATCCACATGGGCAAGAGTGCCTCTGAGGATGCTGAGGATTCAAGGTGGCCAGAGCTTGGAGACAGCTTTTGTCATGTTTTTGATGTTTATTATGAAAAAGGGTAAAAATATTCAGAAATGGAGAGGACAATATAGTGAACTCACATGTACCCTTACCTGGTTTCAACAAGTATCAACTCACAGTCAATCTTGCTTCATGAATACCCACCCCTCCTTCTTCCCCTGCCCCAGGTTATTTAAAGCAAATCCATATAGCATTTAATTTCATCCATAGATGTTTTAGTCTATAATTGCAAAAGATAAAGGCTTTTTAAAAAATTAACACACACACATAATCACACCTAGAAAAATTAACAATAATTCCTCCAATCTCCAGTCAGTCAGAGTTAAAAATCTTTCTTGGGTTCTTTTGGGCTCCTCTTCCACTCTGCCTGGCCCCAGGACACTCTGCTCCCAGCCCTGTCTCTAAGTGGACCTTCTGATTCATCAGTTCTTCTGAGTCAGAGCCAGAAGAGACACTCAATGCCCTGATACCGCTGGCTGGCACTGACATCTCTGGCCGAGGCCATTGGCTAGTGACCAGCTGCTTTGTCTTATGGCTTTGGCTTCCTTTGGACACTGACCCACAGCTCTCCCTAGAGGGTGTCAGAGACTCAAGATCATGGTGAAAGCTACTGGCAGGAATGTCAAAGTGACGCCAGTCCTCCTTCCGAACACCAGTAGTACTGCTGCAGCTCCCACCTTTGCTTCTCACCACAGGGACTCTGGCACCTTTCTCCTCAAACCCCTTCCCCACCAGCCCAAGGTCCCCTTTGCCCCCTTTGACTCCTCTTCATTAAGTTAATTGAATCCATCCCTTTTGCCAAGTCTTTTCCCCTCATCTACTTTCTCAGGTCATCTCTAAATGGACCATCATTTTTACCATCACAAACATCAGAAGGCTCTGGTGAGGGAGGCCCTGGGGGTGGGGTGGGAGAGTAAGTCCGGGATTGATCTCAGGGCACAAAATTTAAAGAAGCGCCCACTTTTAGGCCCCGACCTTTGCATTTGCATGAGCCTGAGAGTGAGTGCTTCCTTAAATTTTAAGCCCTAGGGCCTTGCTTTCCTAATTTTAGTCCTGCCTCGGCCGGGAGTTTGGGAAATTAGAAGGGAGCAAAGTCAGAGTTCTGTTAGGAAGAGTCTGGAGAGGCTGGAGCACTGGTTTATAATCACATAGGAGGTAGTAAGAAGGTGACAAGGTTCTTGGTAAAAAGGATGATTTTCTTCAGCAGGAGCTGAATGTCATTGCTCTGGGGTGTTTCAGATTTATGGCCATTCACTTATTCTGTTAAAAAACAAAAAACCCTTTATTATTGAAATCCCTGCAAGAAGAAAATGTATTTGCAAAATTGAAACTGCCTAGTCCAGAGGTTCTCAACCTTAGCAGTACAGGAAAATCACCTGTGTGCCTTAAAAATGATCCATGCCTGAATACCAGAGACTCAGTCCAAATCTCTGTGAGTAGAGCCAGACAACAGCATTTAAAAATGCTCCCCAGGAAATTCTAACTTCTGCTGATTGGGAACCACTGATATGGTTCCCAACCACCATGCCCCTTTTTTTCACAGCAATTATTTTTACAACACAATTTTTGCTGAATAAAGGTTTCTTTGGAATGCACCTCTTGTGTTAGAGCAGAACAGCCTATGTTTGTTGAATGAATAAATGACCCAAATTTTGAAGGCTTATCAGACAAGAAGGAGCCTTTCTAAGGCTGGTTCTTCCTAACTTCATTTTCCCATTCTGCTTACTTCTAAAAATGAGATGTAACCTGATATACCTAAGTCCTCCAGCTGTCCTGCACCACCATTTTCTTTAATATGCAAATAAAAGAACTTTTACCCACATCCTGCATCTGTCTGTACACAGAAACTTAGTCCTCTCTTGAATATTTCTGAGAATTTCTGGGAGTTGCTTCCCAGTCCTGCTGGATTGTGTCCTGTCACCTCTGGCCATTCCATTTCCAATTCTGCCTTGCTGCTTCCTGGAGGCTGCTCTGAGACAAAGAAGGGAGTTAGCCTTCCTGGTCCTTTGTTCCCTAAGACAACCACTCACCCAAGGCAGTGGTATGTAACAGGCCTTTTATTTTGGGGGTTAGTGGAGGGTAATTATAGCACAAGGATCGCTGTAACTCCTTTTCAGTTTCATTGGCCGTTCCCCATTACAAGGTTGCACTTACTGGACATCTGCCTCTGTGGGCCTCTGGAGGCCATGATGCGGGGTTTGCTCTCTCCCTCCCTTTCTTGCCCCAAATCTCCTGACTCTCCCTCCAGACTGTGTCTGGACCCTGCGTTTCCTAACTAAAAGTGATAGCTCATCCCACCTCCTCAACCTGCTCTGGTAACTCGAAGAAGCAGCAGAAGCTTTGAAATTAGACTTGTTAAAGGATTTTCTGATCAGTTTTGAGATGAGCTCAAGGTAAAAGTACTGGGCTTCTCTCCCTCCCTCATGAACCCCTTTGGAGGGAAGGAGTGGGACTTGGACCATTCATAACTATAAATCAAAACTCCCATGTCTTCTGAAAAAGTATCACCCACCAAGGTGACACAAGGGTCCCCGAGAGTGGGGCCTGAGTGATGGGACAATGCTTTCAGCTGAGCTGTAGCTTGTTTAATCCTTGGGCCACCTTGTTATCCAGATGAAGAACCCAAGGTTTGGAGAAGTTAAGTGACATGCTCAAGGGCAGAGGCAAGGATTGAACCCCCAAACTGACTGCCTTATTGGGGCAAATCAGCAGATCCTTCAAAGGGAGGGGCAACACATCTGAGGGTTAAAAGATTGGTGATTCTGCCATAGAGGCACCAGGGAGCCACTGAAGCCAAAATTGGAAGCTGGAAGGAGAAGAGAGAAAAAGAGAAAGGTCCAAATCTGGAGCAAATGCAGCTGATCCTGCCTATAAGGGCAGGATGACAAGGGACCAGGAAGACAAGAGACCAGGGGTCTGGCCCCGGAGCTGAGCTTTCTCTGAGACCAGGAGAGGCTTCATTGGGTCCCATAAATTTGTCTGATTCTTTTCAAAAAAGTCAGTCTTTGAGGGGCTGGGGTGGGAAGCAACTCAGAACTCTGGAAGAGGGAGCCTGATTCCTGCAAAGACAGTTTGGCAGGGAAGACGAGACCCCGTGCAACTCCCCAGCTGCTGATGTGACACATCAAAGCCAGCATTAAGACAGCACAGTGGTGGGGATCTGCAGGGGGAACCTGGGAGGGGCCACTTTCAAAGCCACAGGCTTGTCCCCCACCATGCGCCTTTCAGCTTCTGTGTTCTTTGACTGGCTTTCACCTCCCTGTGTCCCCAGCACCTGTTTGAATGGGTGTTGTCAGGAAGGTGAGCTGAATCACAGAAATGATGAATCACTGCATTAGCCCCTAACAAGAGTGAATACTGGCTCTGCCCTGTGTATAGAGGGGACCCGAGGAGATAGTAGGGAACAGGAGGAGATGGGATGGAAGAGGAAGAGGCTGGAGGGGGGATCTAGAAGGGAGGGCAGGACTGCTGCCTCTCAGCCTCCCTTTCCTGGTCTTCCTGGGGACGTTTCCCAGGATACCTGGCAGTAAATGGGGACTGGCAGAAGGACATCCTCCTTCTCCAGCAACTTTTCCCCATTTGGGGTAGGTGCTTGGATTTGCTGAAGCCATTGGCTCTCCAAGTATGGTCCCAGGACCACCAGCAGTAGCACCTGAGAACTTGTTAGAAATGCAGATTCTCAGCCTCTCCCCAGACCTACTGAATCAGAAACCCTGAGGGTGGAGACCAGCAATCTGTGTTTTAACAAGCCCTCCTGTGATTCTGATGAACGCTCAAGTTGAGAACCACTGGTTTAAGTAAGAAATGGGGAGGGGATAAATATAAGAACGCAGAGGTGTCTCAGGAGGTGTTGACACCAGGGACTGGATGTTGGCTAGACTCCCTCTTGTCTCTATGGTCTCTTCTTTTCTCTACGTGTGGTTGTCCAGAACAGAATATTAGTTCGACTTAAAATTTACCCCAAGAACCCACAAACCAATCCGTCATTCACTCATTCATTCATTCTCTCTCTCTCCTTCTCCTTCTTGTTCTCATTCTTGACTTTTGCTGTCCACTTAGTAGAAATCATGGTGACCCCATAACTTTCAAGTGGGCCCATAACAAGTCTGGTCCTCATCCTCTACTCTGGAACTGAGAGACCTATTTCTCTTTCTCCCTTTGTGCTGGCTTCATTCCCTCACAGTGCCCTCACATGCCTGCAAGGTGGCTGCTGCAGCTCCAGCTCTTAACATTCTCTTAGCTTCAAATCTGGTGGAAATCAAGGGCTTTTTGACCCACACCCCATCATTTGCACCAATGTCCTAAGCCTGACTCTCATTAGCTGGGACTGGGTCACAGGCTACCTTTGAAGCAATCACAGTGACTAGGGGTAGAATATGCTGATTAGCTTGGACCAGGCAGGGCCTGTCTCTGTTTCTGAGGGTGGGATTGACTTCCCCCAAACCAAATGGGCTGAGAGGCAAGAGGGTGCCTTCTCAAAGAAACTTGGGGGACTGCTTTACTGAAAGTGGGGTGTAGGGATGCTGGGCAGAAAATAAAACAAAAAATACAGGATTGTTATTTTTTTGTTATTTTCTAATGGCCAGGTATGTGAGGCCTAAAGAAATCAAGGAGGAGCCCAAGGTTGCCCAGCAGGCTGGAGCTGCAGCAACCATTATGTAACCATGAGTGGGGAGCCTGACCAAGAATGGAGCCAGCCCCTAGGAGAGGGGCAAATATGAGCTTTAAGGCTAAGGGTGAGTCTCTGCTCCACATAAGAAAGGCTGCACCAGGAGTCCCACTCCCCACTCCTAGTAGTGGGCCTTAGTGTTTATAATTTATTTCTGTTTTTCACATCCATTATCAGAGATGTGGATGGCACTGGGGAGAGATTTTTGACCTCTGGCTGTGCACAATTAGGAGAAGTGACCTACACAAGGCATCAGTGTCCTTGAGCAGATCTGCTTCCTCATCTTGACCCCTGCTGAAGAAGGATCAGGCAGGGTATATTATATTAAGGGTTTTCAGGAGTAATCATTGCTATAGCACTGAGCCCAAGCTTGTCACATGCAGTATTTATCCCATTTAACCCTTGCAGAAACTCTTTGAAGCACATTCTTTATGTCTCATTTACAAAGAAACTGAGGCTCAGATCATTGAAGTCCAAGGTCACTCAGTGAGCAGCCAGAGCCCAAATCATGAGTGTCTAAGTCTATGACCAATACAGAGGCTCCATAAGGGTCTCTCTGGGGCCAGTCTTTCCCCAGTTCACCTCATCCTTCTACTAAAGCCAGAGTTAACCTCCTTGAATCAGGGTGCCTGGCTCAGACACCTTCAACACACCCCATTTCTCCACCTTCAAGTCCCCACTGCTGGGCAGCCTGGCAACAGGCCTGATTGGGCTCCTGCTCCCTTCTGACCTCCTTTCCCACTTGCACCTGTCTCTACCTGTGTGCCAGTTACCCTGAATGCCTATTCCTGAGAGATGTCCTTTGTCCTCCACTCTCATATGTCCAATCCAGCCTGTGCTTTTCAGAAAACCCATTCAAATACAGGCATATCTCAGAGATATTTTTCGGTTTGGTTCCAGACCACTGCAATAAAGTGAGTATTGCAATAAAGAGAGTCACACAAATTTTTTGGTTTCCCAGTACATATATAAAAGTTATGTTTATGCTATTTAGTCTATTAAAGTGTGAAAAAACACTATGTCTAAAAAAAAAAAAAAACCAATTTACATTCCTTAATTTAAAAATACTTTATTGTTAAAAATGCTAACTATTATCTGAACTTTCAGTGAGTGGTAATCTCTGCTGCTGGAGGGTCTAGCCTCAATACTGATGGCTGCTGACTGATCAGGGTGGTGGTTGCTGAAGGTTTCTGTAACCGGTAATTTCTTAAAGTAAGACAACAATGAAGTTTGTCGCATCAATTGATTCTTCCTTTCATGAAAGATTTCTCTATAGCATTTGAAGCTGTTTGATAGCATTTTGCCCACAGTAGAACATCTGTCAAATTAGAGTCAGTCCTCTTAAACCCTACCACTGTTTTATCAACTAAGTTTATGTAATATTCTAAATCCTTTATTGTCATTTCAAGTGTTCACAGCATTTTCACCAAAAGTAGATTCCTTCTCAAGAAACCATTTTCTTTGCTTATCTATAAGAAGCAACTCCTCTTCAAGTTTTATCATGAGATTGCAACAATTCAGTCATGTCTTCAGGCTCCACTTCTAATTCTAGTTCTCTTGCTATTTCCACCACATTTGCACTTCTTCTACTGAAATCCTGAAACCCTCAAAGTCATCCATGAGGGTTGGAGTCAACTTCTTCTAAACTACTGTTAATGTTAATATTTTGACCTCCTTTCATGAATCATGAATGTTCTTAATGGCATCTAGAATGGTGAATCCTTTCCAGAAGGTTTTCAACTGACTTTGCCAAGATCTATCAGAGGAATCACTATTTGTGGCAGCAATAGCCTTACAAAATGTATTTCTTTTTTTATTTTATTTTATTTTTATTTATTTATTTATTCATTTATCCCCCCCTTGCTGCTTGTGCTCGCTGGGTCAGCTAACCATGCCGTGCAGGGCTTGCCTTCACCAGGAGGCCCCGGGAACCGAACCCGGGGCCTCCCATATGGTAAACGGGAGCCCTACTGATTGAGCCACAGCCGCTTCCCCAAAATGTATTTCTTAAGTAAAAAAAAATAAGACATGAAAGTCAGAATGACTTCTTGATCCATGGGCTGCAGAATGGATGTTGTGTTAGCCAGCATGAAAACAACATTTATCTCATTGGACACCTTCATCAGAGCTCTTGGGTGACCAGCGGCATTGTCAATGGGCAGTAATGTTTTGAAAGGAATCTTTTTTTCTGAGTAGTAGTTTTCAATAGTGGGCTTCAAATATTAAGGAAACCATGTTGTATACAGATGTGTTGTTATCCAGGCTTTGCTGTTCCATCTATAGAGCACAGGCAGAGTAGATCTAGCATAATTCTTAAGGTCCCTAGGATTTTCAGAATGATAAATGAGCACTGACTTCCACTTAGTCCCCAGCTGCATTAGCCCCTAACAAGAGAGTCAGCCTGTCCTTGGAAGCTTTGAAACCAGGCATTGACTTCTCCTCTCTAGCTACGAAGGTCCTAGATGGCAAATTCTTCCAATATAGGGCTGTTTTGTCTAGATTGAAAACATGTTGTTTGGTGTAGCCACCTTCATCAATTATCTTAGCTAGAGCTTCTAGATAACTTCCTACAGCTTCTACATCAGCACTTGCTGCTTCACCTTGCACTTTGATGTTACGTAGATGGCTTCTATCTTTAAACTGTATGAACCAACCTCTGCTAGCTTCAGACATTTCTTCTGCAGCTTCCTCACCTCTCTCAGTCTTCAGAGAATCAAAGAGAGTTAGTCCCTTGCTCTTTGGCTTAAAGGAATGTTGTGGCTGGTTTGAGCTTTTGATCTATCCAGACCACTAAAACTTTTTCCATATCAGCAATAAGGCTGTTTCACTTTCTTATGATTCGTGTGTTCACTGGAGTAGTACTTTTAATTTCCTTCCAGAACTTTTCCTTTGCACTCACAGCTTGGCTAACTGTTTGGCTCGAGAGGCCTAGCTTTCAGCCTATCTTAGCTTTTGTCACGCCTTACTCACTAAGCTTAATCCTTTCTAACTTTTGATTTAAAGTGAGAGACCTGCAGCCCTTCCTTTCACTTGAACACTTAGAAGCTATTGTAGGGTTATTAATTGGCCTAATTTCAGTATTGTTGTGTCTCAGGAAATAAGGAGGCCCCAGGAGAGGGAGAGAGATGGGGAGTGGCTGGTCAGTGGAGCAGCCAGAACATGCACATTTATTGATTGTTTGCCGTCTTACATGGACGCAGTTCATTGTGCCCCCAAACAATTACAATAGTAATATCAAAGGAGAAGTGAGTTTTTTTCCTTCATTTTTCTTGCTTAGCACTTGGATGATCCTATTCAACCTGAAGACTTCTGTCTTTCTTCAGATCTGGGAAATTTTCTCCTATTATATTTATTTATTTGTTTATCTTCTTCCCTCCATTTTCTCCTTATGGAACATCTGCTAGATACTAGAAGTTCTAATGTTGAAAGTTCTATATCTAGTCTCTATTCTATTTCTTTGCTTTTTCATTCTTTACATCCCCTGGTCATTTTGTACTACATTCTGAGAAAATCACTCAGCTTACTTTTAGCTCTATTCATTCTTTCAAAAGCAATTTTTAAATATTTCAATAATACAGAAAATATAAAAGATAAGTAATAAACATACTAATAAACACTAACCAACTTTGTCATATCTTAACATTTTGCCATTTTTGCTTCTTATCTTTATTTTTAAGAAATAAAATATTGCCAATACAGTTGAAGACTTTAAAAAAAAAAAAAAAAAAAAAGGTCATTAATCACAGATCACCATTGTATTAGTCAGCCAAAGGGGTGCTAATGTGAAATACCAAAAATGGGTTGGTCTTTATAAAGGGTATTTATTTGGGGTAGAAGTCCACAGGTTCCAGGCCATAAAGCGTTAAGTTTCTTCTCTCACCACAGTCCATTGCCACATGTTAGAGCAAGACAGCTGCCGGCATTTGCCAGGGTTCAGGCTTCTGGGGTTCCTCTCTTCTCGGGGCTGCGTTTCTCTCTGAGTTTAGCTCCTGTTTCCTCCACAAGGTCAGCTGTAGATGATCAGGCGAACGGCTTGCTTCTCTTCTCCTGGGGCCTTCTTTCCAACATCAAAACTGCTTCTCAAAAGACTGCTTCCCAAAACTGTTCTTGCCATGCCTTTTATATTTGATTCCCCACCCACCAAGGGGTGGGGCTCAACACCCTAATCATAACCTAATCATGCCCAGATTAACAGATCATTTTACAAGCATGATCCAATTATATTTTTGGAATTTGTAATTACATCAAATTGGCCAACGGTTACAACCATAACTGATAAAATAATAATGAAATATTTTGAAATATCGTGAGAATTACCAAAATGTGATGCAAATACATGAAGTGAGCACTTGTTGTTGGAAAACAGTGCCAGTAGACTGCTTGGTGCAGGATTGCCACAAACCTTCAATTTGTAAAAAATGCAGCATCTAGAAAGTGCAATAAAGCAAAGCACAATAAAATGAGGTATGCCAGTTCAAGTGAAAGCAGGTCCAGGTACAGTCTGTCTCTGGGAATCCAGGAGAATCTGAATGCAGGAACTGAGCCCCTTTGAGGGAATTGTCCAACCCCCTTGACTTTTCTTGCATGTGCCCATTCCCTCTCTCTCCAGGCTGCCTTCCTCTGAATTGCTCTGAGTGTGGGCTGACCTAAGCCAGTTTATCTGAGCTCAGATAAATGAGTTCATTTGGAATAGAAAATGGTAAACACCTATAGTTTAGAGGTGGCTGAGCACTAACTACTTCCCCTTCATTGCTACCAGGACATAAAAAAAAAAAAAAAAAAAAAGCGAGGCCTGGGCAGACTCTGCCATGTGCACAGACTTTTGTTCAAGCACCATTTCTAAGTCAGTAGGCTCTGAAGGGTCCACTCAACCTGTTCAGGAAGCTCCACCATGTCCCAATTGTCTGTCACTTTAGGTGCTCCAACATCACTCAAGGCAGATGGGACTGCATTCTGGAGGTAGGATTTGATCACTGTAAATCTTCACAAATGCTGGTTCTAGAATTGAAAAATCAAGACTTGTCTCCAGCATCGCTAGAATTTTGCCAGGGCTGCCACGAGCTCAAAGAACACTTTGGGAAATTAGGAAAAGGGGCTTGTTTCCCTGGGGAAACGCACCAGGGTCTTCAGCTTGGTGGAAGGAGTGTAAGGAAGATGTCACCCCCTCTTGCCCACTTGTGTGGTGCCTGACTGCACACCTGCTCATGCAGGGGCCCTGAGGGCTGCCGCCAGCACCCACAGAAGTCCCCCTCCCTGTTCCTTGGTAACTGGTTTGGTCTTTCCGTAGCTTTGGATGTGCATTTGGGGCTGACCTGCGAGTCTCCCTTGGCAGAACCTTTGGCCATCTTGGTGGAGGAAGCACCAGCTCTTCGTGACCTCGGGTCAAGGGGACGCCTGAGAGCAGGGTTTTCAGGGCATTGGATCTGCGTCATTAGATGCTTTGTTAGAAAGATCAGACTCTGTTGTGGAAATTGGGATGCTGATTCTGGCCAGAGAGAGAAAGTTCAGAAGAGAGAAAACAGAGGCATGGCCATTTTTAGCTTTTTCTACCCTTGCATACCTCCCACCCATTTATTTGTCATTCCTAAACCTGGTTGCGTCAGCCAGAGAGTGGACTCTGGCTAGACCTGCTGGGGTTTAAATCCTGCCTCTGCACCTCCCTGGTTGTATAAACCTGGGGAAGTGTCTTAACCTCTCTGAGACCCAGTTTCCTCATTTGTAAAAAGCAGATAAAAGTAGCACAAGTCGTACAAGTGTTGTAAAAATCTAATAATTTAATGCTTGGAGCAGTGCCTGCCACATGGAATGTGCTTAACAGACCTTAGCCATTATTATCACTACTTGTTGAATGAATTGAGGAATATGTGGTGTGCTGGTAACTAGGTAACAACCAGTTCTCTGGGGGGAAATGCTCTGATTTGTTGCATTTGCCCAGTTCTGTGGTATAAATTATCTAACTGTGGCCAATTTCAAGCTACTAGCGTGAGGTCACAGAACGGGGAGCTGGGAAGAGCCCAAGCAAGCCAGCTCCCACACACTGCTGTCTGGGGATACCAAGATTATCAGAACTCCGTCCCTTTCCTCAGTGAACTCTCAGCTTACTGGGAGACAGGCACGTGAACAGGCCATTGCGATGCAGTGGGGTTAGTGCAGGAACAGAGTTCTGCACTGAGGATTATGGGAGGGCAGGGAGACGGTCTGTGGACACTGGATTTCACTTTTGATGGAGGAAAACTAGCAATGTGGCATCTGCTGTCTCTGTCAGGATACAGAGTTATTCAGGTGAGGGGGAGGCAGCATTCTGGGCAAAGGACACAACACGAACAAGGGCATGGAGGCAGGGACAGGGTTTTATTGTTTGTTTTTGTTTTTAATTTTTTTAATTGCAGAAAAATAATATAAAATTACAGCCTTTCTATCCCTCCCCATGGTTAATACTTTGTGTCAATGTGGTACCTTTGTTGCAATTGATGAAAAAATATTACAGTTGTACTATTAACTATAGTCCATAGTTAGCATTATGGTGTATTTCCCTCCATATAACACCCTATTATTTACACCTTGCATTCATGTGGTGTATTTGTTGTAATTCATGAGAGAACATTTTTATAACTGTACTATTAATTAATTGTACTATGTACTAGTGACTACTGAGGGTAACAACAGGTGTGGTGGGGCAAGGCCATCAAAGAGGTGGTTAGTAGAGGATAAAGCTCAAGAAAGGTAGGCTCCGAGGAGAATGGGGGAAGGGTGGAGGCCAGGTGGGTGGTCCTGGGCTTTATAGAGGCCTTGGGGGTTAGTCAGGGACTCAGAGAAACTTGACATTGACACAGCTGAGCCCTTTCAGTTTTCTGTTTTAGGCCACATGCCTGCCAGTTGTATGTCCTTTTGAGCGCTAAGGTGCAAGCTCAGGCCCTCATTTTACGTCTGTTGTGTTTCTTTCAGACAGTTCCCAACATGCTGCTGATCAGACTGATTCAGGAACGCCTGAAGGATGAGGACTGCATCAGGCGGGTAAGAACTCAATGTGGAGTCAGCTTGGGGGTTCCCAGAGAGATGGGGCCTCTGTTAACAGGATAAAGGGAAGGATGAGGGTGGCATGTGTTAATCTCCTGGAGCAGAGATGACCAAACTTATACAAGGAAAGTTTCCTTGGCAGAGAAGGGTAAAAACAGCCAGGCAGAGAATGGGTGACCAGCAGTCCTTCATCACTTTTGATGGAGGAAAAAGAGCATGTGTTGTATCCTTAAGGGTTCCAGCCGAAAAGAGCTGGCCCACTCAAAGGGGTCACAGCAGAGAGTTTAACGAAAGGACAATCACAGAAATGTGCACAGAATTAAGAGAACCAACCAGCCAGGGTGAAGTGCACAGGCACTAGCAGCAGCAGGGAGTTGTTACATTCCTGCACCTGTGAAGGAGCAGGGAAAAGAGCCCCATGGGACAGGCTGTCATGGCAGGTGGAAGAATAAATCACCTCCAGATGGTAGAGGGGCAGAGAGAGAATTGGGAACCCCAAGCTCTCTCCTCCCATCCTTTGATTTCCTGCCAGAGCCCCCTTTGGCCAGACCCAATGAAGCCAGAGGGCAAGGGATCCAGGTGAAGCAGTCTGTTGAGGTCAACCTCCCAGGGCATGAAGGAGGGTGGAGAAAGACAGGGAGGCATCTGGAGGATCAAATGGAGGACAATAAGCAAAACCACCATCTACTGAGCTCTGATGGGCACCATGTGAGGGCTTCCCATGCACCAACTTGTTTGATCCTCTTAGGAACCCTCTTTGGTTGGTGTTATTGCTCCCCCATTTTACAGCTGAGGAAACTGAGGGTTGAGTATGTTGAATGCAAATATTTTCTCCCAGTCTGTAGTTTGTCTTTCATTCTCTTAACAGTGCCTTTCACAGAGCAAAATTCTTAATTTTAATGAAGTCCAGTTTATCAATTTTTTTCTTTTATGGATCATGCCTTTGATGTCATATCTCAGAACCCTCTGTCTAATCCCAGCTCCCAAAGACTTTTTCCTTTTCTCTTCCAAACATTTTATAGTCTCATGTTTTATATTAGACTATGATCTATTTCGAGTAAATTTTTGTATAAGGTGTGAGGTTTAGGTTGAAGTTTATTTGTTTACATACAGATGCCCAATTGTTTCAACACCATTTCTTGAAAAAGCAATTGAATTGCATTTGCACCTTTAAAAAAATCAATTGCCTTACTTGTGTGGATCTATTTTCTGGTCTCTCTAGTCTGTTTCATTGATCCATGAATCTATGCCAATAGATATTTCCAATATCACATTGTATTGATTATTGTAGCTTTATAATCTTAAAATCTTAATCTTAAAACCTTATTCTTCTTTCCCAAAATTGTTTTGGCCATTTTAGTTACTTTGTCTTTTCATATAAATTTTAGAATTAGCTTGTCTATATCTACAAAAAAGTTCTGCTGAGATTTTGGATGGAATTGCATTACATCTATACATGAGTTTGAGGAGAATTGACATCTTTACTATGTTGAGTCTTCCGATCCATAAACACACTGTGTCTTTCCAAATATTTAGATCTTTTAAAAAAAACTTCTTCCATCAGCATTTTGTTTGTTTATAGCATACAGATTGTGTACATGTTTTGTTAAAATTATACCTAATATTTCATTTCTTTGGAGTGATTGTAACTTGTATTTTTAATATTTTGGGTTCAAATTGTTCATTACTACTATATAGAAATACGATTGACTTTTGTATGTTGACCCTTTAGTTTGTGACTTTATCAAACTTATTAGTTATAGGAAGATTTTTTTTTTTTCCTTTTGTAGATTCCTTGGGATTTTCTACATAGGCAATAATGTTATCTGCTAATAGAGACAGTTTTACTTTTTTTTTTTTTCCTAGTTTGTATGCCTATTCTTTCACTTTCTGGCTATGACCTCCAGTGTGATGTTGAATAGGAATAGTGAGAATGGACATACTTGTCTTGTTCCCAATCTTAGAGGAAAACATTTATCTTTCACCATTAAGAATAATGCTAGCTGCAGACTGTTTTGTAGGAAGTTCCCTCCTCTTCCTAGATCGTTGAATGTTTTTTTTTCTTTAATGAATGAATGTTGAATTTTGTCAAATGCTTTCTCAGCATCAATTGATATGTTTATGTTTTTTTTTCTTTTTTGGACCATTGATATGGTGGATTATATTGGTTGATTTTCAAATTCTGAGTCAGGATAAACCCTACTTGGTTGAAATATATATATATATATATATATTTTTTTTTTTTTTTTTACACATTGCTAGAATCAATTTGCTTATATTTTATTCTGAGGATTTTTGCATCTGTGTCCTGAAGGGATTTTCATTTGTATTCGTTTCTTGTACTTTATTTGGTTTTAGTATCAGGGTCATGCTAACCTCATAGAATGAATGTCCCTTGATCTTCTATTTTCTGGAAGATGTGTGGAATTGGTGTTACTTCTTTAAATGTTTGGTAAATTTCACTGGCAAAACTATATGGGCCTAGAGATTTGAATCTACCTGTATCATTATATTTGAAGTGAGTTTCTTGCAGGGAACATGTAGTTGGGTCTTTCTTTAAAATCTGCTCTCACAATTTCTGTCTTATGATTGGTGTCTTTAGACCATTTATACTTAATGTAATTGTTAATATGTTTGGATTTAGCTCTACCACTTATTATCTGTTTTCTGTCTGTTCCCTCTGCTTTTCATTCCTCTGTTTTAGCTTGTGGTTTTGAGGCAAAAAGAAAGTCCAAATCAAACGCAACATCAAAACGATACTTTCTACTCAAAGACTGTGGTATTCTGGGACTGGATATCGGTAATCCTTGGCTCCTCTGTCACATGGCAAGGCACATGGTGGTGTCTCCTGGTCTCTCCCTTCTCTTCCAGGCTCCATTGATGTAGCCTCTTGCTTCCTGTGGTTTTTCTCCCTCTGCCTGAATTTCATTCCACTTATAAAGGATTTCAGTAGTAGGATTGAGACCCATCCTGATTGAGGTCTGTCACACCTTAATTGAAGTAGCCTCATCAAAAGGTTTGCACTCACAGGAATGGGTTAAATTTAAGAAAATGTTTTTCTGGGGTACCTACAGCTTCAAACCACCACAGTTGGTAAGACATCATTTTTCTCTGGCTTGCTCTCACAATTATTTTCTTTGTCTTTAGTTTTTAACATTTGATTATGATGTGTCTGGGAATGAATTTCTTTGAGCTTATTCTTTTTCAGGTTGTCTGAGCTTCTTGAATTTGTAGGTTTATGTTTTTCACCAAACTTGAGAAGTTTGGTGAAAAACAATAATTCTTCAAATATTTTTCTGTACCACATTATTTCTTCTCCAATGGCATAAATATTAGATTTTTTGGTATTGTCTCCCAGGCCCCTGAACCCCTGTTCTTTTTTTTTCAGTCTTTTTCCATCTTATCTCTGTTATTCAGGTTGAATAATTGACAGAATTGATCTGTCTTCAGGTTCATTAAATCTTCCCTGTGTCATCTTCATTGTACCATTGAGCCCATTCAGTGAGATTTTTTGTTTATTGAATTTTTCAGTTCTAAAGCTTACATTTGGTTCTTCTTTATATCTTCTATTTCTTTATTGAGATTTCCTATTTTTCCATTCATTTACTTGTTGAAGCTTTTTAATAATAGCTGCTTTACAGCCTTCCAACTTCTAAGTAATGTCAGTGGTGACATCTGTTGGCCATCTTTTCCCATGTAAGTTGAGATTTGCCTGTGGGTTTTTTTTGTTGTTGTTGTTGTTTTTTTTTTCCCTGTGCTAAGTGGTTTTGTATCCCGGACATTTTTAATATTGTTATGAGACTCTGTGTCTTGTTTAAATCCTTTGGAGATTGTAGATATTTTTGTCTTAATAAGCAATTGATTGAGTTGGGTTTAGCCTGCAAGTTCCAACCAGCCATTTGGGGTAGTGGTTTCAATGTCAGTTCTGTTTTCAAAGCCTTTGCAGTGCGATTCAGCTCTGTCCTGCATGTGTGCCACTCAGAGGGCCGGCTAGGAGCTAAGTCTTTGGTATTCTGTTTAGGGTGAGATCCACACGTGTGTAGCTTGGGAGTGAGCCCATGGGCTCATAAACAGCTTTATTTGGTTGCTTTGCTGATATCCCTCTGTGCCATCTTCCCTGGTAACCTCCAATGCCCGGTGCTCCTTTTCAGCTTTCTAGTCAGAAAGCTAAGACTTTATTTACCCTGCTGTGTTGCACACTTCCTGTGACTGCACCTGCAATCAGAACAAGGGACAGTAGGACAGAGAGAAGAAAAAGTAGTGGGGCTTTGTTCTCTCTTGGGACCACAGTTCCTCTGCCTGGAGAGGAAGATTTCCCTCCCTCAGAGTCTTAGGCACTTGCAGGTCCCCTTTTTCACAGCTGAGCTGCCACAGCCTCAGCCACAGCAGGATGGCCTTGGGGCTGAAGTATGAGAAAAAGAGAAAAGGAAAAAACCCAGAGACTTCCCCTTCTCTCTCAGAGTGTTAGGAGTTCCACTTAACACACCTCCAGGAGGAGCTCTCTCTGTCCATGCCTGATGCCCACTTACAGGCTTCAAGTTGCCTTATTACTGGGAATGGGGATACTGGTTCAGTGGTATTTTGAATTCCGGTTTTCTTCCCCCTTTACCCACTACTTTTCTGAATCTTCAAATAGGTTTCACCCTCCTCACCCCCAGTGCATTCTATCTATATATTATATCTGCTTTCAGTGGGAGAGACAGGGTGGAAAATGCTTACTCCATTTTACCTGGATCCAGAACTTGTAAGCTTTTTTTTTTTTTTTTTTTTTTTTTTAAACTCACACATACACACTTGTTTACGAATTGATTGAGAGGTCCCAAATCTGGAAAGATACCTGGGAATCTTTCCAGTGTACTAACAGATGAGTAGCAATTCTCACAGGCTTGCTCTGTATGGTGCTATGAGTATAAATAATAAGAGAGCCACAGATAAGCTGCAGTATGGGATTTTAAATCTAATCTGAATAATATATTTCCCTCTGAACTCAAAATTGTTCATAGTGAGTGGACTGTCTCCCACTGCCCAGTGATAGGCCAGTGTCCAAAACTCAGAGGCATTCTAAATCAGGAGTAGACAAGCTTTTTCTGGAAAGGCCAGATAGTAAATATTCAGGTTTTATAGCCATCTGGTCTCTGTTGCAACTACTCAACTCTGATGTAATGTGAAAGCAGCCATAGATAAAATGTAAACCAAAGGGCATGGCTGTGTTCCCAAAAATTTAATTTATAAAAGCAGGCAGGAGGCCAGATTTGGCCCAGGCACCATAATTTGCCAACCCCTGGCCTAAATGATCATAGAAATATTTCTACCCTTTTTCTTCAACTCTGAATAAAAATCAAACTAATGTTTACCTTCCAGAAATGTTAGAAAAGAGGGCCAGCTTAACCAAAGTCTTTCATTTTAACCAAGTTCCTTACTTCTAACCCCTACTCCCAAGCCCGCCTGACTCAGGCAAACTCCAGTTGAGTGGCCATTACAGGCACAGCATTGTCCTTGCCACTGGGACCCTTCCCTCTGCACCCGTGTCCTCCGTCCTCCACTCACCCCGACACCCTGCCTCAGGCTCATGGGCTGCAATTGGAGACTGTCCTTTATGTGGCTAAAAGAAGGCAGACTGTGAGAAGGGCTGTGATGGGCACCAAAGCTAAGAGTGAAGGACAGTCAGGGCCAGGAGAGTCGAGTTGTTACAGAAGCTCGAGAACTGGAGACCAGGACCGTCACTGGAGAGGCATCTTAGGCTGAGGGAATGGCAGCTGGAACAGAGGCAGGGGCAGGAAAATCTAGCACTGCCACCCCTACTCCATACTCAGGTCAACTCTTCTTAAAGCTGACCCAGATTCGAAGGTGTTCTACCTCATTTATCTGGGAAACACTAAAACAATAATTTTTCAGGGAATAAAGGGGAGGGGAGAGAGTCCTAAGCTATTGGAAATGGGCCAGCATGTTCCTGTACAATATGCTCCATGCCTTAATCCGTAATTTATTATGAGTTTGTCAGGTTGAACGAAACTCTTATATTGGAAATTACCTGCCAGGAAGTATATGAATCTGCCTGGATCTTTAAAGCTAAACTGTTTTCTCCTTTCTATCAACAATAACTACTTATACTATTTAGTCAAATATTGAGGGATGTTACTTCTATGGCATAAGTGTACCTGATCCACCCAGGACTGGAAGCAAAGCTCCACACAGCCTTGCACATCAGGTGGTGTTTTAACTTCAACATGCAAAGAGCTCCGGGAACCTGTACTATCAGCGTGATCAACCTTGGTTCTAACCACACAGGAGAGGAGCATGCTGCAGTTCCTATCCCCAGGAATAGCACTTGCCCTGAAAAATGTAGGCCACTCATGAGCCACAATGACCATGTCTGTGGAACAAAAGTCCCAGCTGAGACGGCTCCACAAAAGCAAAAGCAGCAGGTACTTCCCCATGCGTAGTTGTAGAAAAGCCACCTTCCCCTTCCCAGATTTTCTTTCTAAGTTACTTACTACCCCAAATCATGCATGACCCATGAACTTGAGCAAGATCTGTGCTTCTCCCTTCTCTCTTCTCCCAGGCCCTCCCTCATTGATCAAAAATATTCTGTTTGACTGGCTGCCTTGGTGCCGCAGAGGCCAGGGGCCAGAGCCCGGCCAACCACTGGAACACAAAAGGCCTGGGGCCTAGGCAGGCAGGAGGGTAAGCTCAGGAAGCCAGCTTCTCTGCTCAAACCCTCCACTTCACCCAGAGAAAAGCCAGAGACCTGGGGTGCGCTGAGTCTGCGTCTTGGAGCCAGGCACCGCCATGATGGTGGGTTCCACCGGAGAGTGGCAATGGAATGATGAGAATGGCCAATTCTCCATCTGTTTTCAGGGTCACAATAGATTGGACTGTGGAGTGTGAAAACAGAGGAGTCAGCAAGAACTCAGGTTTTTATTCAGAGCAGCTGAAACAGGAGAAGAACTGCTGACAGGAGGGTTTTTGTTTGTGTGTTTTTTGGGGAGGTGGTGGTGGTGGTAATGGTGGTGGTAGGAATCAGGGTTCAGTTTTGAATGTATTAAATTTAAATTAAATATTAAATTTATGATACTCCTTAGATATCCAAGTGGATATAAGCCTGGAGTCCGGGGAGAGGTCTTAGCTGGACCTAGAAATCGAGGCAGCTTATTGATGGCTTGTGAAGCCATGAGACTGAATGGGATTGTCAAGGAAGTGTAGCTAGAGAAAGGGACCAAGGAGTGAACCTTGGGGCACCCCAGTATTGAGAGGTTGGAGGATGAGGAGAACTCAGCAAAAGGAGACTTGAGGGGGAGCAACTAGAGAAGGAGGAGGAAAACGAGGAGAGAACCCCCTGGAAGCTAGGAGAGAGGAGTACATCTGTGGGTCCTTCCTCCCCAATTCACACCCCGTGAGTATTGGGAAGTAGAAGGCAGAGAGTGGGATGGAGGTGGCACAGAGAGGGTTGATGTGGGGGTAAGAAGGGGTTCCTATTGTTTGTGGTCCTGATCCTGACTGACGTGGAAGCAGAAGCATCTGAACCACTGAGCAACCAGCAGAGACACCATCATTTCCAATCTTTTTTTTTTTTTTTAGAAAAAATGTTTAATTGATTTAAAATTAATCTCCAATCTTGAAACATATAGAAACAACAATATGATGTTGTATAAGTTATTTTGTATAAGTTACTGAAACCCATTTTAAATGTTCCTGTGTTTAAGTGTTCAAAATAGAATTCAGAGGTATAGGTTGGGTTGTTTAATAGTCATCCATGCATCCCACCAATTAGATAAATTCCATTGAACACATGCTGCCCCTTCTTTTTTCATCCACAAACTTAAGAAATGCCATACAGATTTAGACACAGGATGTAGCCGGCCCAGGAGGGTTTGTTTATATGTTGCTGCTGTTTAATCTCCGAAAGTCAGCATGTGATAGTTTCTGGGGTAATATGGTAGTTATGGCAGACTGGATCATGTACCCTAGAAAAACATGTTCTTAATCTTAATCCATTCCTGTGGTTGTGAACCCATTGTAAATAGGATCTGTTGAAGATGTTATTTTCAGTTAAGCTGTGGCCCGACTGAATGAGGATGGATCTTAATCTGGATTACAGGGTCCTTTATAAACAGAAGAGATTCAGAAATAGAGTGAGAAAGCCATGGGGAGGAGCTAGAAGCTGAAAGTCATCAGAACCCAGAAGAGAAAGGAGAAGACATGATCAGGTGATGAGAAAGCCAAGAAACCCCACTGGTTGCCAGCCCTCCACAACACCACCAATGCCAGGAGGGAGCAAGCCTTCTAGCCTCTGAAACCACGAGCCAATAAGTTCCTGTTGTTAAGCCAGCGCATTGCATGGTATTTGTCTTAGAGCTTGGAAACTAAGACAGTGCTCATCTCTGTGATTTCAATTTGATATCCCAAATTTGCCTTCAGTGATCTACAATTGTCTTTCAAACATGAATTTAACTTTTATAAACTCTTCTTGAGCTTATTTACAAGTTTTGCCCACACAGCCTCTTTGCATAGTGCTCCCACAGTGCAAACAAAGTGTCAGACCACACATGCCAAGTCTCCATCAACAACTACCACCATAACAATAAGAATATTTATTGTTACTATTAAGTAACATTATTGACTATGTTATAATTTATATTATTAATTTTCTATTAAACCATATAATTGTATTATATATTATAATAATTATTAATAATCCTATTATTTATTATTATTATTTTGATGATGGTGGTAGTTTTTATCTGGGACTCCAAACAGGGAGATGGGACGCCTGGTCTGCTATACCACACCACAGGTGCACTATGCAAAGAGATTTAGTATTATCATTATTATTATACTGTTGCTAGTCACCATTGGTTGGGAGATTAGCATGTGCCCAGGCCTGGCTAAGCACTTAAGTCCATTATCTCATTTACTCTTTATAATAGTACTAAGGAGGCAGTACTGTTATCACTTCTATTTTACAAATGCAGAGTCTAAGGCTTACAGAGGTTGCCATGTCTTGCTCAAGGTGCCACAGTAAGTCCTAGTACTGAGGTTTGAACACAGAGTCATGCTTTTGGCCCCTCTGTTCTTTTTTCCAAGGTCACGGCTCATCAATGCACGGCAGTATTACCCTGACAAGCCCTTTACTTCCTCATGCCTCCATTTCCCCATCTGTTAAACACCAGGGTTAGGCCTGAGCATTGAAGTTCCTTCTGGTCTTCCAATTCTGTGATTCTGATCATGTCTAAGCCTTTGTTACCTGCAGAGCAAAGAAATATCTCCTTGAATTTGTTTTAAAATTTCTAATTTTCAGGAGGCATCCGATACCTTTTTCATCTCCTCCCAGTGGAGACAGGATTTTCAAGAGTAAGAGGTTATACTTCTAATTATGTGCTTTGGTTGTTCAAAAGCAAAACACATCCCCTTCCAAAATAAACAAGTTTCTTGCTTTTAGGGAAAAAAATGACACATATGCATATTCATTTCTATGGTAATTATTATTATTTAGCTACACAGGGACTAGAATTGGTAATTTAGAGCGCAAGGAGAATGCAGGGTATGGTGTTGAGGGAAAAATAATGCAATCATAACCCATCAGAATTCTGTAGTTAATGCTGGTTCCCACTCCCCTTCCCCCTTTTTTCTCTTTCTTTTTTTTTCTAATGCAATCTCTCTGAAGAATTTCTTTGAAATGACCATCAATATGCTAAAGAGAAACTTCTCTTAGTATTGGAACTATAGAAAGGAGATGAGTTCTACCTGTTGGAGACCTATTAGCCATTCTTTAGGGAACAGTCAAGTTCTTGAGGTCCGAGAGTGCCCACCACATCTCAAGGACAAAGGGAAGCTAAGAAAAAGGTGTTGGGCTTGGGAAATTTGGGGAAGAAATCTCAATACCAAAGGGATTCTGAACTTTACCTTGGCCATAGTATAGTCACTGCTTACAGTCCATTTTATTTAGATTACTAAGGGTCCCTTTCCTTTATTTGGCACCTAATCTGGTCTCCCTGCAGCTACTCTGGTTTCTTCCTAATCCTTTAATCACACTGCAGCCAGATGGATTGCTCTCACAAAACCAAGTGAATTTATTTCTTGACCACAACACATTTATATAGTTCAAAATTCAAAAGGGACCGGAGCCTCCCTCTTACCCCTGTCCTTTAGCTACCTGGTTCCCTTCCCTAGAGACAAATGATGTTACCAGTTTCTTAAAAATACATTTTTCTGAAGATTATTTTATGCACATAGGAGCACCATTTGTCCTTTTCCAAACAGATGTCATTGTGTCCCTCCATTGCTGCAAACCTTCACTGCTTCTCAGTCTTAGTGTACGTCCCCAAGGCCCTGCACGGGCCTCCCTGCAACCTAGCTTTTTCCCCTCCGCCCCTCTCATCCACGCCTTCTCTCAGTCTTCCTCCAGTTCACCCTGCTCCTGTCTCACTCAGGGCCTTTGCACACTGTGGCAGACAGACCCTCCTGTGACTTGCAATGATTGCCTGCCTCTTGGGGTCCACACCTTAAACAATCCCCTTGCTTGAGTGGAGTGGGACCTGTGACTTGCTTCTAATCACTTCTAATCAATAGACTATGCCAAAGGGGATGGGATAGCACTCCCTTGACATTATCTAAGACTCAGACTTAGCAGGCAGGAGAGATTCTCCTTGCTGACTTGACAAAGGAAGCTACCATGTGGGGAAAGCCCACGTGACAAGGATGGAGGATCCGAGGGCAGCCTCTAGCCAGCAGAAGGCCAGAGCTCTTAGACAGCTGCAAGGAAATAAATCTTGCCAGCAACATAACTTGGAACTGGATTCGTCCTCAGCCAAGCCTCCAGAGCACAGCACACTGGCAAGCTTGTGAGACCCTGAGCAGAGGGCCCGGCTAAGCTGTGCCCAGACCCCTGACTCATGGAATCTGTTAAATAATAAGTGCATTGTTTTAAGCCGCCAAGATTGTGATGCAATAGAAAACTAATATACACACTCTTTTCACTGCGCTTAGCTGGACAACTCCTCATTCCTGAGTCACAGCTTAAAGTCATTTCGTCAGGGACACCTCCCTTGACCTCCCCCACCTCAGACTAGGCTGGGTTTGCTGTGACATGGGCTTCTCCTCCTCCACACTTTCATAATTGTTTTTAGGGAAGTGAGTTCTGTGTGGGCAGGGCCACATCTGTCCTACTCACTGCATTTTCAGTAATATTTATGGAATGAATGAATGAATGAATGAATGAATAAATGCCATCCAGATAATTCCCTGTTCTGTGCTACCACATGGTGAAATCCTATCCCAAGTTGCTCTTGACCCAAGGAGGGGAAGGTGTTTAAAATTTGAACATCTTAAAGCTTTTTGGGGAGAATTTTTTTGGTTGCTGTCTTGGCTTGGGTATGGAGATCTGGTTAGTAGCTTTCCTCCTCATACTTAAAATTGTTTCCCTTTATGAGTGCCTTCAATTTCCCATTCCTCTCTGTGGTCTCCTCGTCCTTGAACAAGTTCACCTGCTGCACCCTCAGGGTGGTATTGTGCCACAAGACCCCAGGTCCAGGCTTTTGAGAACCAATCTTCCAATTTGATTGTGTGCCCTATGTGGTGAGATCTTTCTGTGTTCTCTCTCTTCATTCTTTCAATTGACTGTAACAAGGTTCGACCATCAGGATGCTTGATTTAAAAACATTAAATAAAAGTGTATTATAAAAGTGATCATGCCTTGGATGATTTCCAATTTGTTTTATCAATGTCTTTTTTTAAAATATATTTTTTATTGAAGTATGTCATTCATACACGAACATGTATAAATTATAAGTGTATAGTAAAGATTTCGAAATTACAAAATAAACATGCATAACATCATACAGGGGTCTCGTACATCACCCCTCCACCAACACCTTGCATTGTTGTGAAACATTTGTTACAAACTATGCAAGAGCATCATCAAAATATTACTACTTAAAAAAAAGATTAAAAAATATTACTACTAACTATAGTCCCTAACTTACATTTGATATATTTTTCCCCAACCCACCCTATTTTTTTAAAATATGTTTTTATTACAGAGGTTGTGAACTTAAAAAACAATCATGCACATGTGTAGAATTCCCATACAACACCCCTTCACCAGCACACCACACTGTGGTGGAACATTTCTTACAGAATATGAGATAATATCATCAGACTATTACCACCAACCATGGTCCATAGTGTATATTTGGCACACTTTTTCCATTCCCCTCCATTATAAACACAGCACATCTTTCGCATTGATGCAAGAGTATTATAGTATTGCTGTTAACCATAGTCTATAGGTCACACCAATTGTAGTTTTCCCATGCTTCTCCACATTCCCACCACCCTGCAATAGCGATGTACATCTGGTCTAGCTCACAGAAGGACACTCTTGCATTTTTACCATCAACCACAATTCTCATCCACCTCTGGGTTCACTGTGTTATTCAGTCCCTAGATTATTCTTTAGCTTTCTTTCAATTGACATTGACTTCCCCAGACTACCCTTTTCAGCCACAATCCCATTTATAAACCAGCTGCTACTCACTGTAATGTGCTACCAACAACTCTATCCATTTCCACTCTTTTACAGTCAAGTTAATTAAAACTTCTACATACATTAAGCATCAGTAGTTCTTCTCAACCCTCCTCTTATCTCCTATACTCTAGGTTTTAACTCCATGTGTTTATTCTTCGTATTTAGTTCATATTAATGAGACCATGCAATATTTGTCCTTTGTGTCTGGCTTACTTCACTTAATGTAATGTCTTCAAGATTCATCCATGTTATCACATGTGTCCCAATTTTATTTCTTCTTACTGCAGCATAGTATTCCATCATATGTATATACCACATTTTGTTTTCATTCATTGGCTGATGGACACTTGGGTTGTTTCCATCTTTTGACAATTGTGAATAACACCGCTATGAACATCGGTGTGCAAATGTCTGTTCGTATCATAGTTTTTAGTTCTTCTGGATGTATTCCTAGTAGAGGAATTGCTGGATCATGTGGCAGTTCTATATTTAGCTTCCTGATGAACCACCAAACTGTCCTCCACAGAAGCTGCACCATTTTACAATCCCACCAACAGTGAAGGAGTGTTCCTATTTCTCCACATCCTCTCCAGCACTTATTGTTGTCTGCTTTTTTTTTTTAAAGATTTTATTTATTTATTCATTTATCCCCCCCTTGCTGCTTGTGCTCACTGGGTCAGCTAACCACGCCGTGCGGGCAGGCTTGCCTTCACCAGGAGGCCCTGGGAACCGAACCTGGGGCCTCCCATATGGTAAACGGGAGCCCTACTGATTGAGCCACAGCCGCTTCCCTGTTGTCTGCTTTTTTAATAATGGCCATCTTATGCGGTGTTAGATGATATCTCATTGTTGTTTTGATTTGCATTTCCCTAATAGCTAGTGATATGGAATATTTTTCCATGTGCTTTTTGGCCATTTGTATTTCCTCTTTGGAGAAATGTCTATTTAAATATTTTGCCAATTTTTAAATTGGATTGCTTGCTCTTTTATTGAGTTGCATGATCTCTTTATATAGAATGGAAATCAAACCCTTATTGGATATGTGGTTTCCAAATATTTTCTCTCATTGAGTGGGCTGCCTTTTCACTTTCTTGATGAAGTCCTTTGAATCACAGAAGTGTTTAAGTTTGAGGAGGTCCCATTTATCCATGTTTTCTTTCGTTGCTTATGCTTTCAGTGAAAGATTTAAGAATCCGCCACCTATCACCAGGTCTTGAAGATGTTTCCCTACATTTCCTTCTAGGAGCTTTATGGTACTTGCTTTTATATTTAGGTCTTTGATCCATTTTGAGTTAATTTTTGTATAAGATATTAGGTAGGGGTCTTCTTTCTTTCTTTTGGCCATGGACATCCAGTTCTCCCAGCACCATTTGTTGAATAGGCTGTTCTGTCCCAGGTGGGTGGGTTTGACAGGCTTGTCAAAAATCACTTGGCCATAGATGTGAGGGTCTGTTTCTAAACCATCAATTCAGTTCTATTGGTCTATGTGTCTATCTTTATGATACCATGCTGTTTTTACCACTGTAGCTAGGTAATATGATTTAAAAGTCTGGAAGTAAGAGTCTTCCAAGTTCACTTTTCCTTTTTAAGATGTTTCTGGCTATTCGGGGCCTCTTACCCTTCCAGATAAATTTGATATTGTGTTTTCCATTTGTTTAAAAAATGCTGGTGGAATTTTTATTGGGATTGCATTGAATCTGTATATTAATTTGGATAGAACTGACATCTTAATGATATTTAGTCTTCCAATCCATGAGCATGGAATATTCTTCCAATTATTTAGGTCTTTTTAAATTTCTTTTAGCAATGCATTATAGCTTTCTGAATACAAGTGTTTTACATCCTTGGTTAAGTTTATTCCTAAATATTTGATTTTTTTAGTTGCTATTGTAAATAGAATTTTTTTCCTGATTTACTCCTCAGATTGCACATTACAGTTGTATAGAAACACTACTATTTTTTTGCGTATTGATCTTGTATCCTGACATTCTATTGAAATCATTTATTAGCTCTAGCAAATTGTTGTAGATTTTTCGAGACTTTCTAGATATAGGATCATATCATCTGCGAATAGTGAAAGTTTTACTTCTTCCTTTCCGATTTGGATGCCTTTTATTTCTTTTTCTTGCCTGATTGCTCTAGCTAGAACCTCTAGCACTATATTGAACAACAGTGGTGACAGTGAGCATCTTTGTCTTGTCCCTGATCTCAATGGGAAAACTTTCAGTCTTTCACTATTGAGTACAATGTTAGCTGTGGGGTTTTCATATATGGCCTTTATCATGTTGAGAATGTTTCCTTCACTTCCTAACTTTTGTAGTATTTTTATCAAGAAAGGATGCTGTATTTTGTCAAATGCCTTTTCTGTGTCAATTGGTAAGATCATGTGATTTTTCTTCTTTAATTTAATAATGTGGTATATTATGCTGATTGATTTTCTTGTGTTGAACCACCCTTGCAGGCCTGTTATAAAGCCCACTTGATCATGATGAGTAATTATTTTAATGTGTTGTTGGATTCAATTAGCAAGTATGGGATTTTTGCATCTGTGTTCATTAGGGAAATGGGTCTGTAATTTTCTTTTTTCATAATATCTTTATTTGGCTTTGGTATTAGGTTGACATTGGCTTCACAGAATGAGTTTGGCAGCATTCCGTTTTGTTCAATTTTATGGAAGCGCTTGAGTAAGATTGGTATTAAATCTTCTTTGAATGCTTGGTAGAACTCACTTGTGAAACTGTCTGGTCTTGGGCTTTTCATTTTGGGGAGCTGTTTGATGACTGTTTCAATCTCTTTACTTGTTGTAGCAGTTTGACAGTTTGATATAGTTATGAATTCCAAAAATAGATATTGGATTATGCTTGTAAACTGGTCTGTTCATCTGGGCATGATTAAGTTATGATTGGGGGTTTGATTGGGCCACATCAGTAGGGTGTTGAGCCCCGCCCATTGGTGGGTGGGGTCTCAAAGATAAAAGACATGACAAAGGGACAGAGTTGGATTTCTGATGTTGGAGCTCTGATGTGGAGTTTTAATGCTGGAGCCCAGGGAAGCAAGCACACAGAGGAGCTTGGTCGTGAGGAAGGAGAGAAGGCCCTGGGAAAAGAGACGAACCATTCACCTGATAGTCTACAGCTGGCCTTGTGGAGAGAACAAGCAGCTGAACCTGGAGAGACTCAAGCCCTGTGAAGAAAGGAATCCAGGAACCTGGAACCCTCACAGAGTTTGGTGAAGGAAGAAATTTATGCTTTATGGCCTGGTAACTGTAAGTTTCAACCCCAAATAAATACCTTTATAAAGACTAACAGATTTCTGATATTTTGCATCAGCACCCCTTTGGCTGACTAAATACACTTGTGATTGGTTTGTTTAGGTCTTCTTAGGGTCAGTGTAGATTGTTTGTACATTTCTAGGAATTTTTCCATTTCGTTTACATTGTCTAGTTTTTTGGCATAAAGTTGTTCATAGTATCCTCTTATGATCCCTCTTATTTCTGTGGGGTCAGTAGTAATGTTCCCTTTTTCATTTTTTAAATTTCATTATTAAATTTATTTGTATCTTCTCTTTTTCTTAGTCAGGCTAGCTAAGAGTTTGTTGATTTTGTTAATCTCAAAGAACCAACTTTTGGTTTTGTTAATTCTCTCTATTGTTTTTTGTTCTTGATTTCATTTATTTCTGCTCTGATCTTTGTTATTTCATTCCTTCTACTTGCTTTGGGATTAGTTTGCTGTTCTTTTTTTAGTTCCTCTAGCTGTGTAGTTAGGTTATTGCTTTTAGCTCTTTCTTCTTTTTTAATGTAAGCATTGAGGGCTATAAATTTTCATCTCAACACTGCCTTCGCTGCATCCCGTAGGTTCTGATATGTTGTGTTCTCTTTGTCATTTGTCTTGAGATATTTATTGATTTCTCTTAAAACTTCTTCTTTGACCCACTGATTATTTAAGAGTGTGTTGTTTAATCTCCATGTATATGTGAATTTTCCCTTTTTCTGCTGCTTGTTGATTTCCAACTTTATTCCATTATGATCAGAGAAAGTGCTTTATGTATTTTGATTTTGTTGAATTTATTGAGATCTGCTTTGTGACCCAACATATTGTCTATCCTGGAGAAAGATCCATGAGCATTTGAAAAGAATGTATATCCTGCTGTTTTGGGGTGCGATGTTCTCTATATGTCTATTAGATTTAGTTTATCATATTATTCAAGCTCTCTGTTTCTTTATTGATCCTCTGCCCAGATGTTCTATCCAGTGCTGAACTAGATATTCAACTATTCAATACAATAATCCAACTATTATTGTAGAGATGTCTCTTTCTCCCTTCAGTTTTGCCAGTATTTGCCTCATGTATCTTGGGGCATCCTGGTTAGGTACATATACATTTATGATTGTTATTTCTTCGTGGTGAATCATTCCTTTTATTAATATGTAATGTCCTCCTTGTCTCTAATAACAGTTTTGCTTTTAAAGTCTATATCATCTGATATAAGTATAGCTACCCCAGCCTTCTTCTGGTTGCTGCTTGCGTGGAATATCTTTTTCCAACCTTTCACTTTCAATCTATTGGTATCCTTGGGTCTAAGGTGAGTCTCTTACAGACAGCATCTATATGGCTCATATTTTCTTGTCCATTCCACCAGTCTGTCTTTTGATTGGGGAGTTTAATCCATTAACATTCAATGCTATTACTGTAAAGGCAGTTTTTATTTTATCCATTTTGATCTTTGGGTTTTATCTGTCATTTATTTTCACCATTCTTTTGACAGTTTTAGTTACTGTTACTGATACAGTCATCATTTCTAGACTCTCTTCCAAACCTCTCTCTCCTGTCTTTTCTTTTCAGGCTGTAACACTCCATTTAATATTTCCTGCAAAGCTGGTCTTTTTTGTTATAAACTCCCTCAGTTTCTGCTTATCTGTGAATATTCTAATCTCGCCCTCATTTTTGAAATATAATCTTGCCAGATATAAAATTCTTGGCTGGCAGTTCTTCTCTTGCAGTATCTTAAATATATCATACCATTGCCTTCTTGCCTCCATGGTTTCTGATGAGAAATTGGCACTTAATCTTATTGGGTATTCCTTATGTGTTATGCATTGCTTTTCTCTTGCTGCTCTCAGAATTCTCTCTTTGTCTTTGGCATTTGACATTCTGATTAGTATGTGCCTCGGAGTCTATTTGGATTTATTCGGACAGAACTATGTTGTGCTTCTTGGACACGGATATTTATGTCCTTCAATAGAGTTGGGAAATTTTCTACCATTATTTCTTCAAATATTCCTTCTGCCCCTTTTCCCTTCTCTTCTCCTTCTGGGACACTCATGACACATATGTTTGCACATTTCTTGTTGTCATTTAGTTCCCTGAGACCCCGTTCAATTTTTTCCATTCTTCATCTGTTCTTTTGTGTGTTTTCTTTCAGAGGCCATGTCTTCAAGCTCATCAATCCTTTCTTCTGCTTCTTCAAATCTGCTGTTACATGCCTCCCGTGTATTTTTTTTTTTTTTTTTTTTTTTTACCAGGAGGTCCTGGGGATCGAACCCCGGTACCTCCATATGGTAGATGGATGCCGAACCTCTTGAGCCACATCCATTTCCCCCGTGTATTTTTAATTTCATTTATTGCACCTTTCATTCCCATAAGGTCTGCTATTTTTCTATGTATGCTTTCAAATTCTTCTTTGTGCTCCCCCAGTGTCTTCTTTTTTTTTTCTTTTATCAATTTTTAACTGCCCCCCCCATTTTTGCTGTTTTTGTGTCCATTCGCTGGGCAATTCACTGTGTCTGTTTCCTGCCCTCTCTTCACATCTTCCTCTTCCTGTCTTCACCGATCCATCCTGGGAATCTCCAATGTGGAAAAGAAATGTCCTACCATCTGTGCCACCTTAGTTCCTGGTTTTTCGGCACATCTCGTTTTGGCTCTCCTTTGTGTCACTCTCCTGTTACATCATCGTCTTGCTGTGTGGCTCATCAGGGCCTGGCATGCCTGCACACGGGGCCTGGCGGCGCACCATGCATGGGGCCTGGGGGCTCACCCGCTCACGGGGCCTGATGGCACTCCTGTGCGTATGGAATGCCCAACCATTTGAGCCACATCTGCCCCCCTCCCCCAGTGTCTTCTTAATATCCTTAATCTCTTTACCTATCTCATTGAATTTATTAAGGAGATTTGTTTGAATATCTGATTAGTTGTCTCAACTCCTTTGTTATCTGCAGGCTTATCTTGTTCCTTTAACTGGGCATATCTTCCTGTTTCTTGATATGGATTGTAATTCTTGGTTGGTGTTTTCACATCTGGCTTGCTAGATGTATTTATTCTGGGTGCAGTTTTTCCCTTTAGTTTAGGGCTTTCTTGTCTTTTCTCCCTTGCTCGTTGTGTAGTAGGAGTCGAGGATATAGTTGGTACTGTAAGCTGTGGAGGCTCAAGCTGCCATGTTGCCCCAGGAACTGATGAAGCTTCTACCACCTTTCTCTTCTGTCAGGGGTAGGGACAGAGCTGCAGCCATGTATAATAATCCAACTTGGGCAGGACAAGACTGTCTGTAGTTGCCCAGAGAGACTGATGAAGGTTCACACCCCTTCCTCCCCTACCTTGGGGGGGATGGAGCTATAGTTGTGGGCAGCAATCTATGCCATATGAGTCCAAAATGACCACAGTTGCCCAGGTAAACTGACTTAGCACCAGACCCCCTCCCTGCCGGGATAGGAATGGACCCTCTGGAGTGCCCAACAATCTAATCTGCGTGGGCTGAATATGCCTGCCATTGCCCTGAGAGGCTGAGGGAGTACTGTCCCTTCTGCCCTTTAGGGGGTGGGAACAGAACCACCAACGCCCAGCAGTTCAGTCCCTGTTGACTGAAAGTACCCGCCATTGTCTCGAGAGGCTATGGAGACACCAGACCCCTCCTGTCCTATTAGGTCATGGGGGTGGGTCCATAGGCATACAACAGTCCAGTCCATGCAGGCTGAAAGTGTCTGCCATTGCCCGAAAGGCTGTGCAAACACCAGCCCCCTCCTTTCCTATTGGGGGTGGATCCACAAGTACCCACCAGTCCAGGCTGTGTGGCCCAAGATCACCTGCAGTTACCCAGAGAGGCTGGGCAAACACAGTCTGTCTCTTGTCCTATTGGGTATGGGAGTGGAGCCACAGGTGCCCAGCAGTCAGGTTTGTGCAGGCCAAAAGCACCTGCAGTTGCCCTGAGAGGCTGAGGGAGCACCAGCATCCTCCTATCCCATGGGGGAATAGAGGTAGAAATGGACTTGAAGGCACTCAACAAACCAGTTCGTGTGGGCTGAAAATGCCTGCCATTGCCCAGGGAGGCTGAGGATACCCAGCTTTTCTCTTATCCTATTGGGGTGTGGGAATGCAGCCCCAGGTGTCTGACTATTCAGTCTGTGCTGGCTGAAAGCACCTGCAGTTGTCTGGAGAGCCTGGTACAGGTCCCGCCAGCTTTCTCCCTGCTGGAGGTGGGGCTGGAGCCTAGGCTAGGGCTTCAGTCTGATCTTGGTAGAAAGAAACCAGTCCCTAACTTCACTGGATTTTCAGTCAGCCAGGCTTCCCCTCATGCTAGGGCTGGAGTCAAAATGGTGGCTACTGGACTCTTTCCAACTTGGACAAGCTCAAATCCTAGCTATTTCTAGGATTATACTTTAGCCAGTCAGTTCCACTAATCAGTAGCTGAAGTCAGTGGACAACTATCTCTTCCTCCACTGTTTATGGGAAATGGAGCTTCTAAACTCCAGCCACAGAATAGCTCCTTAGGTAGCTTGTGCCGCTAGAGTAGTCTCTGTGGTGTGGCTTGCAGTTTCCCAGAGAGGTGGTGCAGGTTTCCCCAGCTTCCTCCCTGCCAGAGGTGGGGCTGAGGTTTATGCTAGAGCTGCAATCCTATCTGGGTGGAAAGAAGCCGGTCCCTACCAGCACTGTGATTTTCAATCAGCCCCACTTCCCCTCATGCCAGGGGTGGAGTCAAAATGGTGACTACTGGCCTCCTGATCTGGACAGGCTCAAAGTTTAGCTTTTCCTGGGATTATACGTTAGCCTGCCAAATTTACTAATCAGAAGCTGAAGTCAGTGCAACACTGTGTCTTCCTCCCCCATTTTTTGGGAAATGGGCCTTCCAACTCCAGCCATGGAATAGCTCCCGAGGTGGCTTGCACCATGGGCACCGACCTCCGCAGCGTGGAGTGCTCTACTCACGAATCTTCTCTGCAGATGGGCAGTCTCCTCCTTCCATACTTTCAAGAATGTTGCAGGATACTCTTCTAGTCTCCTGGGGCCTCCAAACAGATGCTTTAGTTAGCTCTGGGTGATTACTAACTGCCCTGGAGCACGAGCTGACTCCAGGATCTCCTTACTCTGCCGCCATCTTGGCTTCCCCCACTTATCAATGTCTTTTTAAAAATGATCTTTAGTAATCAGTCTACCTAAAATCTACTTGTGGGGGGTGGATGTGGTTCAAATGGTTGGGCGTCCATCTCCCATATGGAGGGACCTGGGTTCGATCCCCGGGACCTCTCGGTAAAAGTTAAAAAATATAAATAAATAAATAAATTGTAAAAAAAAAAAAAAGCTTATTAAAAAAATAAATAAAAATAAATAAAAATAAAACCTACTTGTGCGAAAGGAGAATCTGAGGCCTGGATGGAGGAAGGAACTTAACTGAGATGAGAGGGCCAGTAGGCCAGGACAGTGGGGGCATTTTAACTGCCTCCACCCTAAGATTCTTGGTTATCTGGCTGCCAGACTGAGCCTCAGCTTACTCCATGTGCTTGTACCAGGCCCTTTGACAAAGGTATTTTTGTGTCACCAGAGCCAGGCTGAGTCGGAATGTCACAGGTTGGAAAATATTTGGCTAAGAGAAAAAGAAGATATGTTTTTCTGTTTGAATGCCACTGCTACCAACCCCCACTCCAACTAGAGGGAAAGGAGGAAAGACTTGTGCCCAATTAGGATGGCTTGTCAGACAGTGGGAGTTTTATCACCCATGAAAAGGAAGAGGTCTTCATGCATTAGGAATGTGATTTTATGGGCTCCACAAATGGCTCGTGTCCACCTCTGCTGGCCTGAGCTGTCCCTCATATATCTAGGCTGACGGAGAGCAGCTAGGGAGAACGCAAAAAGGACCTGGCGGGAAGAGCCTGCCAGGCCTTGGTACATTTCAGTGTGGCACACCCTGTAATTCACAGATACACAGTGTGGGCCCTGGTGTGTGGCTGGATTGGTCTGAAGCAGTGGTTCTCTCAGCTTCTCTGATTAAATGATATAATACAATCAAAATGCTCGGTACACTGCCTGGTCCTGAGGTTCACTTAGGTAGAGTTAAGACATGTATCCAGTGCAAAATAAATGAGGTAAGAACACTTAGAGCGGATCATCTCAAAGAAAGAGAAGACTATGCGCCATCCATTGCTTTGTGCTCAAAATGGAATCTGTACAATTTCGAGATCAACTTGTGAGCCCCCAGTGAGCTGCACGGCCTGCCTTCAGAATCACAGCTTGAGTGGGGGTCTGGAACATCCCCGTGCCTGGATGATGAGAAGTAGCAGTCTTTTCAATGTAGTGCCTGAGAAGAAAGAAATCAGTAACATGTCAGAACCAGCTATGGCCTGCCTCCACTGCTCCCGTCCATTTGCCTCAGCTTTTCTTTCATTCCTGTGCGTGTCCATTTGGGATGGAGTTCCATCGCTCTGGAGTAGAACCTAGTTCAGAAGGTGGCTGAGCAGAATGCAAGTTTCTGAGTAGCAAAATGTATACTTTTAAGAATTAACTAAGCTTTCAAGGAAGAGTCAAGGGCCTTTAGTGCAATTAAAACAGGAATTAGCTTCCTTGATGCTCAACAGGTGGTCCATACTCACCTCAGTCTTCCTCCTGGGTCACAGCACCTCTTCTTCTTAAACCACGATGCCTGGAACTCCCACCCACATTGGTCACACTCTGGCTAACAAAACCTAGACTTGCTGCATCTTTGCCTCCTCCTCTGATGCCCCGAATGGAGACCTGCAGAGGGAGCGACCCCCAGTCTGCATTCTGCTTATTGAATTTTAAACATCTCCTCTCATTCCCCAGAATCTGTTCAAGAAGTCTTCTCAACTGTCCCGCTAAAAGCAAACTAGTCAAAAAACAGAGCCTGCCCACGGGGACTTGTGGTTAGTTAAGTGGGATGTGACCTCCGCAAGTTTAAAAAATGTCACCTTGCTCCACGACTCATTGGGCTTGTGATCATGTTTCAGTAAAACTTGGAAGAATAAAAACTACAGCCAGAACTCAGCCCAAATATAGGTGATGGAGAGCAGTAATAAAGTCCATTGAAATAAAGGTAAAAATAATGGTTGGCTAGCATTTATTAGCATGTAATATGTGCCGGACACTGGGCCAAGCTTTGAGACATTTTCTGATTGAATCCTCACAACTTTCCTATGGGGATTTACACAACTAAGACTTGTGTGGGGGGGAAGCGGCTGTGGCTCAATCAGTAGGGCTCCCGTTTGCCATATGGGAGGCCCCGGGTTCGGTTCCTGGGGCCTCCTGGTGGGGGCGGGCCCGCCCGCACGGCGTGGTTGGTTGACCCAGCGAGCGCAAGCAGCAAGGGGGGGAGGGATAAATGAATAAATAAATAAAATCTTTAAAAAAAAAAAAAAAAAAAGACTTATGGGGTACCTACTGTGTGCCAGGGTGTTCTAGGTCATGTGGGGACAAAACAGCACCAGGTAAACAAAACAGTATCCCTGCTTTCATGTGACTTGCAGTGGAGGTAGGTGTTATTTACTACAATTAGCCCAATTTTACAGACAAAAATACTGTAGCACAGTAAATCCACCCACTGATCCAAAGAAAGGATAAATGTTCCCTAAAAGGAAAACAAGCCTTCTAGGGATCCATCAAGTACAGAACATCTGGTTCCACATAATCTCCTCGTTGAGCTGAAGAAAGAATTCCGTCATCAGATACAAAATTGTGATCATTCTGTCAAACTTTGACCACTTGTCCCAAATTTCTGGAGTCAGGAAGCAAGTCTCTGATGCACTTTGGAGGCAGGGTCATGCTCCTGACCCCTGCAAGTAACAGCACCAGTAGGCAGTGTTTCTTTTATTACAGATAAAATGCAAAATTATACTTCATGTTCACAGGTTAACTTTTTTTTTTATCCCAGTTAATATCGTGGAGACTCAATTATTTCATGATAAAGGAGGAGATTATGTAGTATACTTTTGACTCTGGAATCAAAAGTTTAAAATTTACTTCGTGGGTTTCTAGAGTCTTTGTTTTTCTTTTTGGTAGTAGATTTATGCTTCCCTTCCCATAACTCGAGTCAGTATTTTATAGAGAAAATGTTAAAGGAGTGAAGGAACTGGATGGAGGTCCGCTGAACCACCAGCTGTTTGTTTTATTTCTCCTTGTGGTGTCATTGGGCTGGCATTAATTACACAGCTTTCATCCCACTGACAGTAGGAACACAGGATTTTCTTGCCATTGTTTTGACACTCCTGGGTTTATAGATGTCACATGCATCCTCGGAGGAGTGTGGTTTTATTGATCAACAGCTCTGCTGAGACTCTGGGCTGTGTGTTCCTTTAATACAAATGCAGTTAGGATTGCAGGGGATCGGAAGAAGAGGTCTGAACTCTACTCAGAAAACTTATGGCAAACATCACAGTGAAACAGGGCCTTCTACGGGCTTGGCACATCTCGGGGTAGAACGCAGTGAGTATCCCCACGTTGTTCTCTTATTTGTGGGTGTTTCTAGACCCTGATGTCAAGACCAAGTTTGGCTTGTTAATGACATGTATTCGCCACCTGTCTGCATGCTGATAAGCAGTGTGCAATGTGGATAGGAATGAGCATTCCCCCCCCACCCCTTTTTTATAAGAGAAGTTGTAGGTTTACAGAAGAATAATGCAGAAAGTACAGAGCTCTCTCTCATATCCCACCTTATTATTAACCGCTTGCTTTAGGGAATGAGCATTTTGATGTACTTCGTGCAGCTGCTCAGCCAGTTGGTTGATGTGTGTGCTGCATTATATAGACCCCTCTCACAGCAGTTTGGGAGGAAAAATAAATTGTCAAAATGCAGGATAAAGCCTGATGTTTGAGCAAATTTAAGTGGACTTTGGAGTCGTAGAGAATACTGGAGAGGCACAGTGATGATGGAAACGGAACTGAACTGGAAACCACCAACTATGCCCATTTGCAAGCTAAACACTAAATCAGAGGCTGGTGTAGCACAAGGAAATCAGGAAGCCTGCTTCCCGAGAGCAAGAAACACCTGCCACAGGAGGACAGCACACACGTGCAGCCCAGGTCCACATCCTCCCATTCTTAGGCTCTTGGTTGTTGAGTGTTTTAAATTAGTTGTCAATTATGAAAATCATGGTGTATCCCAGCGGGGTATATGCTGAAAAAGACCTTGCCATTTGTTAAGCATGTACTGAATGATAAACATTGTATTAACACTTTCTGTACCTTATGGCATTTACTCCTAACCCCCCTGAAATATGGCCACTATTATCTTTATTCCTGTTTTGCAGATAAGGAAATAGTCACACAGCTGGTAAGTGGGAGTCCAGGGGTCCCCATCTAGGTCAGCACCATCAGTTGGTAAGATCTTAAAGAATTGTGGAAACTAAAGTGGATGCTTCTAAGCATTTGCTTTCTTAAGCTATATAATCTGTAACATATTAAGTACCCTAATTTAAATTATGAATATAACTGATTACCTATAATATTAATTATAAATTAAAATATTGGTTTTATTGGCATGCTGTCTTAGTTTGGCAGGCTGCTATGGCAAATACCACACAATGTATTGACTTAAACAACGGGAATTTATTGTCTCATGGTTTTGGAGGCTAGAAGACTGGCTTTTTTCTTCCCCCCAAGTCAGTAGCCTTCTGGTACTGGCCTGCTGCAACTCTTGGAGTTCCGTGGCTTTAATCTCTTGCCTCCATCATATGGCAATGTCCTCTCCTTTCTCTTCCAGGTTCCCACTGACTTCCTGCTTCTCCTACGACTTTCCCTGACACTTGGCTTCTGGTTCTTCCTTTATGATACTTCCAGTAATCCAAGTTAAGGACCACCCTCCTTCAACTGGTCACACCTTAACTAAAAATAACATCTTAAAAGGTCCTATTTACAGTGGGTTCACACCCACAGTGACGAAGTGGATTAAGATTAAGAACACATCTAAATTGGGGCACTTAATTCAGCCTACTACACATGCCTTTTATTTATTGAGACTTTGTATAATTCACTAGTGTGTACATAGACAGAAAAGACCTTCCCAAATTCCTGATCTCAGCAGATGGTTGGGTTTGATATTTTCCTGCCTTGAGTCAGCCAGTGGGATCTGAAACCAAAGGAATAGAGTCCAGTCTCTGAAAGCAGAACAGACTTGGATCTGAGTTGAGAGTGAACCGAGGAAAATGTGGGAAGTGGTCCCAGCATCGAAGAGTTGGGAGTAAATGTCCCCAGGGAATTGAGCTGGGGGAGAAGAACCAGCTCTTTTGACAGCAGAAGAGGAAATAAGAGTGGGAGTGTGTTCTGATGGAAGCAACCCAGAACAGACAGCAAGACTCTTCCAGTCCTGGGAGGAAATTTTAAAGATGTGGTCCAGAGCATCTGCCCAGAGTATTGTCTCACCTCTTGGGGCCTAAAACTGAAGCTTTGTAAAGTCATCCCTTTGTGGAGTCAGTCTTTTTCAGTCATGTCGAAATGCGAATGTCCTTGCGCCTCAAATTTTTTAGGGGTGAGAAGGAAATTGATGTTTGTTAAAAGCCTACTTTGAGCTTTTTAAAAATCACACTTGTTATTAATGATCTCATTTAATCTTTTGAATGATTTTCTGTTAGGTTGGTCTTATTGTCCCCATTTTACAGATGAGAACACCGAAACCCAGGGGTTAAATAATTCATGATCACAAAGCTACGCTGTTGCAGTCGAGAGGCCAACTCAGCCGCAACTGGGTCTCCTGCCAGTGCTTTCCCTAGTCCAGTGAGTCTGGCTTGAGGGCAAATGAGGGCCTAGATGGACAGGCCTAGGGGTCCCAAGGTGAAGGAGAGAGAGCCCAGATGGAGGGGGTGTGTGTGCATGCAGGCAGTCAAAGGCTGGCTGCCTTGGTTTTGAGTTATGTCTGCATCAGTGGATTTGGAATCAAGAGGGAGGAATGAAGTCTGAGGAATCATTTGGACCAATGGACTGAGGATAGGGCAGCCTCTGAGAATTAGACAGGGTCTCTGCTAATGTCATCACCCCCTAACTCAGAGCGAGCATTTAACTCTCAGGGCGTACTTGGGAGTTTCCCAGGAGAGGAATCATTTAATTGTTGAAGAGACCTCTGTAGCTTGTCACCTTCCCCTCTACTGGCCCCCCACCCCCACTCTATGGGGATTTCCCCCCTTCTTTTCATGAGTTTAGGGAACTGGCAGAATTGTCATAGTAGAATCAGGCTAACTGGCTGAAGGTAGTTATGATGTTTTAATATCCAAAAGGCCCTTAGAGGAATCACTAGTCCTGGTTTATGCCTATTTTCCCTGCGTAATTATTACTAGCTTACACATATACTTTCAGAATGCCTTAGTCAGATCATAGATCATATGGTCCCACTACTTAGAAGTCACCTAATTCAACCCTCTTGTTTTACACATGAGGTTCAGTGCCTTGCATAAGGTCAAATGACCAGTTAGGGAAAGAACCTTAGTATATGCATTGGTTAAACCAAAATTGGGGTTAGTCAACTAAGTAAACCAGCAAGAGTTCACTCCCCAGGTGCTATCTACGGACAAGCCCTCAAGCCAGCAGAGACTCTCCTGACCTTTCTAATTTGGAAACACGGTGTACTGCACATTGTGGTCAACAAATACTCAAATGAATTAATTAATGGGTAGGTGAGGAATGAATGAATGAATGAATCATAGGTCACTATATTGAAACTCTTATCCCACTGTGACAACAAAATTATTGTTTATCCATGTTCTGGACCTAGGCTAGAGGCCCAAGTGGCACCTGACCTTGGCCTTCCAGAGGAGGGGCAAACTTCCCTTCAGAGGGGCCAGCCAGGTCAAGGAAGTCCAATGGTATGAACCTACTTTGGAGTGAATCTGCAATAGTTGTCAACTCACTAGACTCCCCTCATTTTAACTGAAATGCATTTTTCCCAAGTCCTCTTTAATTAAAATGCTTTCCTTGGTTCATATCTAGAATGCCAGTTACTACTCCTCCTTCCAAGAGATTGCTCTTTTTAACTATTTCCTTATATTAAGTTCTACAAGCTTAAGTAGCATTCCTTCAAGGAAGTTGGTAGAGAAAAAGAACAGTCACCTTTCTCAAAATTGTAATTATAATAAAACTGGTTACCATTGACTAGGTCATTTCTTTATTGCCAGACACTAAGCTTGTTTGTTGTTGTTGTATGTTTGTTTATAGCCCTTAATTAATTATCCCAACTATGAGATAGATTGTTTTTATTGTTCCCATTTTGCTGATAAGTAGAAGGAGGCCCAGAGGGGTTGAAGTGACTGGCTGAAAGTCATAACTGGCAGTGGCACTGGCTGGTTTTCACCCCCATGATAGACTCCCTAATGGGGCTAACCTTGTTTCTGAAGAGGTGGGTCTGCACCACAGACAGGGTCTAAAATGCTTGAGATCTATTAACTGGATGTCGTTGGATTATCCTTTTCTTTCGGTTTCAGCCAGAGATGAACCTGAGAACTAAATGTGAATCCCTAAAGCCAGTATCTCTGTGATGGATTTTCCAAGGGTAGCCCCTGGGCCTCATCCCAGCTATGGAGCTTGGGTAGGACTAGTCCATTTGAGGGCAGAACAATATGGTCTTCAAACTGTCTCCCATTGAAGAGTGACCTCAGGGGCACCATGAACATTTGGAGTGACTTTGATTTTAAAATTTTTTCTAGTTATTTGAGAATAATAAAAAGCTTCTTGAAGACTCAGATCTGTCCTTTACCACCTTTTAAGACCCTGGAGATCACTAGCTTTTAACCTACAGACCTTGGAGTAAAGATTTTCCTTTATCTGTATGGCTGTATAAAACCTTCATGTGTGTGTCACTGATTAGGAATTTGACACCGCTATCTAGAAAAATCACACTTCTGTACATTTTAGGGAAGTATGAGCAAATGCACTGTTGGGCTATTCCTGGGAAAAGGTCAAGTAAACCCCAGGGAATGACATGCCAGGGTAGAAGAGTCATCTGCATAAGCACAATTTAAGGTGTAACTCATCCTGCTTCAGTCATGTACTTTTAGCATGGTAAGGAATGCCAGCAGTTGCTGTATATTGTTTGAGATTAAAGTTTGAAATAAAAATTTTTGCTATCCATTTTTCAGATGAGTTTAATATGGAAGGTGTCTTAAGACAACATAGCATACTATTTAGAGGGAAAAAAATTACCATTTGCAACTATTTCTCAATGTGAATCAAGAATGTCATGTTTAGGGAAGCGGCTGTGGCTCAATCAGTAGGGCTCCCGTTTACCATATGGGGGGCCCCGGGTTCGGTTCCTGGGGCCTCCTGGTGGGGGCAGGACCGCCCGCACGGCGTGGTTGGCTGGCCCAGCGAGCACAGGCAGCGGGGGGGGGGGGTATAAATGAATAAATAAATAAAATCTTTAAAAAAAAAGAATGTCATGTTTATGCATAAACTAAAGTAACTGGCTACTGGGGCAGTTTGATGTTACCTTTCTTGTGTTCATCAAAATAATCTCATTGTTCTTACTGATTAGCTTTAGAACAAATCTGTATCTTAAATGTGACCTTTTAAAACGCATTTCTTCTTGGGCTGATAAAATATCTCCTCCCCACACTTTGATATGTTGGGAAACCACTTAGTATTTCATTTGGGGGGGGGGAAAGGCAGGGGGAAGAAGGTTGGCATTTCCATGATGCCTCTTGTGATGCCTCCCCTGGTTCAGACTTTGAGCTGAGTCAGGTTGATTTACTGAATTCCAAATCTTCAGCCGCAGAGTGCCTCCTTGGGACTGTGAAGATTCAGCATTTGGCTCCAGGGAGCCGGTTGGAAGGAGTTTGCAGTTGGAGCTGGAAGCAGGATCAGGGGGCGGTACTGGGGGAAAACCCAGGGGGATGCCCACGCTCTGGTCTTTGGCAGAGAGGGGAGGAGATGAAGGGTAACTCATCAAAAAGGCAGAGGACCCAGAGGGCAGCAAAGTCTTACCGTGTGAAGTTGCTAATTGCGCTTTAATAACAGTCAGGAGGGCAAAAAAGGCCAGTGTTTGCACAAAGCAGGATGGGCCCGTTATGCATGGGGCCGCGCTCTGCTGGGTCCCGCCAAGTTCCCTACACTAGACTGGCTGGCTTCTTTTCTTTCCTTTTTTTTTTTTTTTTTTCATCTGTGACATCTGTTTGGTGCTTGTCCCTCCTGTGATACTGTACTCCTTGCAGCTGTGCAGACCTCCAGCTCTGTGCTGGTGCCTGGAGTGCCCTGAGCATACGGCCTTTTTGATGTGTGATAAAACAGAACCGAGCCACAGGGGTATGGCGAGCGAAAGCATCAGAATATCAATTAACCTGCTCTGAACAAAGCTGCAGCTCCAGAGTGGTATAGACATTTCACTGAAGTGTCAGGAAGATGGATAATGTATTCTAATTAGGGATTGACTGCTACCTCCGCATCAGGCCTCTCCTGGAAGTCAGACTCGTGAACTACGCAAGGCTGTTCTGGATGTCTTTGGTGACCCATAATGGCAGTCGTCGGGTGCTATTTACTGATTTATGACTTCTTGCCTTCCCAGAACTGGCAGCCATTAAATTGTTCTCAGTTAAAATCGCTGTTTCCCCTTGAAAGTGCAGTCCATTTTGCAACTGGACAGTTGCTCATTACCTTTATAAATGCAAAGGCTCTGGAAAAGCTGTGGCTAAGCCTGGAGCTTCCATCTTAAGGGTGATCCAGGATCGATGCTCCCTCACTCGCCCTGGTCGCTGTGTACTTCCCTTCCAGGTCGACCAATGACAGGTCTCCGTAGCTGCTGTCCCAATAGAATGTGGAGCTGCTCTAATGGAGTGTGGGTGCTGCTCCTGGGGTCCCTCAGGGACCTCATTTCTTAGCCCCTGGGTTACCATACTGTGCCCCCAATCAGAAAGAGCAGACCTGGAGAGCTGGCGGCCTGGGGTTCACTTCTGAGCCCGCCCACCTTCTTCTTTTTATAATTTCACATCTGCACCAGAGTGCCGCGCCAGTGAGGCTAATTAGGGAGATGTTCCTCATTTTGCTGCACTTTTCCTGTGTAATTGGAAGTCCCGCTTTCTCCAGCGAGAAGTCAGTGAGAGCTGTTTCCCTCAATAGTTCTAAAAGCCTTGGACCACATACTGATATCAGCTGTAAATTTATGGGTGAGATTATAATGATTGCTCAGTAATGCAATATTAAACGCAGAGGTCTTTTTTGGGACTGAGCAAAGATGGAGTTCCAACATTCTTCCAGCTTCAAAGAGTGACTCGCAGAATTGCCAGCACTTGTGCTATAAGAAGGAATCAATGGGCACACCACTCCTCCCCCTCCAAATAAAAAGTATGGGGGTAGGAATTTAGCTAAAGTTCAGAAAACGTTGGTTTGGCTTGCAGGAAATGAGGGAGTACTCAGATGCCTCGTTTCCTGGTTCCTGTGGCATTGCTCACATCTGTACATATTTGCTGTTTTCAAGAGCTTTAGCCCAGCACTTGGCTGGTTATAACAAGGACTTGAGGGAGCAAAACGCTGTAAAAAAAACTTTTTTTTTTTTTTTTTGGATTCTTGCTTCATTAGTTCCAGAAACCATGACTTCAGTGGCTCTGAGTTTTCCTGTGTAATTTAAGAAATTAATGATAGCATGCCTGGTTTTTCTAATACTCTTTACTCTGTAAATTTGTTTAGCTTTTTTTTCTTTAACTGTCAGTTGAGGCTGTTGGAACCTAAATATTTTAATATGGAAGAAATATGAACACTTTTTTGTTTCTTAAGAAAGATTTCTTTCCATCACCCGAAATGTGTTATATAATTCAAGTGTTCTGAGTTATGCGGGACTTTGAGTCAGGCTTCACCCATATCAGTCCATCGCCTGACCTTAAAGCAAGCATGTTCTCCTAATATTTGAGAGGGAGGGGCCTATGCAAAGGGGTTTCCCTTCTGGGAATCAGAGTCAGACACATCAGCTTTGCCCTGCAGTTGCCTGTCTCCCTTCATGGCAAAATGGAGAGTTCAGCAATTTCATGCTTAATTTCATTCTTCCAAAGCTCATTTTACGTAGTTAATCTGGATATTACTACTAGATAGTGCATGTAAAGGAGGAAATCTAGACTCATAGGACTTGAAAGGATTTTAGAAATTGTTTAATCTGAACATTGTTGAGGGATATTAAAAAAAAAAACTGAGGCAAATGGTAAGATAATGTATTGATTTGGTATTGTGAAAATGTCAGTTCTTCCTGTATCAATCTATACATTTAATATAGTTCCAAAATCAGTAGAGGGAGCGGAGGTGACTCAAGTGATTGGGGGGGGGGAGGTCCTGGGTTCGGTTCCCAGTGCCTCCTGAAAAAAAAAAAATCAGTAGAATTTCTCTTTGGACCTTGACAAAATATTATCTGAAGGAATTCTTTTTTGGGAAAAGGGGGAGCTTATCTTATTAGCTATAACAATAAATTATAGAATGATAATTATTTTAACAGTTTGATGACGGCATCAATATAAACATACAGGCAGAAAGATGGTAACTGTACAGAAAGCCTGGTACCAGAACCAACATCATATCAGAATTTAGACTATGATAAAAGTGGCATTCACATCAGAGGGGAAAGGATAGATTATTCTGTAAATGAGATTGGGACATTTGACAAGCCACAAGGAAATAAATTAGGTTATAGCCTCATAACATTCATTAAAAAATGCATTGTATTTAATATTTAAATATAAAAAGGGAAACAGTCAGAGAACACGATTTAAACACAAGTGAATATTTATTACCCTTTGCTGTGGAAGAGGCCTTTTTACACATCTATGCAAATCCAAAATCCAAAAATAACAACACTGATTGATTTGACCAAAAACTTGTGTCTAAAAAACCACATCATCAACAAAATGAAAAGGCCAAAGACAAATTGCAGAAAATGTTGCAACATTGCTTGCCTGGAAGGCTTTGTGGTAACATATGTCAAAAAAGGGGTCAATAGTGCTCGCTTCGGCAGCACATATACTAAATTTGAACAATACAGAGATTAGCATGGCCCCTATGCAAGGATGACATGCAAATTTGTGCAACATTCCACATTAAAAAAAGGGGGGGGGGTGGTGTTAATATTCTTAACATGTGAAAAGCTCTTGTAGAGATAAAAGGATAAAACCCCAAGGGGAAGGTAGGTAGATGGCATTTTGGAAAAGAATAAAATTCAAATAGTCAATAAACATGGAAAAATTATTGACCCTCACTAATGGTCAAAGAAATGTAAATTAAAGCAGCAACAATATACCATATTTTGCTGGACAGATGTTTTCCCCCCAAGATAATGTCCAATACTGGCAAAAATGGAAGAAAACTGTTGGGTTCATAAACTGGTCAGGCCATTTTGAAGAATGATGTGGCAAAATGTGTCAAACAAAAGAAGGTATCATCTTTTAGAAATTTATCTTGAGGCTATCATATGTGTATCAAGATGTATGTACAAATATGTACAGCATTTTTTTAATGGTGAAAAACTGGATTCAAACTAAATGGACAAGAATATGGGATTAGTTAACATTTGTCTTATCAATTCATGCAATGCCAGGCAGCTATGGAAATTGCCAGGAAAGGACTATTTTGTGACATGGGAAAACGTCCATGAAATTTGTATGCCATATGAAAAGAAGAGATTACAAAATAGTATGTACAGTGTGATACTCCCCTTTCTCTACCCCCGCAAGGGAAAGGATATCTGTGTGTGAAGAAGCCTGGAAGGAGAGATTGTGAGATGTTCACAGTGGCTAATTGGTCTGTGCAGTGTCAGTGACATATTTTTATTTGAGCCTTTCAGTATACAATGATCATGTATTACTTTCACAACCAGATTTAGAAGACTTAATAAAAAAATAAATCTTCTAAACCAATTTCTAGCTATGCCAAGGAGAGAGCTGATGCCTCAGCTCAGAAGAGAAACTTGAACTCAGGTGTCTTAATGCTTAGTTCAATGGCTTGTTCATTAGAAAAGTGGGGCTTTATTTTGACCTGGTGATCTGTGGTACCAGGAATCCCATATATGAGAAATCTCCTTAGGAAATAATCCAAATTGTGGGAAAAGCTCTATGCATAAAGATGCTTATCACAATGTAATTTATGACAGTGAAAGTTGTTAGAGATTGAAATGTTCATTTGTGGGGTATGGCTAAATAACTATGGCACATTCACTTGGGGGAACAATGCACAGCCACTGGAAACGGTGATAATGAAGAGCTGTACCAATAGGAAAAAATGCTTGTGGCAGATATAATATATGGTGGGAAAAAATCAGGACATAAATTATCTATGTTATGGTTTTAATTATAAACATAAGATTGGAAGGGAATATAAAACTATGAGAGTAGTTAAATAAGGGTGATGGGATTATCAGAGACATTTATTTTCTTTTGTCCTAAAAATGCCAGTCTTTCCCTAAAGCTTTTATATTCCTTTTATGATAATTAAAAAAAAAAAAAATCTCTTAAATGAAAGATGAGCATCTTTCCAAATTCTTCTGTCTAGGGTTGGATTTTGGACGGTATCCCTGAAACACGGGAACAGGCCCTGATGATCCAGACACTGGGGATCACGCCCAGGCACGTTAGTAAGTAGCCTCCCGGCCGGGTCCTGCCACCACCGCTGCAGGCCCCGTCCCCACGAGAGCCATGGCGAGTGAGCGAATGACCACCGTGTCTGTGCTGCTGGCTCCCCAGCGCCCCTCCTCAGCCCAGGCACTGTTCATGAGGAAGGTACAGTGGGCCTGTGGTCAAGCAAGAAAAAGGAGAACACGGTGAATTTTTCAGAAAACCGAATGTGTACAATGGAAGAGCTGTCCTCTGCCCTGAGGTTATATTCTTTGTGTTTTGGTGCTGCAAAGACCTTTCTTTTAGGAATCCATGGGCTGGGAGATGGCTGTTGTGCCATTACTATCATGACATAGCCACAGTAGCATGAAACACGTTCTTGGTCCATGTGATTCGAATGACTGGGCTCCACTGCTCAACATGCCTGCCTTGGCTCCTTTTCTTCTCTTTCCAGTTGTGCTGAGTGCACCAGACACGGTCCTGATTGAGAGAAACGTGGGGAAGAGAATCGACCCTCAAACTGGAGGTATGGCCATCCCCGCCCCATGGAGTTTCAGAGAGAACACCACCACCTCCATTTTTGTGAGCACTTGCTATGTTCTGGTGTGTGGGAGGCTGCATAGGCAAGCTGAGGTTCAAATGCCACAGGCTAGGTTCTGAGCTGGAAGACATTTTGGAGATAATAAATTCCAGCAGATGAGGAAGTGGGGGCCCCAAGAGGTGACATGAGGGGCCTTAATCATGGCAGAACCAGATTAGAGCCTGGATAGAGTGTGGCTAGCGCTTTGAGCCCACTCTGCTGAACCCGTCTCCTGGCTTGAGGCCACACACAGGAACCAGGGAACCATCTCTGTCTCCTGGAGCAAACTCTGTGCCTCTCATGAACTTTGCGCTCTTTGCAGTGAACACAGGTGAGGGAGGCATCAGCATTATCCCGGAGAACTGGCAAGTGCCTTGGGACAAAGGACCCTGGAGTTAGGCCTTGAAGAACAGGCATTTCTTCAGGCCGGGGAGTGCCCTTGACCTCCTGGTCTCAGGCTTTGGAAGCAGATAGATCTGGGTTAGTGGATCCCTGGCTCTGCCTCTTTCACTGGGATGAATTGACCCATGTCTCTGAGACTCCATTTTCTCCATCTGTATGTGGGTCTGAAAATACCAAGACCTACCTTTGATAGGATTGCTCTTGCAGTGACGATGAAATGAGAGTATGCAGGTAAATGCACACCAGAGTGCCTGGAGCGGAAGAGGTGCTCAAAACATCACAGCTGCCGTTACCACTGTGCTGAATATCCTTATCAGTCACCATTGTGCTGAGTATCATTATCGTCCTTTGGTTATTGTTAATAGTTATTGTTAATAGTAACAGATGGGCAGGCTGGGAGCCAGAGCAGCATCCTGCCCTGCTGATGTTGGACCACTGCTTCTGTCCTGGTCAGCTACACCCGGCCAGTCTTCAGCACCTGGAACTCCTGGGCTCTGGCTGCCAGGACTGCAAGCCGACATGCCACCCCCCCGCCTCCCCGCCGCAACCCTCCCTCACCCCACCACAGGCCAGATGCACTTGGCTACCCTTAGCCACTACTTGATTGAGGTGATTCTAAGAGCACACCCCTCTTCATTGCAGAGATTTATCACACCACTTTTGACTGGCCCCCCGAACCTGAAGTCCAGGACCGACTGATGATGCCAGAGGGTATCTCAGAGCTGGAGACAGCTCAGAAACTGCTGGAATATCACAGGAACATTGTCAGGATCCTCCCTTCTTACCCCAAAATCCTGAAAGTCATCAGTTCTGACCAGCCATGTGTGGACGTCTTCTACCAGGGTAAACACAAACGGGCAACCCCACTTGGATGCCTCCTGGCACCCTGACCCTGGACAAGCACCCAGTGGGCAGGGTTACCATACACTTCCACACTCCTTATCTGGACATCACATATTCTGGCAATGGCCAACATCCAGGATATGCCTGGGATCCTGGGTGTCAAGTCTTAAAGAGTCCAAATTCCCTGTCCAGAAGTGTACCTGGCATTCTGGGAACACCCCACTCAAAGACCCTAGGCTAATGATCTACACTCGGGTGGGTTCAGACTTCCAGCACACAGCAGATTTGAAAGTGACAAGTGGAATGGGAGGAGAGGTGAGGAGGCTGGTATGGGAGCTTGGGTGGGGCAGTGTGTGGGGAGGGAACATGGTAGCAGGAAGTTTTGGCCTGACTGTAAGTGAAAAGGGGGAGAGAAAATGTGTAAGATTAAAAACAAACCAACAAATAGAAAACCCCACCACCACAAGTAACAAAAACAAAACAAAACACAACTGTGAAATGGTGGTTCCATTCAGAGGAGGGACCAACTGCAGTACCACCCAGAGCAGTAACAAACTTTCCCAGCAGGGGAATGGATGTTGCTCAGTGGTTGAGCACCTGCCTCCCATGTACAAGGTCTTGGGTTCAATCTCTGGTGCCTCCTAAAAAAAAAAGTTCCCAGCAGCTTTGAGGCTGATGTGGGCTTGTGTGCAGTGGGGGCTGTGATGGCTGAGCCCTGGGACCTTGCTCCACCACACACCAGCTGTGCAGTCTTCCACTGCTCTCTTAACCTGCTCAGCCTCAGTTTTGTCATCTCTAAAACGGCAACAAAAGTCATACCTACCTACAGCTTTAGTGAGGATTAAATGATATCCTGCAAATCACATACCCACAGCTGTGAGCCCGGTAGCAGGTACAGAGAAATGGCTCGATAAAAGTCAAATAGTATTGCTATTATCATGATTCAATACCATGTTCAAAAAGGCAAGGGAAAGTTGCAATAAATCTGTCCCAAAATAGTAGTGTTATAATTTTTAAAAGTCTTGGTAAGCTTCAGTTGTTTCAAAATCCAGCAGGCCCCCTTCCATGTAATGCCAGGTAAATGAATCATTTAGTCTGTTTTGACATAAAAAATAACAGCACAGATACTGAAGACATTTGATAGTTTACAAAGTCCTTTTTTCATACCCTCTCTTAAATCTCCTGAAGGAAAAGTTTTGTTTGATGGGGAGATGATTCTGAGCTCTCTGAACTCAGGCTTCAAGCTCCGCTTAACCCACCCTTCCAGGGGCCCTCACCTGCTACCAGTCTTGTTGAATAAGTAGACCTGCTTTCCTGAGAGCTCAAAAATGGGATTCTGCCTGGGTGGCATCTACTGTACAGCCTTGATCTCTGAAAGGGGCAATCAACCAACAGTTGGATTTCTAGAAAATGAGGCTACTTTAAAAAATGCCAGGCTTATGATGGCTTGTAATTTACCAGTGATTTTGCATCTCGGAAGGGTCTTTAGGAGAAAACACTACACTCTTAAGATAAACAACAATATTTATCTTATGCCATGATTCTGAATTTACACATTAATTACTTCCAAATTACTTAATTAAATTTAAAAGTTCATATGATCGTTCATAAAGAATTCATGCCTGGAATTGTAAATAAAGAGTGAGTGTCTGAATATTAATTATTATTAATTAATAATGCAGAGAGATAAATTGAAAATTGGAATGCAAAATTCTCTTCATTTTTTTTTGTAATCTCTCTGCAGTGCAGCCAGCAACCACATATTTTTAAAAAGAATAATTAGATGTTGAGACTGTCTGGGGGATCATTACTTCTAATTAACTTAGTTATTTACTGTAAATTAGGCATCATTTGTAAGCAGGCTGCTTTGCCTGTTTTATTTGTGCTTTTCAGCGGGGCTGGTAGTAAGGTCTGAGAATAAAGAGAGCCGGACTTGAATTGCTTCCTGTGGGTTTCTCTCACTGGGGGAAAATGTTACCCATGGCAGTGGATTTGGGAGAGTTGCCCCACCCAGCTTTGCTGACTCTCTGAGCCTAATTGACTCCTCTGTAAACTGGAGATAAGAATAACACATCCCTTGTGGGATTATTGGTTCGATCAAGTGAGATAATGCCTACAGTGTATTTAGCTTAGCAATTAAGAAATGCTAGTGATGATGATGAAGATGATGATGATCACGATCACGACCTTGAGGACAGTTGATTCATTTACCTGTGCCTTCAGTTCTTAAAAGGGGATTGTAGCCTCTCTAATGATCCTTCCAATTAAAAAAATTCTGCAAAGATTTGAGACTTCAAAATTCACACAATGAACATATCCCAGTGGTTCTCACCCAGGGCTGATTCTCCACTCCCAGGGCCTAAGTGGCCGTGTCTGGAGAGGTTTTTGGTTGTCACAACTGGGAGGAGGGGCCATGATATGGGCACCCAGCCGACAGGAGAGCTTTCACCACAGAGAGTTGTCCCACCCTAAATGCCAGCGGTGCTGAGGTGGAAATTCTGCCACGCCTGGAACAGTGTCAGGTGACTGTGTTCCTGAGGATGGCCTATGGGCTCAGTCCCTTGCCCAGGACAGAATCCACTGAAAGGCGAACTGACAAAGGCGAATTGGGAGGAAGGTGTAATGGGCCACCGAGGACTGCCCTTGCTCAGGTGGGCCTGGGTCCCTGGCAGGAGATTAGGTCTGGCCTGGGAAAGGAGATCCTGTTTTCAGGTGGGCTAGCTGGGTGGGGTAAGTGGGCAGGCAGGGGCTGTGGCTCAGCAAGCAGGCATCTCTCTTTGCTCAGGCTCCCCTTTTAAGGCCTAATCAGCCTGTTCTGCCTCCCTTCTCCCATGCTCGGGTGTGAGGTGACCTGGTTTGATGTTCAGTAGTCATTTCTCTGTGACTCCTTGGCATCCAGTGATCCCCCACTGTGTCGGTCGCTTCGTTGTCAGAGACACTCACCCGTCTTTCCATTTCTTTGTTCGTCAAATGCCAGGGGCACACCACAGGCCAGGGCCACGCAGCTAAATCTGCCTACTCCAGTGACCTATTTGATCATCACCTCTTTGGAGACGCTCAGCAAAGTTAGTGTCACCAGAGTGTGGCTGCACAAATTATTCTCCAGCAAGTCCCGAGCCCTTTAGATGTCCCCACGTGCTAGGCCCCCGCTTGGCTTGAGCATTTATCAAAGCCTGTATCTGACACTAGGCGTGAGCCAAAGCCGACGTGAACCTTCGCTAGGAGACCAGCCTGGTCCCACAGGCTTCAAGTAGAGGCTCAGCCCGGATTCAGTCTGGAAACATCCCAACCCCACACCGCGCAAATCTTCAGGTGTCTTGTGTTCCGGCACCAGCCCCCTAAACACAATATACCCAGCACCAGTTTGATCAGGAGGGAACCGCAGATGCCTGTGCTGAGTTGTAGAGAAATTCCAGGACAGCCCTTGTGGGGGGTGGCTGCCGTGGACTTACTTGCCCCCTTCCCACCTTGGTGCCCAGGCCTGAAGCATAATTCCTTCTCCCGCAGCTTCACCCTGTGGCCTCTCGGTGGATGCACAGAGGGTTTCCATGGTGCTCTAAAAGTGAGAAATAATTGCTGCTATTTTTTTTTTTTTTTTTAAAGATTTTATTTATTTATTCATTTATCCCCCCCTTGCTGCTTGTGCTCGCTGGGTCAGCTAACCACGCCGTGCAGGCGGGCTTGCCTTCACCAGGAGGCCTACTGATTGAGCCACAGCCGCTTCCCTAATTGCTGCTAAGAGCCAAAGCAAAGGTGTTGCATGCTGGTTTCCTTTTATTTAGGACCTCATATCCTCTCTTTCCAGCTCTGACCTATGTCCAAACCAACCATCGATCCAATGCCCCATTCACTCCACGGGTGCTGCTTTGCGGGCCTGTGGGCAGTGGGAAAAGCCTGCAGGCCGCCCTCCTGGCACAGAAATACGGCCTTGTCAACGGTGAGTGCTCGGAAGCTCTCACCCTGCTTCCAGAGCTTTCCCTACCTGCTGCCCTCCTATTTCTTGTTTTCTAGGGGGTGGTAACAAGGTGGGAAAGAGATCAGGATCACTTCTCTTTCTTGTTATCTGCTCTTAACAATTTTAGATTAGTCCGTTTTTGCAGGGATAAGATTTTTTTTTCCTCTTAAAGAATATTGCCATGAAAACATTAACCGATAAAAACATGTCCACAATCCAAAAAGCTGGAACATTTTCTAGTCAAAATTTTCCTATCCTTTGGAGTGATGGTTTTTCTGTGTTATAAACCAGAGGTGCCTCCCTCCAGCCTCTGCCTTCTCCCTCAAAGCTGCAGCTCTTGCCTAATATGGATCTGTTTATTTTCTCTGGTCTCACTTCACTCCCTCAGCCTAGGTCAGTGTGTTTACAGGCAAACAGTTTCTGAACCAGAGGAAGACTTCTCCCTCTGCAGAGTCTCAATAAATATTTTACCAGGAGGAGAGAAAATATTGAAATCAGCTCTCCAGGTCTTTCCCAGGGTGGTCCCGGCGGTCTTGGATGCTAGCCTGCCTTCAAGATGATAAAGGTTTGGAGAGGAAGAAAAAATTGTAGCAGACACACAGAGCAGTTGTGGGAGTTAAAGGCACTGCTCCCCCAAATGCTCCAAAAAAAACCTCAAAAAACTCTATTTACTAAGATATGTACTAAGAAAACATGAAATCTGCACCCCCAAATATATAAATACACACACCCCAAATTATGCGTACACACCATACAAACACACACAAATATGCATATATACTCTATCTATCACCTCAGAATGATCAAGATTTGAATAAAAATACTTTTCAATTAGGTCTCCTCCAATTTAAAACTCCAAAGTCACTGAGAGTAGCCAGGAATCAGTGTCAAAAACAAACCACAGCAACACACATGTAAAATGAAGATGAACTGAGCAATTATTCTGCAAATTTGATTAGTATGGAAAAATAATCTCGACACTTTAGGATGAAAAATTGCTTTTCCTTGCATAAATAGTTTTTTTAAAAAGCTAAGTTAGGTTATTCATTCTCCTTTTGATCAAAATGTCCCTTTTATTTTTATATTCCTGTTAAGAGTATTATAAGGCTAAATTTCTGGCTATGGTTAAGGATGACTTCTTTGTTAAGAATAAACAGCGATCTAATTGCAGTTACACGTGCGTGTTGAAAGTGTCTGCATTTATTGTTACGTGAAGAGTTATCGTGGCAAGCATGTAAATGGCAGAGGAAGGATCTGAAAGTCAGCAATACCTTAATATAGTACATGGCTTTATTTAAATAATTGTCATCGTGCTGTATTTTGTTTATGCAGAAACACTCGTTCAAGAAAAGTGTTTTTAATTTAAATCACTTTCAGTGCACCAGTCATGAAGACTTAAAACTACCTGGATAGCTTTTTCCAAAAATGAAAACAGAAAAACTCGTTATAGTTTCTCCTTTGTCTATCATCAGTTCTCCTTTACAGGACTATTTTTGAAGACTGAGCATTTGGAGACTAACTCAGAAAGTCTGCATGCACAGCACCGTTGAGATTCCTCCCGAGCTCCTGCTGCCCACTGCCCTGTGGCCATCCCCTGATTCGGTTCTAATCTCCACCTCTATGAACCTCGAAGTCATGGGAAAACATCTCCAAATAAACAATCCACCCAACTTTCATTCTGACAAGATTTACTGAAAGACTCTCATTTACAATTGGTGGGAATATAAATTGGCACAACCTTTTTGAAAGACAGAGGCCACTAATGAATACAATTCTGTGTAAAGCCTTTGATCCAATGATTTCACTCCTAGGATTTTATTTTATTGAAACATTCACTCAGACAGTCAACAAGAGATATGAAGGATGCATGATGAAAATTAGAGGCAACCTCAAACTCTTAATAAGAGGGCTAATTAAATAAATTATGGTACACCCATATAAAGTAGTACCAGGTAGCTTATTAAAAAAAACTGTAGATTGACTTGATATCCATGATATATTGTTAAATGGGAGAGGAAGCAGAAAGCAAGTCACCCAACAGTATTCAGGGATGACCTCATTTTTATTCTAAAAAGAGCATTAGTTTATATTCAGCAAAAGTCTGAAGGCATGTCCATACACCAAATTGGTTACCTGTAGAGGATGTATTATACAATTCTGATTTTTTTTTTACAATAAACATGAATTTTCAAATCAGAAACAGCTTTGGGAAATGGATGTGGCTCAAGAGGTTCGGCGTCCGTCTACCATATGGAGAGACCGGGGTTCGATCCCCGGTACCTCCCGGTAAAAAAAAAAAAAAAAAAAAAAAAAAGAAACAGCTTTGAAGATTTTACTTTAAAATATTATCAATATTATTCATTGAGTACCTGCTGTATGCCATCTACTTTACTAGGTATAGAGATAGGGTCAAACGTAGAAAAAGTAAGATAGGCACTTAAAGATCCAAGTAAGCCCTGCAGGGCTGGGGGAAGGGGAGCCAGCGAAGTAAAGTTAGGCTGGTCTCAAAACAATCTCAGGCCTGGTTGTATCAAAAGCCTTGGTACCTCATGTATAGCCCTATTTCTCTTCAGAATGCCTCATCAAACCCCATAGCAAAAAGACATTTGCCTTTTTTGATCATTTTGACCACAGTTTTAATTATTTTTTTTCTTTCCAGATTTTAAATCTTTAGGAGAGAAGAGACTGTTACAGTATTTTCTTCATTAGACATTATAGAATGAAGTGATTGTAGGCTGGGGTTTTAAGACATTCTTTTCCAATATAAACATTTGAAGTTATATGTGTTCCTCTAAATACAGCTTGAGCTGCATCCCACATTTTAATGTTATGTTTCATTATAACTCAGTTCAAAATATTTTCTAATTTCCCTTGTGATTGCTTTTTTGACACATTTATTATTTACAGATGTGCTACTTGATTTCCAAAGATTTGGGGATTTTCCAGATTTTTTTGTTATTGATTTCTAATTTCATTCCTTTTTGATCAAAGAACATATTTTATATGATTTCAATCCTTTGAAATTTATTGTTATATTTTATGGCCCAGCGTATAGTCTATATTGGTAAGTTCAATGTTCATTTGAAAAGAATCTATATCCTACTTTTGTTGAATATTGTACTCTATAAATGTCAACTACGGTAAGATGTTCAATAGCATTGTTCAAATCTTCTATATTGTTTTTTTTTTTTTTTTAGGTACCAGGGCTGGGGATTGAACCCAGGACCTTGTATGTGGGAAGCCAGCTCTCAGCCACTGAGCTATACTGGCTCCCCGAGTTGGTTTTTTCGTTTGTTTGCTTGTTTTATTTTGTTTTTAAGAGGTACCAGGGATTGAACCTGGGACCTCATACATGGGAAGCAGGTGCTCAACCACTTGAGCTAAATCGACTAAATCTTCTATATTCTTAATGATTTTCTCTCTACTTCTTATTTCAGTTACTGAGAGAAGAATGTTAAAATCTTCAACTCTAATTGTGGATTTGTCTATTTCTATGCCAGTTTTTCACTTCTTGTCATTTGAAGCTCTGCTATTTAAGGCATATACTTTAAGATGAAAGTCTTCTTGATGAAATGCCCTTGATTTCTTGATGAAATGTCCTTCTGCCTCTCTACCAATACTCATTAACTTGAAGTATTTTGTCTGATATTAATGTAGCCACTCAAACTTTCTTATGATTAGTGTTTGCATGGTATATCTTCTATCCTTTTTCCTTTAAGCTCTTTGTGTCTTATACGTATGTGTCTTGTAGATGACATATAGTTGAGTCTGGCTTTTTTTTGGAAGCAGGTGCTCAACCACTAAGCTACATCTACTCCCCATTGAGAGCTGGTTTTTTCATTTGTTTGATTTTTGTTTTTAGGAGGTACCGGAGATCGAACCTGGGATCTCATACATGGGAAACAGGCATTCAACCACTTGAGATACATCTACTCCCCAAGTCTTGCTTTTTAAAAAATCTAATCTAACAGAAAACTCTGCCTTTTAATTGAGGTCTAAAGTCAGTTTCCATTTAAAGTAATTTTTGTGTATTTTGGTTGTAAGACTACCATCTTGTTTTATTGTTTTCTATTGTTATCTGTTCTTTGTTCCTGCCTTCCTGCCACAATTTTGGTTAATCAAATATTTTTTTGGTATTCTAATTTGTTTCCTCTATAGCTTTTTAGCTATATCTCTTTGCTTTATTTTGTTGGTGGTTGCTATCGGGATTAAATATGTATCCTTTACTTATCACAGTCTATATTTGAATTAATATTATACTTCATATATAATATAAGAACCTTACAGCAATATATTTCTCTCCTATCCTTACTTCTACATATGTTATAAACCCTATAATACATTGTAGTTTTGTGTGTTTTTTTTTTGTTTGTTTGTTTGTTTTTTGTTTTGCTTTAAACAGATATTTGTCTTTTAAAGAAGAAATGAGCGGGGAAAAAAGGCATTTATATTTCCCCATGTCAACACACTTCATTTCTTTGTTTAGATTGAAGTTTTCATCTGGTATCATTTTTTTCAGCCTACAGAACTTCTTTAACATTTCTTGTAGTACAAGTCTGCTGGTAACAAATTCTCTCAGAGCTCTTCTGTCTGAAAATGTTTTTATTTCACCTTCATTTTTGAAGGATGTTTTCACTCCTTTTAGAAATCTTTGTTGACAGTTTTCCCTCTCAGCACTTTAAAGATGTCATTCGCATTGCTTCTGATAAGAAGCCAGAGATTGTTCTTACCATTATTATTGTTTCTCTTACATGATTTATCCAGATGTGGCTCTATTTGTGTTTATTCTGACTGGGTTTCAGAGATTCTTGAATCTTAGTGTTGATATTTCTCATCAAACTTGGAAATTCTTCTGCCAGTTTTTTCTCAAATATTTTTTCTTGTCTTTCTCTTTTTCCCTCTCCTTTTTTCTTTCCCTCTTTCTCTTTCCCCATCCCCCTCTTCCTGGGACTCCAATGACATGTATGTTAAACTGCTTGATGTTGTCCTCTATGTCTCAGGTTCTTTTTTTTCCCTCCCAATCCTGCCCCCTGCTCCTTTGCTTCAGCTTGTGTACTTTCTATTGTCCTATTTTCCTGTCTTCAAATTCGCTGAGATTTTCTTCTGTAATTTCCACTTAGTTATTGAGCCCATCAGCAATTTTTTTCCATTTAAGATATTATATTTTCCAGTTTTAGTATTTCCATCTGCTCTTTTTTATAGTTTCCATTTCTCTCCTGAGGGTCCCCACCTGTTCACTCATTTCAAACTATCTTTTCCTTGAAAGTGTTAAACATATTTATAAATCTGTTTTAAAGTCCGTGTGTATTAATTCTGACATATGTGTCATCTCTTGATATGATTCTGTGATCAGATTCTCTCCTTGTAGGAATTACATTTCCCTGCTTTTTTGCATGCCAAGTGGTTTTTTATTCCATGCTGGACATTGTGGATCTTGCATTATTGAGAGACTGGATTTAGTGGTTCTGCTTTAAGGATTGTTGAGTTGAGTTCTAACAGGCAGTTAATTTCCTGGAAAATCAGCCTGATTCTGTTGAGTCTTGTTTTTATGCTTTGTTAAGATGGGACTAGAGTGCTGCTTACTCTAAAGCCACAGAGTAGCTACACCTAAGGTGTGACCTTTCTGGAGTCTTAGCTGAATGTCTGGGGTGTTTAGCAAAGTCTATCTATTTTGGCTATCAGGATGCCAACATCTCCCAGCACTGTGCAAATCTCCATTCAGTTCACAGCTTCCCAGGAGCTGTTATCTACCAGGCACCAAGGAGTCTGTGCAGCTTTCTGTTGACCAAAGATTCAAGTGAACCCCCATGTAGATTTCTGGAATGTCTTCTCTGCACAGTTCCTTCTTCTCCAGTATTCTGTTCTACAAATCCAACTGTCTCAGAGTCCCAAACTCTAATCTTTGTTTCCTCTACCCAGTAAGGTTGCTGTTCTGTTTGGGCTCCACTTCTCCTGTGCTGGGGTTTGGAAAGTGCACATGGATAGAAATCCAGGGTGATGTGTTCACTTTGTGTGTTTCCCTCCTCTCAAAAATCACAGTGCTCTGCAGTCCATTATCCAATGCCTGAAAACAGCTGCTTCATATATTTTGTTCAGTTTTATTGAGTTTTATGGCAGGAAGGTAAGGATGATGCTGGTTACTCCTTCATGACCATAACTGGAAGCTAAGTGTGGGTTTGAATCCCAGCTCTGCCACTTACTGATTCTGTGACCTAGGACATGTTACTTGACCTCTTTGAATCTCAATTTCCTTATCTGAAAAAACAACAGGTTATTCTGAGGACTGAGTAAGACAAAGCATACTTAGTGCTTGGTGTATAGAAAACTCTCAATTACTGTCAGACTTTATTATTACTTATATTACCCTTAGCTTGTGAACCTGCCAACCACTTTGGATAAAATCACTGCTGTCATTTATACAGTGAATTATGCATATCATTATTGAGGAATAAATCTTTGATGATAGTGGTTGTTTTAAACATTCATTTTATGTAGTTAATTTTAGGATTCGTTTTGGTTCTTCTGGTATACCAAGAAAACTCCCGAGCCCTAAAGATAAGAAAAACAAGATCGTGCAATTAACAACTCATGAAAATATGGCTTAAATCTTCTGGCTTTGGCTGGTAGGGCTTTCATAGCCAAGGAGATGGTAGCCTGCATTTACTCATTCAACCCTTATTGACTGACACCGCCTGTGTGCTGTGTCACTGTGTGCTAGAGATACAGTGGGGCTCACCACAGAAAGGCAAGACACACATCAGAAAGGGGGCAGAATAGCTCATCGAGTATCTACACTACAGAGCCTTTTAATTACGAGTTAGTATGTTTATTATATAAGTGATCTTATTTTTGTGCACTACACGCTGTGACCCACCGATCCCACAGAAATGCCTTGCCAGCTGGAAGGGCACCAAGCTTCCCTGCCCTTCCCTGTGTGTGTGATGATGATGTGAACATGAATGTGCTCATGGCACATCCCTCAGGAATGTGTTAAGTAGTTTTCCACCAGAGCGTTATTCTTCAGCACCAAGCCAGAGAGAATCCAATTCTGTTCAGTAATTTCAGGTATGACTGAGGCCCTGCAGGAGTTTCTCTGTTGGTGATGTCCTTATTAGGTGGCTGCCATGCACTGTTCATTTTTAATACGCTCTTTGCCAAATGCATTCTTTTTCATTCCGCATCTTTCTCCTCTGCTTCTTTTTGATTTCTCAGTTCTTTTTATATATATATATATATTTTTTACTTGGACATACACCCACCCAGAAAAATTCTTTTATTTATTTTTTTCAGTGACCTTCCCCCTCCCCACATCCAGCAGGCAATGCTAGGGTTTCCCCTACCCCCCATTCTTCTTTCTATTTAAAATTTAACAAGTGTCTTTTTGTTCCTCTTTCTTTTAGTCTGCTGTGGACAACTGCTGAAAGGTGCTGTGGCAGACAAGTCAACTTTGGGCGAGCTCATCCAGCCCTTTTTTGAAAAGAAAATGTCAGGTAGGTCACCCTTTCCACTAACTGCCAAAATCTTATAGGCTCTGAAAAGAAATTGCTCTAGGTGAGGCTCTCTGAGCAACTGGGGGTTCAAAATTGGGGAAAACAGCCAGGAAATAGAAATTGGGATTTCTGGTCAACAAAGACTCATTTTCATATTCATTGTGTAAGCCTGGAAGCTTCCATGTCTGATCCCAAGTGAAGCAGGCTTGTGACGCTTATCATTGGCAGTGTTGAATGCTTCTGTATCTCAAGAATATTTCATTTTCTTAACTGATGACACTTAAAATTGAGAGCCAAGAGAGGCCACAGAGCTTTCCAAATCCTTTATTATTTGGTATATAAAAATACTATGTCCATGGAGCTGTACAACACAAACAGTGAACTTTAAGTTAAACTATGGAATATAGTTAATAGTACAATTATTAAAATGTGCTTTCATCTATTATAACAAATGCATCACTCCAATGCAAGGTATTAATCATAGGGTGGTATATGGGAATCCTATATTTTATGCATGACTTATCTATAAACTCACAACTTCTCAAATAAAATAAAAAATAAAAATACTATGGGCAAATATTCCTATTTAATCAGTAGTCAGAAGGTTCAGGTGGCTTTCAGACATAAGGACTGAGTGACTATTGGTTCTTGGAGGGTTAGACACTTATGTGTTTGATAGGGAGAGCTGAACCAGATATCTGGATTATCTGGACCAGATCATCTTTCCAGACCCCATCTATGATCTACAATCTGAAAGCATTCCTGGGATCTGAACCCTCCCCGCAGGAAGCTCGTCCTAGGCCAGATTCTTAAGTCCATAAATGACCCACGGAGAAGGGCTCAAGCTGCCAAGGGCACACAGCAAATGTGAGGCGAGGATTCTCTAGACTTCATGTCTCTTCCTTGGAGCACTCACCCACTTTTTCCTCTGTTGCATAAAGTGCTAGTACAACTCGGAGCAAACAATAAAAGCTCAGTTGCCAATTCTGATGTGAATGCATACTTACTGTGAAGAAAGCTGACCCAGGAAGAAGCTTCCATTTTGATGGTCAGTGTGTGCCTTGACTGGGACAGCCTGTTGGCAGAACGCTCATTGTCTTCTCTTACCATTTTTTGGGTAGAGTAAGTTGACGAGAAAGCACTCAAGAATGGGCTGCCTGGCTCGCCCGAGCCTCTGCTTCAGATGTTCTAGTCCCAGGGTGAAAGTCAAGTGAGATGAGTAGGCTCCATCAGACACAAAAATCAGCGCAGGGGTACGTCAGTTAATGAGTCTTTTCCTAAATCACTGCGGTGGTCAACAGAATGAGGTGAAAGCAGAAGGCACCTTGGCGGAGGAAAAGCTAGTGTGAGCTTTGAGGTTTCACAGATTTGGTTCAGATGGTGCTGCCACCACCAGCCACGTGGCCCAGAGAAGACACTTCCTCTTCCACTGAACCTTGGGTTTCTCAATGATGAGAAGGAAATAGTAATCCCTGCCTTGCAGGGTTATCATGAGGACCAGATATGCTGTACAGTTACAGTGCCTGGAGGCATGTCAAAGGGGAGCTGCTGTTATTACAAACTAAGAGCAGCAAGCAGCAGCAAGGACTGAATACCAGGTGCATGCTTCAAGCGTACTTTCTCTCCAATAATGCCAACTTCCCATTTATTAGGAGCAGGGACAGATTAGTATCTTAAAGAATATTTGTTCAGTAAATGAGTGGATGTGTACCAAGTTAACATAGATTTATATCATTTTAAATTTTACTGCAAAATATTCCATTGTATGAGTGGATGATCATTTGTTAAACTCCTCACTAACAAGCATTCCGTGGTTCAGAAAGAAAGAAATGACCAAGAAAATGGGACAAAATGTTAATCATTGAATCTGAGGCAAGGGCATGCAAGAATTCTAGTCTTGCAATTTTTCTGTACCTTTGAAATTATTTCAGAATTAAAAGTTAGAAAAAGTAAATATTTATGTTTTTTCCAAATTTGCATGCCTTCCATAATACTGTAATGCATACCCTTGTGCATACACAGGATTGCAAGCATCCCTGATTATCTTAGGCTAAATTGATAGACTTAGGGTCAAAGGAAATGCCTATTAACAATTGTGATACATTCTGTACCAATGTACACACCTAACAACAGTGTATACAAAAGCTTGTCTCTTCCATATCTTTGCCATTCTGGGTATTGCCAGTGAATTAGTTTCCCGTTGCTGCTGTTTCAAACTTAGGAATTTGAAATAATTTAAATTTGTTATCTTACAGTTCTGGAGGTCAGAAGTCCTAAAATTAAGGTGTTGGCAGGACTGTGTTCCTTCTGGAGGCTCTAGAGGAGACTGTTTCCTTTCCTCCTTGGTACTTCAAATGACTACGCATACTCCTTCAGGGAGAGCACAGGGCATGGCCTGCAGAGCCAGCCCAGGCCTCTGGGCCAGGATGCATCTTAGAAGGGCATTTGCTCTCACCCTTTGCAGATGCAGTGTGACTCCTTTCCCTCCAGCATGGCTGCTCCTTAGTCCGGGGAGGGGTTGCTGTTTGTGCTTCCTCTTGGTGCTGTAACAACCACAAACCCAGTGGCTTGCAACAACATGCATTTACCATCTTACATTTCTGGAGGTCAGAAGTCCTAAAATAAAGGTGCCAACAGGGCTGCATTCCTTTTGAAGTCTCTAGGGGGTAATCTCTTCTTTCTTGCCTTTTCCAGTTTCTGAGGCTGCCTGCATTCTTTGGCTCGTGGCGCCTTCCTCCGTTTGCAAAGCCAGCAGTATAGCATCTTCAAATCTCTCTCTCTGACCTCTGTGTCTGTTTTTACATCTTTTCTGACTCTGATCCTTCTGCCTTGAGATTACATTAGGTCCACCTGTATAATCCAGCATAATCTTCCCATCTCAAGGCCCTTAACTTAACCACACCTGCAAAGTCCCTTTTACCATGTAACCCAATATTCACAGGTACAGGGGGCGAGGATGTGGACATCTTTAGGGACCATGATTCTGCCTACAATAGTCAAACATTTGAATCTTTGCCAATTTGTTAGGTGACAAAAAACTCATTTTTAATTGTGTTTTTTTTTTATTACTAGTGAGATTGGTAAGGTTGAATATATTTTCATATAATTATTAGTCACGTGTATTTCATCTTTTGTGAATTGCCTCTTTATAACCTTGGGCCAATTTTCTATTGACATATTTTCCCTTTCGCTCATTTTTCAATTAAGCTGTCTTTTCTCTTATTTGGTTTTTCCTTTTTTTTTTTTTCCCCTCTTAATTGGTTTTTAAGTGTTCTTTGCATATTGGGGCTGTTTAAAAATTTCCATTAATTTTTTATATCTATATTTTATATTTTATCTCTATATTTCAAGTCACATTATAAATTTGTAGTTTCAGCCAGTGTTTGGAAAGAGAGTGGTAACTTGTCACAGCTCTTTAGTTCTCAGACTTCTTGAAATGTTGTAGTATTAAGATGTTGATTCTGTTTAGGGGTCATGAAACCTCTGGTTTTCTAGTTTTCTTCCTTCACTCTCCTAACCATTTGACCAGGCAGTCTTATCTTCCTTTGTCTTGTAGAAAGTTGGGCATTTACAAGTTACAGATCCCTAATTAACCATCAGGGGTAGGTATCATTTTATTGATTTATTCAACCTCTACCTTATATCTTTAGGGTAAATGGGGCCTGTTGTTGGTTAGATCCTTTTATAGAGACAGAAATAAAAGTTTTTGAATCAAAGCACATTAACCTTGGTTTACACATTTGGTTTAATTCATCCACCACTAAAAACAAACCCAAGGAGTCCTTTCAGTGGTGGTCAAGATATAGTGTCTTTTGGGTGAACACAGGGGAGACTTTGAGGGCATATTTCCCATTTTCCTATAAAATTAGCAAGAACTGAATAATGTCAGTCTTCACTATTTTGTGCTAATTTTTTTCTCCCACGCTTTTTGTTTATTTAGACTATGTAGCTCTATACTTCTGCGCTTCCTACAAAATTAGGATCATATCTTCCTAACAGAAGCAATAAATTCTGTCATTTCACTAACCCTGATCTCACAGGGATAGCAAAGAATGCATTTACATTCATAACCACTAATGGGGTCTCATTAGTGGGCTGTGGAGAAGCTGCTGAGAAAACCAAAGCATTTGGCTCTCAGAGGAGTGAGTGCCAGAGCCACCCAAGTCTGGCAGGGATCCACTTCACTACCCGCTGAAACAGGAAGAAAATTTAAATGATTCTTGACAGAATTCAATTTTTAAGGGAAGGTCAGACTGAACACAAAAACTCTATTTAGCCAACCACAGCATTGCTTATTTTCCAGAGAACTGCAGTTGGCAGCCTGACTGTGGTATGGTACCCCTACTTCCCAAATTGAGCGTCAGTGACATCTGTGACTCAGGAGTCCCCTAGTCTGTAGGTGTATCACTTTTTGGGTTTCAGGGGTGGTAATTAACCACATCCCTTTTCCCACCTTGAGTTCTGAACCCATTTGCTGGCAAAGCCTAATGGCAGCATTGGATGGAAACTGTAGTTGGCATCTGAGATCACAGCTGGGCTTCCTAACACATCCTTCTGAGTCCAGGCCTGGTGACAGGTCATGCAGGTAGCTGTTGAGATGCAGAAGCAGCCCCTTACCCGATAAATAGACACATCTCAATGGTGGGGATAGGGAGACTGACTCCAGATCTGCTCCAGGAAGAGCCATGGCTGAATGGAGACAGGAGTCAGAGGGGAATCCATCCATCCCATGGGTGAGGGCCAGCTAGCTGGGGAAATAAGAGCCAGAGGACTAGGCTAGTCTGATGAAAGATTTCTCTTCCCTGGGGAAAAGAACAGCAAAATTTGCCTTCCCAGTACTGCCCTTGGATCAGAAGGTCTCTCCCCAAACCCTTGAGGACAGGACTCCTTAACACCTTCAATCCTTTGGCAGAAATTCCAGAGGAGGGAGACAAGGGCTCCTTCTCTATGCCTTTTTGGGAGCTCATTGATGCTCTTCAATTCCCTCTTCAAAGTACTAGGCATAATTCAGATCTTTGACCTCGGTGCTGGCAGCATTCCTGGGTACATGGAAGAGCACCGGACCAATTGCCTGCATGGTGGAAGCTTGCACACATGACATCCAAAAGCCCACAAGTTTCAGGAAACTTGCTAAAGGATGAAGGTATTACAAGGACACAGAGATCCCACCACCACGGATCAGAGGCCCCCAGCTTTTCTGAGGTGGCAGATAGCACAGCCAGAGCATCCACCAACTAGTGTAGAAAACTCAATAGCCAACCAGTGTAGAAACCCAATTATCAACCCCTCCCCATCTCTGCTCTGTGCTCCTGGCTGCTGGCTGACTTGGTCAGTCACATTTCCTGCTTTTCATTGGGATCTCTGCCTTTGCAGGCTCTTAGGCTTTTTCCATTTTCCTTGGAGCTGCATGCCCCAGACACGTGCAGTTTTGTTGGTGTTGCGCATCTTTGCCACCATCACAGTCATCATCACCACCATCACCCACTCAGTTAAATAGATCTCCAGTTGTCATATTCCACCCCCATGGAGCCACTACCTCTTTTTCCCTCCACCTGATGTTATGTCCCAGCCATGACCTCTGCAGAATTCGTGATGTTCTTTTTTTGTCCTCACAGGTGCTGCCAACACCTCCTTCTTTTGAATCAGTGGCAAAATTAATAACTCTGTTGTATTCCCAACTTTCCACTTTTACTGGGCAAAGGACTCCAGGGCCCCATCTTAGCTCATCTTAAATCTCTTGATCCTAGGCTCTTGGTGATGGCACCGTGGACAGAGGGCTGGGGAGATGCTTATTCTGTGCCCTGGACTTTGAAATATATAGGTCTGACCTCCTAAGCTCATTCCGACTCTAGCTGCAGCAAACAGAACAAATCTATTCCCCAGAGTCCTGCAATGGCATTCTTTATTCAGGCAACCTCCATTAAAGTCAACAGGAGTTTGGTCTGCATACGACAAACAGGGTCAACCCTTAAATCATGCAGCCTTCAGTGCTGGAAAGCTCCTGTCACTTTTACAGTAGCACAAAAACAAGTAAAAAAAAACTATTCTGGGCTCTTGGAAAAATAAGTTCTCAGCTGTTTATATACCATTTAAAATTAGATGGTTGGCACTGATGGACTCCATTGCCAGTATGTACTATGGCACGATATGCAGCTGTTTCTTTTTTTCTCTCTGAAACGAGGCACAGGAACTAAGATCTCAATTCTCTGTGCAGATCAACAGTGGCTCACAGTGCCCACCGGCTCCAAGTGATGGGCTCAGCTTCTTTCCTGTGGTTTCATTCCTGCCAAAGGGTTTTGTGGAAGATGAGGGTTCTTGATTCCAGAGCACTAGAGCTTCCCAAGGAAAGCATCCACTCTGCCTTTACCCACTAGAATGTCTGGTTTCCCAGTTTTCACTTAATATAAAAACCAACCCTCCTCATCAGCTTTCATTGTGGTCATTCAAACTCACCCCATCCTAAAGAAGTCTGCTTTATGTCAAGGCCTTGTCATGGGAGTTTCAACCACAAATTATGGTCCAGTGGCTGTTGGTGGGTGATACAACCAAATTCCAAGTTGATGGGCCTTTGGAAGGGTTGCCTTCTACCTTGGCTATGGTAATTGTTTTCATCCCCAAACCTTGCTTGGGCTGTCTCTGGAGAACAGCACCCAGGGAAGATATTAAAAACCGCCAAAGGCGTACCTTGTCCTTGATGGTTGAAGTCTTTGCTCTAACTGTGTGAGATGTTTGTCTTGATGCCTCAGCAGGGCGCTAGAACATGTTGGGATTGTCAGGTCAGGAGACTGCCATTGAGGACGTGTCCTCAGCAGTGGGTTTTTGAGTTAGACTCTAGCTTTTCACATCACCTATCTCTCCAAGAGTGGGAAGGAGAATCATGCACTCCAACACCAACCAAACTGGCTCGTAGGCCAAATTGTGGTGAGCTTCTAACTTATCCCAGCCCTACTAGCATCTCCCCACAGCTAAAGCAGTCAGTTACAGGAGGCCCCAAATTCCTTGGTGAATATGTCAGACATACACTTACTTTGGGGTGAGAAAACGGCTATTTGATTGGTATAATAACTTTCTCATGGAAATGGAAAGTCCTGATATATGGGAAAGGTACAGGAAAGACGGATCACTGTGAAGTGTTACCTGTGCCCCCCTCCAGCATGTCCCTGTATTTCCTAAATATTTCTGTCTGGAGAAGGTCCCTCGTGGCCTAATAGATCCTGAGAAGAGGTGGGAGATTTGAGGAAGATTCAAGACTCTCATTTGCGCCCTTTCTGGTAATGAGACCTCACCATAGTAATCGCAGCCATCGTAACACAAACAAGCCAAACCAGCCCCAAACTGGGATGATTACAAACGTTTTCGAGAGCCTTCTGCAAGTCCAGGTCCCAGGCGGGATGGATCAGAGCTTTGCTGAAGTACTTCATTTTTTAGGGGGAATTAATATTCTCACCACTAAATGCACACTAAAGATTCGACAATAGACCAGCTTTTCTCTTTTGTTAAAAACTTGCAAAGAGTTGCTGAGTTGAAAGCCAAAGTAAATCTTTCCATCTGAGGAGGTAAGCGGAATGCTATTTCTTGCTTCTAATAGTGCAGGCTCTGTAAGCTGCAAGCTGTCTTACCATCGGAGGGGAGACCCTGAGGGACCTCTGCCCGTTTCTAGCAAGGCTTTGCATGTGGTGTGTTTATACTTGCTGAAGACAGCGCACGACTCTCTAAATAATTTACAAGTTGATTAATAGACTCACAGGGGTATAATTAGAAGAGGGAGAGACAGTGGGTACAGTAACCGGTACAGTGCTTGGGGGAACAGGAGGCTTTATTTTTTTTAAAGAAACTTTCTAGGGTGCTGGGCGTTTGAAGATAAGTTGGGAAGAGCTCAGCGCCTCTTCTCTTTTGAAGTGGAAATAGGACAGTTTGAATCCGTCGAGTTTAATTTTTCACAAGCTTTAGGGGCCCCACAATGCAACTCCCTTTTTATTATTGAAAAAACTCTACATTTTTCTTTCATTTTTCTACCCAACACACATACACACACACACACACACACACACTCCAAGCAGCAAGTAATAAACAGATTAATTTACTCTTTATTCAACATGTATTTTGTTCTCTTCACCTCCTGGACATATGTCCACATAAGTCCCTTTGCCACCCCAGCCAGTGCCCCTACTGGAGGGATGCCTGGAGGCTGATTAATGGATGCCCCCTGTAATTTATGCATTTTAAAGAAACCCTCACCTCGGTCTGACAATGCTTTTGAAGTAGCTCCTTTTTTCAAGTCAAAGTTTTGACTTTTCCACTGGGACTGCTACAAAGATTTCCTTATGGAAAATAGGTAGGAGTCTTTTTCAGCTAGAGAGAAATCCATGGCCAAGATAGCTGAACAGAGCAGCAGGTAGAAAAGTGGTATTTTCGTTCTGAAGGCAGAGTGCCTGGTAATGAGAACAATTATATAAAGAGGGTCAGTGTCCCTGTTTATCAACAGGTTCAGGCCTCCAGAGAGTTCACTTTCTTGCTTTTTTAAACTAGAATTTTGCTGCAAAACTGCACATTGTTATTTTGCATTAAAAATAATATTAATGCTTTGTCAGAGGGGCAGTGCTTGTCACTAAAAGGTCACAAAGCTTTTTGTTCAATGGCTAGTCTGGTTGGGGAAACTGAGGCAGTGAGGGACCCTCGATCCTTTCATGCATCCATTCAATGAGATATAATTAGCCTTTCACGTTTTTCTCCCTGACAAGTACAGGGTGCCACAGGAGCAGGGGCCAGGTATGTCTTGTTTATGGCTGTTTCTTACCACCCAGCTGTGTCTGGCACAGAAAAGCAATCACGGGGTTTTTTTTTTTTTTCATACTGAATGGTTTTTGAGGCCTTCCTATGTATCAGGCATCCAGATTTTTAAAAAATACACAAAACAAAACAAAAATATAAACTCAGGCATTTCTGGGAAGCCTCAGGTGAGCCCAGAAGTGCATGGTGCCCTTCTTGCACTGACCAGAGCTTCTGGAAGCGTTTCCCTCTCCGTGTGCAGCCCCAGTGGCCGCAGAGAACAAAACTTCCGACCCATTCAGCTGTGAAATTGTCTATGACAGGCAGGACCCAGAGGCCCCAGCTCTTCTTCTCCAGCAGGGAAGTTTCCTGGTGGAGCTGTCTGGGCCGCCCTGGCCAAGGCTAGAACTGCCCTCAAGTCCCTTTCATAGCCCGAAGGCAGGTGCATTTCAAAGTTCCTTTCCCTCTGGGAATGTCTTCCCACTGACATCCTTCTCACCCATGCCTGCCCTGCGGAGGGAGGCAGGAGGGAGGCAGGGCCCGAGGTGTGGAGAGGGAGGCCACCCCAGGTGACCGTCTGCAGTCCCTGCACCTCAGCAGTTGCTGCTTCCCTGAAACAGAAAAGGAGACTTGCTGGGGCTTGTCAACTGGGAGCCCATGCTGAGGCTTTCAGGTAGAGGGCTTGGCACAGCCATGACAGATGTGGAAGGAAGCCCTGGAGACACACCCTTCAGCTTTGCCAAGTGAGCCTAAGTAAGCAAAAGTGAGGTAAAAACGAGAGAAAAATGAAGGGTGGTAGATAAAAGTGGGCACAGGACAGAGAGAGGGAGAATGGTGGAGTGGGGGCGGAGGATGCGGGAGGTGGAGAGTAGAGAAGAGACTTCCCCAGAGTAGAGGGAAGTACTAAGTCCCCATCCACCCTCCCTGGGGGGATCCTGCAGGGTCCATGGGAGACAGGAGGGGAGGGAGAGAGACCTCCCGTGGACCCCACAGCTCTCGAAGTACAGAATCTGATTTACCCCATCTGGGATCTTGACTGCTAGAGCCCTGATCTCACTGCCCCTGCCCTGCTTTTGGTCATGGTTTGGGTGCTGGGAAGTAAGATGGACCCCGACTGGGACCCCTTCCTGGCCCAGTATCCTCCATCCCTGCACTGATCGTGCTGCCTGTTTCTGCTCATGCTTCATGTCCCCAGCTGACTCTGCTCCACTCAGGTAGGCTGGGTGGGTGATTTTTCCACCAGCACCGGTGTGACTCATAGAGGATGCTCAACTAATGTTTGTGAATGAATGAATGAATGCGCACAGGGCAATTGGCCCTGGACCTGTGGTATGGACAAAACCAGGCAGGCCTGCTCTCTGGCACCTGGATCCTAGATGCTTCTCCCTGCTACCTGCATTCTATATGGGTGAGACCCTTTTGGTCTTAAACAAAGGAACAAAGGAGAGCACAGGTGATAGAAGGTGTGTGCAGCCCGAAGGCTTTCTAGAGAGATGGTGAGCAACTGTCCCTCCTCGACAATAGAGGGAGTGGTTACTGGCTTGGGCTCAAGAATCACCCAGACTTGTTTCCAGTTCAGACTCTGCCACTTACCAGCTGTGTGACCTTGAGCAAGCCACTCAGCCCCTCAGAGCTTCAGTTTCCTCACCTGTAAGGCAAGATTTTCATAGTATCAAAGTCACTGGTTTGTATGAACACAAAATGAAATCGTGTTTATACAAAGTTTAGCACAGTGCATGGCACATCACAAGTGCCATTCATTAAAGACCTATTGTTTGAATAGTAGTAGTTGTTGTCATCCTCGGGGTAATAGTAGTAATGGTAGCACGCACCGTTGAGTAAATAATATATGTCTCATATATGTATTTCTTTTGTTTGTTTTTTTTAAGATTTATTTTATTGATTTCTCCCCACCCCCTTGGGTTGCACTTGCTGTGTTTTTTGCACTTGCTGTGTCTGTTCGTCTTCCTTGTTTCTTTAGGAGGCATCAGGAACAGAACCCAGGACCTCCAATGTGGGAGGGAGGCGCCTAATCGCTTGAGCCACCTCCATTCCCTGCTTTATTGGGTCTCATTATGTTTTTTCCTTCTTGTGTCTCTTGTTGCGTCAGCTTGCCGTGCCTGCCCATCACGCCAGCTCACTGTCTTGCTTGTCCTCTTTAGGAGGTACTGGGAACCTCCACTCCCTGCTTTGTTGTGTCTCTCGTTATGTTTTTCTTCTTGTATCTCTGGTTGCATCAGCTTGCCATGCCTGCCCATTGCGCCAGCTCACTGTCTTCTTTAGGAGGCACCAGGAACTGAACCAGGGACCTCCCACGTGTTAGGCGGGGTCTCAATTGCTTGAGCCACATACACTTACCTCATATGTTTTTTTTTTTAAAGATTTATTTTATTTATTTATCCCCTCCTCATTGTTTTTTGCACTCACTGTCTGCTCTCTATGTCCATTCACTGTGTGTTCTTCTGTGCCTGCTTGTCTTCTCTTTAGGCAGCACCAGGAACCAATCCTGGGACCTTCGGGAGTGGGAGAAAGGCACTCAATCTCTTGTGCCACCTCAGCTCCCTGGTCTGCTACATCTCTTATTGTCTCTCCTCTGTGTCTCTTTTTGTTGTGTCATCTTGCTGCTTTAGCTCTCTACTCGGGCCAGCACTCCTGCACAGGCCAGCACTCCACATGGGCCAGCACTCTGTGTGGACCAGCTCTCCACTTGGGCCAGCTCGCTACGCAGGCCAGCTTGCCTTCACCAGGAATTGAACCCTGGACCTCCTATATGGTAGATGGAAGTCCAATTGCTAGAGCCATATCCACTTCCCGATATATGTATTTTTGATCTCATATTCTTTTCGTGTGACTGCTACCAGCTTTGGGTGCCTAGTCCCTATGGGAACTGGAACTGGCAAATCCCTGGTTTACCAACCATCCAATGCTCTGATTATCTATTGCAGCATAACAAGCCACCCACAATTTAATGGCATAAAACAATTATTTTATTATGCTTCTGATTTAGTGGGTTAGGATTTGGGGCAGGGCACAAAAGGGAGGGCTTGGCTCTACTCCATAATGAGTTGGGCCTCCGTCGGCATGACCTGAATGGTTGGAGATGGCTGGGATGCCTCATCTGGAGCCCTATGCCTGGGATCTTGCTCCTGGTGTCGACTTCATTCCCTGGCTCTACTTCATGCTGCATCTGCTGGGGCAGGTGTACCAAAGGTGGAGTCTTCATGTTCATGCCTAGTGCCTGGGATGACATGATTGGAACAGCTGGGGCTGGCCAGGCATCTTTTTCTCCATATGGCTTTTCCACACAGTTAGCTCGGGCTTCCTCATGGCATGGAGGCTTCAGGTTAGCTGGACTGCTTACATAATGGCTGGCTTCCTCTAGAACAAGCATTCCAAGGAAACCAAGGGCAGTGGAGGAAATTGGGGAAGGGGGTAAGCTACAAGGCTTCTGGTGAACTAACCCCTGAATATTCTTCTGCCGCATTCTACTGGTCAAGCAAGTCAATGAGGCCAGCTCAGTTGCAAGGGGAGAGGAATTAGATCCTGCCTTTCAATGGGAGGAATAGCCAAGAATTTGTGGCCATCTTTAATTTTCTGTAGCAAGAAAGGCTTGATTGGAATGTTTTGGCTACATTATGTGACTGTGCGGGGCAGAATACAGGCTTATAAATCCTCAAGAGCTGGATTCACAGAGTGATGACAGAGGTACCACATAGGGGCTTGTGGAGACTTCAAAGACCTTAGAGTCCAATTCTCTTCTTTTAAAAAGAAGAAAACCCCAGTATCTTGCCCAAGGACACACTGCAAATTAAATGCAGAGTAGCGGACAGAATTCTGGTCTCTTGACCTCATCACAGTGACCCTTCTCCTAAAAGGTAGGTAGCAAAGCACAGAAACTGAGTGAGCAGCCCCTAGAACTAGTTTGGCTGGATTTAATTCCAGACGCCACTACCTATTAGCTGTGTGGCCTTGGAAAAATTGCTTCCTCTTTCTGAGTCTGTTTCCTAATCTGTAAAATGGGGATACATTCAGTGCCTCTCTCAACGGGTTATTGTGAAAGTTACTCGGGTTAATATTTGTAAGGGGCTTTGAACAGAGGTAGGCTCCTAGTAAGCACTATAGCATACGTGTTTGTTAAATAAATAGATTGTGGTGTCTTTTTCACTCCAGAAAACCGGGGTCATGGTTAAGTTTCCTCGTTTTCCAGTAGTTGCTGGCATTCTTCTCAGAGATCACGTGGGCAATGGCATCCTTGCTGCACTTGAGATGTGGGAGAAATAACTGGCTTAGAGCCCTGAATTAATTTAAAATTGTGTTCCTTAAACTCTTTTTGATTTGCAGTGTACACTTGGAGTAATTTTAGTTCATTGCTCTTCCAAACTATCTAGTTCACATACGGACTGGCTGACCTCACGTCATTTTCCCAGGGACTTTCATATTCCATTGTAAGATGTAAAAATGTGTTTTAAGATAAGAATAATTACCAAATCTGTGAACACGTTGTGGCTAGCCAAGCATTTTTATTAAATGTCTTATTCATTTGCTAAGTGAAGTACTAGTTATTTATAGAAGAATGTTTATTTTTAAATGGATTTTTTTTTTCTAATCCAAAACTCAATTAGAAAGGGACAAACTGAAATGCCCACTGCTGGGTAGCTCTGCCACCCAACCAGGGACCTGTGGACACCCAGCACGCTCTGCCAGGGTATGCTGAGGCCACTCATCTTTGCTTTTTGCCTAAGTAGACATGGCAGAGAAGGGATCTTGTAAAGGGGGAGCCGCTCTGAGTGGTGACTGGCACAGGAGTGAGCTGCACCCCTACCTGGTGAAAGCCCCCAGGGCTAATGTGCTTTTATGGACTTGGGGGTGGAATCCAATATTTAAAAAATTGTTATTCCCTGGCACCATAGTCTGCAAATAAATTTTAAATGTTACTGTTAAGCAATGTAAAGGCTAGCATATAGACTTGTGGGACTTAAAGACCTTAGACTTGTTTTGTCTTGTAGCTGGGGAACCAAAGCCCCTGGGAACAGGAACGTGTCTGAATATCAGTGCCTCTCTCACTGAGTGAGTTTACCAAGGAGGTAAGCTAGAGTCAGTGGGACCACTCCCCACCCACTGGAGAATTTCAGGGTGTGGCCAATTCTCACAGCCCAAGTTTCTCCTCCTTATCTCCGGTACAGGTTTTAGAAAAACTCTATCATTGGAAGTGCTCACTTGGGGTGCAGGATCCATAATTGGCCAGCAGATGGCAGTAAATAACAAACAACCAGCATCACTAAGGGAACCACACCCTGGTTCTCTGTCCTGGCACACCTAAGCCTGGAGTTCCTTCTAAGTCATGATTTCCGGTTACAGTAGTGAGGACGGCTTGCAGGCCTCAGCTGCTGGGAATCAGTACTACCCAGAGAGGCAGAGCCTGCCAGAAACGGTAGGAGTTTAGCTTTCTTTGAATTACAGTGATAGTAAATCGGAGACCCCAAAGGGCCCAGCCTGTGTTCTGGCAAAGCCTCCCTGCATTCTGGGGAAGAGGCGCTCGGGAGGGGGCATAAGCCCCATTTCTTTCTTTCCACATGTCATTATGTGTGAGATAGAAATTGGAAACGACAAAAGAACTAGCTTTTCTAAGTCCCTTTCTAAGACTCTCCCCACAGCAGGGCTCCCCTTGGGCCCCACTTCAGGAGTGATGCTGGGAAGGGGGAAATAGAAGCGAATTCGAATGTCTTCCACTAACCCTACCGTGTCACCTTTGCCTTGACTTCAGGGAGCGCTTGAAGGAAAGATGTTACAGAAGGATAGCTTGAAGAGCATGAGGGGGGTGTGCGCATGTGCACAGGAGGCCTTGTGTGTGTGAGTGTGGTGTAGTTGAGTGTGTGGTGGGTGTGGGGTGTAGTGCCCGTGGGTTAGTGGGGAATACTGTGCAGGTGTGTGTGTAGGGAAGTGTGTAGGTATGTGAGTGGATGTAGGCTGTATAGTGTGTATGTGTGTAAGGGTGTGTGGATGAGTGTGTGCGTATATGAGTATATGTGTGTGGGGTGTGTGTGGTGTGTATAGACAGAGGTATGAGTGTGTATGTGTAACAAGTATGTAGTGCTATGTGTGTAGGAGGATGTATGCATGAGTTTGTGTCATGTATGCATGTGTGGGGAGTGTGTAGGTGTATGAGTGCAGTGTGGAGGCATGTGAGTGTGTAAGTAGGGGTTTGCAGGTGTGTAGGGAGTGTGGAGGTGTGTAGGAACGTGTTCAGCATTCCCTGATTTTCTCTAGGGTGGTGAAGCAGAGTTAAAGGGCTTATTGTGTATATCAATCAACCTTGAGTCTTTTTTTTTTTTTTTTTTTTACTTTTGAATACTGGCTGAAGGAACTATTTACTTTTCTCCAATTTTTTGTCTCAGCCTATTTGTGCCAACCCCGGTAACCTTGGTGCCCTCACGCCACCCAGCTGTGCCCCATGTCAGGAGCACTTAGTGATGGAGAGAATGCAGCCACCATGCAGGCGAGGTTATCGCCCCAGGGTGGACAGCAGGTGGCAGATGTTGCACCAGAAAGGGCCCTGGGCTGGGCCTAGGGCACATCCCTTCTCCCCCTGGGCTTCAATTTCCCCAGAAAAACGGGGGCCCTGGAATAGGTGCTCTCTGCGGCCCTCCACAGACCGCAGCTCCCCCTCATCCACCCTCTGCACTGGGCTTGCCTGAGGATGACAGAAAGCCTGCAGCCCGGGAAGAGTCAGTCCCGGCCAGTTACAGCTCCCCAGTGACCTAACTCATGCTGGCACTTCCTCCTGTTGAGAGCTGTGGAATTGATGTGGGGGAGGGAGCTTGATGTGGGGAGTGGGTCTTTAAACCGGAACCCCTCTCCTTCAAGACAGGAGGGGCCAGGTGTCCTGGGTGGGTGGGGCGGGGGACCTGGTGGGACTTCCCTGTAGGGTCCTGGAGCCTCCCTTCTGTGATGATGGCTCCAGGTGCCAAACACACTCAGCCCAGCAGGGAATAAATGAATTGAGACTTTAGCAATCTCGAGGTCAATGCGAGCACTGGTATCTTTTATGGAAGATCTTGAGCAAAAAAAGTGAAACCATGTTGTGTGGCTTATGAAATAATAGGATATTCATATCTTGCACTTTGCTAAATTTAAGGTTGACAGGACATTCCAGAGAGGTAGCCCTTGGCAGTAGCTTGTACTCAGGGTAAGATGTTAACTGTCAAGCCCAGAAATCAAGCCTCAGGCATCTGACTTAATGGTGAAAGACTTTAGACTGCACTGAAAAATCTCTGAAAGGAGGATAAAGGCTAAATGGACAGCATTATCAAGGGGACTTTAAGCTTTCAGCAGAACTCTGCCTGCCCCCTCCCCCAAAAAAAAATCCTGCTTTTTTTTTTTTTTTTTCCCCTGAACTGGCTGGTCAGACCATGTGGGGTTGGAAAAGTAAGTCGATAGCCTACAGGGGAAAAAAAAAAAAAGGGCATCCGCCAGCAAAACAAAGGCACAGAGCAGGACGACTTGACACAGAAGAGGGGGGTGGTTGGGGGAAATTCGGCTAAAGGCAGGGTCTTTGGGGCTTCTCTCCTGGTTCCTGCACTCTGCGGGCACGTTGCTGGGGGTTGGGGGGAGACTACTCACTGGGAAAGGTGGGGGGCCCAGAGGGGTCAGTCCTTTGTTTCAACTACCAGGTATGCTTCCCAGTTCCCTTCACCGACCAGGGAACAGCCAGAGCAGAGCTCTACAAAAGAGCCCCCGACTGCGTTAAGCAACAACCTTTACCCCCCGAGAGGACCGGCATGGCTCTCCAGTCACGCAGCCCCCACAGAGTCTCTGGTAACCGTGATTTGTCCCTATTGGACATTGATTGAAGGACAGAGAGGTTAAATGACTCATGTAAGGGTCTAAGGTTTCACAGGGCAGATTTGGGTAGATATCCATGAGGCCAGGCTGCTGGGTAGAGCCACCTGTACCTGCGGGAACTGGTGGAGTTCTGGAAAGCCAGAGTGGGAGCCTCCTGCAAGTTTGGCCTTCTGGAGAGATTCCATCCTTTGCCTGCTTGCTGTGGTTTCAAATCATTGCACCAGGGAAACTTTGGTACGGTTTCTCCCAGGGCCAACTTCCTTTAGGCAGCAGTTTCCTTACAAAGAAAAAAAACAACAACATTTTTTAAATGGAAAATTTTAAACATGTGAAAGTAGAAAGAATAGTATAATGTATTTGGAGCCACTCTTGTTTCATCTGGACCCACAAGCAGATACACACTTCCTTGGCGCCGCCTCTATGAGATTATTTTGAAACAAATCCCAGATGTCAGCACATATTCTCTTACTATCTATTTAATTTACAAATAAATTAGAATATGTAGATTAGTAGTATTACTGAGAGGAGATATTCCCCTTGGTTATTTTCCATTTGCCCTAGGACCTGATTTGGGGCTTGGTGAGAAAAGTCCTTTAGTTCTCTGGCCCACAAACACTTGAGGCACCAAAGAGCATTCTATTGTATGGAAATGGTATTATTCATTCATTCATTCATTCATTCATTCATTCAAAGAGTGCCTACCATCTGAAAACTCTAGCACTTCCTACTTCTGCATGCTTATTATGCCTTCCCAGCCAGGATTGTTTAATCGTATCCTTCTCTCAGCCCAACTCCAGGACTCTGAGCTCTGTGAGAGGAAAGATTGATTCTAATTCTCTCATGAGAGAGAAGGAGAAAGAGAGTATATATAGCTTTATTTGAATCAGACCATATTATAGAAGCTGTTTACTTTTTTTTTCTTATTCAATATTCTGTCATAGACCTCATTTCAAGTTAATAAATATAAATGTGTGTAATTTTTAAAAGGTTACATAACATCCAATTGCGTAGATGTACCATCCTTTATTTAACCCGTCCTTTTTTGATGGCCCTTTTAGATGGCTTCCAATTGTCACTATAGTAAACCACATTGAAATGGACATTTTTTCCTTGTCTATGCTATTATCTCTTAGGTATAAATCTTAGAAATAAGATTGCTGGGTCAAAAGGCATGTATATTTTATATTTTTATGGGAATTGGGAAATTCTCACTAGAAAGGTTGTATCATTTTGCATTTTTTTAGTAAATTCACCAAGAGACTACATGTTTATTCACATCTTTGCTAATTCTGGGCTTAATTAATGTTCTGATCTTTGCCAAGCAAAAAAAATTCCCCTTGTATATCTTTACGGTCTTCCATTCTTTCCTCAAGGCAGATTCCTCCCTGAGCTGATAAACTTTCTTGCAGTTGGTTTAAAGTGGCTGCGGTTGGGACTCGGGCTGCTGGGCAGTGAGGCCATGGAACGGTGTGGTGGTGGGGTGGGGGGTGCACTATAGGTCAGGGGTCAGCTGTACTACCAGCTCTACCGCCAACTGGCTGGATGAACTTGGGCAGGCCCCTTAAATCATAACCTCTTTGGGCTCGATTTCCCAGCTCTGAAATGAGAGAGGTCAATGGCATGTCCTTCCAATGCTCTCTACTTGAATGGCCAAGGCTCCAGGCCTCATGAGCAGCCCACTGTCGCCCTGAGAAGGCTATGGTTTCAGTGGATCAGACCTAACTGAGATGCAGTTTGGTTTCCAAGTAGGACCTGCTTATTGGAGAAACCAATCAGAAAATATTGGCCCTATCCAGTCCTTACTCCCAAATACCTGAGGACTAACAGGCCCCAGGACAACATTGGCCAGTAAGCTAATTATCCAGTAGATCTCCCTCCCCCAACAGCAAACTCATTTCAAAACTGCTGCATTCTCCTAAAGTCAGATTCAAGCTCAGGTGTTGAGCTTCATGTTTTAACTTAAGGGTCACATATTCTTGCCAATGGCATCATCACAGTTATCCATATGGGGATCTGGATAAGCTTTTAGAAGGAATTAAAATTATAACTATACATCCATTCAGAATACCTCCAACAGGCCTAGAATCTTCTATTAGCCATCTTCAGGTCCCACAACAGCCAGTGAGGTAAGTGTCACAGAAGAGGACACTGAAATTCAGGGAGGTCCCACAGCTGGCAAGCAGAGACCACTGAGCCACAGGCTCTCAACTCACACTTGCTTTAAGAATGGAATTTGGAGGAATTAAAAGTTGGGTTTTCTGGATTCTATTCTAAGGAACTCTAGGAAAAGCATTTGGTATTAAAAATCCTCCAATAATTAAAAATCCTCCTGTAACTTCTCCCTTAGAACTCATCACATCCCTCTACCCTCCATCTTCCCATTTTGAAGATGAAGAGATGAAGAGACTGAGGTCCAGAGTCTCAAAATCAGCTGGGATAGAACTTGAACTAGAGCAAGGAATGCCCCGGATCTCTTTTACTACAGCCACTCTCTCTCTCACTGGGGCATTGGATGTAAGCTTGTAGCATCTCTCAGATGCTCAGGATTCCCAAGGATTTGGAGGGTACTGTGAAATTTAGAAAGTGAAAGATATTAGCAGTTAATTTTTATCCAGAAGTCCTCAGCTAGAGCTCTTTGTAGACTTTACAAGTGGGTCCACTCCTACCCTCAGCTCTGCAGTGGCCATTTTTGAAACTGTGCTGTAGATTAGCCACATTCTTGGGGGCAGGCTGGCTTTGGTCTCTGGGGACCCCAAATGGGACTTCGCTGACTAATCCACAGTAAGAGCTTTCAATTTGCGAATAAGGCAAGGTGCACATTTCCAGGCTTTCTGGCTCAATATTCTGAGATTAACTCTCATTTGTTCATTAAATAAATATGTACTGAGGGCCAATGTACGATCATTTCCTGGATGGTCTGGGTGTGTTTGAAATCCCTTCTGCTTCCTGAAGACTTGGCAGGACCTTTCCAACCTTTCCCCCCCATTGCCCTCCCTCTCTACCACTCTGCTCTAGGCATACTGGCCCTTTTTCTGCTCCTTGAATATGCCACACTCGTTCCTGTCTCAGGGCCTTTGCCCTTGCTATTCCCTCTACCTGGAACATTCTTCCCCATATCTTTGTGTAGCTGGTCTCACCATTCAGACCTCAGACAAATGTGACATCTTCAGAGGCCATCCTGGACCAAATCAAGCTAGCAGCCTCCTCCATGTCGTCACTTGGTTTGTTTTCCTCATGGTACTTATGACTCTGAAATAGTTATTGATCTGTGTATTGTTTGTCTCCCCTACTATAATGTAAACTGCAGGAGGACAGGGCCCTTGCCTGCCTTGCTTGCCCCCGTATCCCAGCATCAAACACGGTGCCTAGCACTGCATAGACATTCACTAACTGTGATTGCATAAACCAAGGGGGAAGACCATTTCTGCATTAGTTCCTTATTTAGGTAAAAATATTCATGAATATTTAGGGGGTAGACTTGGTTTGGAAAGTTCTTTGGCATATTTTTGACCCACATTGCTAAGTTTCTATATCTATATTTATCATGAGGTTCCTGGGTAAGAGAACAGACCAATTACCTACTCACTTAGTAATCTTAAAGCTGATTCTCCACATCCCAATTCCCCACAGGGCGATGTGGTAGGAGCCAGGTGTACCCCACATATCCAGGGGTCTGTAGCATGCAGAGGAACCCCAAAATTATGAGTCTTGGAACTTACATAGGGTAGATGGCATGGCTCTCCCTTCCCATCCAGAGATAGAGAGCGTGGCCTTTGCTTTGGAATGTAAACAAATCCTAAATGTCTCCAGGATAGGTGTCCCTAAATCTCTCCAGAGGTCTCTATCTTTAACTTCCAAGGCTGTCAGTCATCCTTTAACCTAGGTGCCGGCAATCTTTGCTCTTTTCTGTATTGCAGAAAGTGAAAATAGGCATAAGGCATTGTTTCTCAATACACATCTCCTGTATTGAAAAATGCTAGTCATGATCCTTGAGCATCTACAACTTGCCTGAACTTTGTATATAGTATGACTTGTCATGATAGAGACTCTCGTCCCCTTTTGGCGGATAAGGAAGCTGAGACTCAGAGTGACTGATGGAAGGTCAATTGTCACATGAGGGAGGGGCTGAGGTCTGTAAGCACCCCAAGCCTGTGTTCTTTCCTTTCTACCACCTGACTCCCCAGAGTCTAGTCATGTTGGCTTTAATATATTTTGTCTTCGTTTCAGAGATGTTTTTGAAAAGGGAGACTCCTTGTTCAGTCATTCCATGCCTACTGTGCACCAGGCTCTGTGTTAAGCACTGAAAAACGAGATAAGTTTGGCCCTTTGTCCTTGTGGAACCCTCTTGTGAGAGGCAGACACTATACAAAGCATTACCCAGAGAGTTAATAATAAACAAAGGTGACACATGCTGAGGAGAAGTACAGGTGCTAACCTGGGCCAGAGGCCACCCTCCGAACCTTTCCTGAGGAGGGGACACTGGCTGGGGCTCAAAGGCTGAGTACAAAGACATCCCCCAGGCACGTTCAAAAGGAGTGAAGAGCCGGGGCGATTCACCTGGGAGGGGGGCAGGCCATGAGGAGGGTTGTGCTCTGTATCCTCAGAGCGCTGGGAGCCATGGCAGGCTTTGAGCAGGGGAAGAGTTGGGAATAGATGTAATGACTTGGCATTCACATGAAATGGCCAAATGTTCTAGTTAGAGCAAAACCCCTTCTCTGTTCTTTCCCAGGGACTGGGAAGAAAGGTTGAAAGATGTGAGAAGGAACAAATTCAGAGAAATGCAGAGCACTTAGAATAAGGTTGATGGTTCTTTGGCAACAAGGGCAGCGAACCCACAAGACGCTTTCACTGAGGAAAGCAGCTGTTCCTGTCTTTTCTGCTTTTCCCACCTCCATGTTCACTTGGATGTCCACCTGGGGACCCTCTTTAAAGGTTTCAAACATCTGCATTACGGCCACTTGCCTGACCCATGGATGGTTCATAGGAGGGGAACCGTGCATCCCCAAAGAAGCTGCAAAGTCCTCTTTCATTGTATGCTAGGAAACCGCCTCATCTTGGGGCCCGCATTCATAGCAAACAATGGTAATATTTACCGAGTATTTCTGGGAAAATGAGTGCAAAGTGCAGGAAATGCAGTGCAAATTGCTAGAATGCAGTACACTAGCAACATAGGACATTTAATGAGTCTGGGAGGAGAGGTATAAGTCTCAGGAAAATGTCAATTGTGGTAATGTAAACAAGAATCTTCTCTCAATATTTCATTTTCCATAGGATTTTTTTTTTTTCAGTCTCTGGTTGTAACTAGAGCTATGATCCTTGAGAGAGATTCAGTTCTAAATATCCAAGAGGGAAGAATTTGGGGAATAAGGGGAGCAGTGGTTGCTTATGGATCACAAATTAGCAGAAGAGCATTGGGGGAAATAATGCAATACCATTTGAGGAAAACCAAATCTTCAGCTGGGGCTCGGTATGCTTCTTGAGAAAAGTCTTTTGCTATAAAAATTGGATCGTTGAGGGGGAAACTGCTCATGTTTCCCTGGAGGGTTGGGAGCTACCCTGCCTGCAGATGGAGATAGTATCTTGTCAAGATCAGGGAAAGGGTCACCTAGTGCTTTCCCAGTCTCAAGCAGCCACGTTCCTTTAGTCTCTGGGACTGTGGAGGGACCTGGGAAATGAGCAGCCACAGCCTTCTGCAGTGGTTCCAAGTGGCTTTACCTAAACCAGACTCTCCAGCAGCTTAATCTATGTTCAAGTGAGGTTAGGAAGACTACGGGCCATCAACCCCCAGAATCCTCCCCCATGTTCTCCGCTGGTACCCGGGGCAGCACAGTGATCACCTGTCCTCCATTCTCTCTAGTTCCTGACAACATCATCATGAAGGTGCTAACCCACCGCCTGAAGGAGCAGGACTGCATTCAGAGAGGGTGGGTCCTGCACGACTTCCCGCGGGATCTCGACCAGGCACACCTGCTGGACAGCCTGGGCCACAAGCCCAACAGGTGAGCTGTCCCGGGCCAGGAGCCCCCTCCTGTGTCCAGGCCTGGCCAGTTGACAAGCGCTTCCACTTGTTCATTAACTGGAATGTCTCTTAGTGCCCTCCCCACCACCACCCTGCCCATTTGCCCTGTGAGCTAGGAGTCAAGCTTGGGCAAGTACTGGTGCTGTCATTAACCTTGCTGAACTTGAACTTCCTCATCTATAAAATGACAATAAATACCAGTCCTGTCTTCCTCCTGAGATTGTTGTGAGAATCAACTTATGTTTTCTTATACTATTTTTACAGTTTCATTTTCACATTTAAATCTTTGATGCATCAGATATTTATTTTTGTGCGGTATGAATCTATTTTTCCTCAAAAGGTTAGCTAGTTGTTCCAAAAACCAATCGTTTAATACCCTGCCCTTCATCCACTAATTGAACGTTAGAGCACACCATAATTATATAAATATTTAAGTCTATGTCTGAGCTTTCTATTGTTTTCTGTTGATTTGCAGTAGTAGCATTCTGTTTAACTACTTTAGTTTTATCATATATTTCAATAGCCAAGGTGGGACAATAACCCTCTCATTTACTCTTCTTTATTGTCTATTTTCATACGTTTATTATTCCAAATGAACAGTGTTACAGTTTTATCTGTACAAAGGAGAAATACCCTTGGAATTTAAACTGGAATTGCCTTGGATCTAAAGGTTGATCTATTGCAGTCTGATATGACCATAGCCTGTCTTTGTCCTTTAGTGAAAATATCAGCACTTTTTACTGGGGCTCACACTCTTCCTTTTAGGTGTATTTATAAATATTATACTCTTTATTGTTGTTCTTGTTGGTATTGTGATGAGATCTTTTCATTCATTTTATTTTCTGAGTATTTCAGGAGTCTTGGACAGACATAGATTTTTGTTTGTTTATTTTGTACCCAAGCCTCCTTCTAGAATTCTCATTCTGATAGTATTTCAGATGATTCTCTTGCGTTTTTCAGGTAGACAGTCATGTCGTTGATAAATATTAATGCTTTTGCCTTTTCTTTTTCAATGTTTGTGCTTTTCACTTTACTCTTTTGCCTAATTCCATTGGTCATCAAAGACCTTTTCAGCATTTTTAAGACAATTTTTTTTTTTTTTGATCAGTTAACGTCATTATGTTAATCGGTTTTCTAATAATAAATCAATCTTTCATTTCCTGCATGACTCTCACTTGGCCATAGTAGATTATTCTTTCACTAGACTGCTTATGGCAGATAGAATTTGGCCCTATAACCTTTGCCCGCTGGTATCACACCCATGAACATGTAATGTTACATGGCAAAAGGGACTTTGCAGATGTAATTAAGGTTCTTGATTGATTGACCTTAAAATAGGGAGATTATCCTGGAACATCTGGATGGACCCAGTATAATCACATGAGCCCCTAAAAGCAGATTTTTCTCCCAACTGAAAGCATAAGAGAAAAGCAGAAATTCCAAGCATGAGAATGATTTGACACACCACTCCTGGCTCAAAATTTGGAGGGGGCCACGTGGAAAGCATGGGAAGGAAATGAATTGTACCAACAACCAGTGAGCTTGGAAAAGGCCCCTGGGATGAGAACCACAGAGCCATCTGATACCTTGATTTACTTGGTGTGGCAGTTTGGCATTGTTTATGAATTCCTAAAATAGATACTGGATTATGTTTGTAAATCAGTCTGTAACTGGGCATGATTAAATTATGATTAGGGCTTTGACTGGGCCATGTCGGTAGGACATTGAGTCCCTGCTCCCTTGGTGGGTGGGGACTCACAGATAAAACTGCACAGCAGAGCAGAGGAGTGAGTTGGAGTTTTGATGTTGGAGTTTTGATGCTGAGTTTTGAGCTGGGAAGTGAACACACAGGAGAAGAACACAGAGGAATAGAGAGAGACATGCCTTAGACATGGCAGAAGCCCCGGGAAGAGAGACAGAGCCATTCGCCTGATAGTCTACAGCTGGCCTTGTGGAGAGAGCACAGCAGCTGAGCCTGGAGAGAAATGGAGCCCCGGGAAGAGAGGAACCCAAGAAGCCTGAACTCTTGGGAGACGTTGGCAGACATCTTGCCCCAACACGTGGCAATATACTTTGGTGAGGGAAGTAACTTTTGCTTTATGGCCTGGTAACTGTAAGCTTCTACCCCAAATAAATACCCTTTATAAAAGCCAACAGAGTTATGGTATTTTGCGTTAGCACCCCTTTGTCTGACTAATACAGAATTTGGTACTAAGGAGTTGGGAAGTGCTTTTGCAATTACCAAAATGCTTGAACAATTAAGGGGTGTTTTTTGGAGGAATTGTGAGATGCTTGATGGAAAAGGCCTTGATTGCTTTGCAGAGACTGATGGTATCAATATGGAGCCTAAAGTTGTTTTTGGTAAGGCCTTAGAAGGAAATAATTGTGAGATGGATGCTAAAGAGACTTTTTATGAGGGCTTAGACTTAAATGATGAAACTATTATTGGAAACTGGAGGAAAGGTGATCCATGTTTTAAAGTCACAGAGAACTTAGCAAGATTAACTCCTGATGTTTTATGGAAGGAAGAATTTGAAAATGGTGAGCCTGGGCATTTAGCTGAAGAACTTTCCAAAGTAAACTTGGAGGATGCGGTTTGGCTTCTCCTTGAAGCTTATAGTAAAATGCTATATGAGAGAAATACGCTGAGGACTGAACTGCTGAGTATAAAGAAAATAGAAACTGATTCTGGAAATTCCAAGCCTCCCAGACAATAGTGCCCCATTTGAGGACTTTATTAAACTTGGAACTTGTAAATGAGGATTGAAGATGCAGTTATTGAGGAAAGACTTGTGGAAAGTCTTACTGTCTGATGGCTTGGACCCCTGCTTCCTGCATGCTAAACCAACACACTTTTTGAGAGAGCTGTATGAAAAACTCACTCTCAGCCTGGAATAAAAGGGATATGGACAGGAGAGATTGAAGGAGAAACAGCTTTAAGAGGAAAACCATAGAAGCTGAGATCTGGAATTAAGACATTGCTTTGGGCCAAGAGAAGAACCCCACCCATGTGTACAGAGAGAGTGAGTTTGCCCCAGCAGTTGAAGAGGGTGGATGTTCCCACCCAATGTTCTGGGAGAGTTTTGCTGCCCCAGGGTAAAGAGAGGGTGGAGCACATTCCTCAAGGATTAGGGCAGGTAAGATCAGCACCCCATAGGTCTGAGAGGGATGGACTTGTTCCCCATGTATTAGGGAAGGCCAGGTGGTCAACTCGTTGCTCTGAGAGGGTTGAGCCTGTATGCCAAAGGTTAGGGAGGATGTTGTCTTCACTGTACTAGGGAGGCTAAGATTCTAACCCAAAGATTGGGTAAAGTGCGGCAATCACCCTAACACTCTCAGAGGGTGAGGTCTGGAGCTTGTTTGACACCCAGATGCTTGATGAGGGTGGAACCAAGAAAATGGCTGTTGGGCAAGCCTGTGGAAAGTATGCATCCCCATAAGTCCCCAGGGAAAAGAAACCATCATCTTAAGAATGACTCTCAGACTTTGGCATCTAATGAAGTATGTCCTGCAGGTTTACTGAACTGTAGAGGACCCATGACTCATGTTTCCCTCCTAGTTTCTCCTTATGGTAATGGAAATGTTTTTCCTTTCTCCATTTGTGTATTGGAAGCAGATAAATGATTTTCTAAGTTTCAAAGGTCTACAGCCAGAAGGGACTTTGCCTCAAGACAAACTAAATTTTTTTAAACTGATTGTGATGTGATTCTGTATTTAGCTTTGTGCTGATTTAAGGTGTTTTTTTTTTTTTGTTTGTTTTTTTTAATATTGTAATATCCTTTTGGAATTCAGAGGGTAGAGTGTGGCAGTTTGGCATTGTTTATGAATTCCAAAAATAAATATTGGATTATGTTTGTAAACTGCTCTGCACCTGGGTGTGATTAAATTACGATTAGGGCTTTGATTGGGCCACGTGCTCTGTATGGCAGAGCAGAGGAGTTAGTTGCAGTTTTGATGCTGAGTTTTGAGGTGGAGCCTGGGAAGTGAACATACAGGAGAACATAGACGAACAGAGAAGACGCCTTAGACATAGCAGAAGCCCCAGGAAGAGAGACAGAGCTCTTCGCCTGATAGTCTACAGCTGGCCTTGTGGAGAGAGCACAGCAGCTGAGCGTGGAGAGAAACAGAGCACCAGGAAGAGAGGAACCCAAGAAGCCTGAACTCTTGGCAGAGGTTGGCAGCCATCTTGCCCCAACACGTGGCCATAGACTTTGGTGAGGGAAGTAACTTTTACTTTATGGCCTGGTAACTGTAAGCTTCTACCCCAAATAAATACCCTTTATAAAAGCCAACAGATTTCTGGTGTTTTGCATTAGCACCCCTTTGGCTGGCTAATACACCTGGTAAAAACCCATACCAGACTTCTAATCTACAGAAACTGTGAAATAATAAATTTGAGGATTTTTTTTTTTTTTTTAAAGATTTTATTCATCTATTCATCTATCCTAGCCCTGCCGCCTGCACTCGCTGGGCCAGCCAACCACGCCGCGCAGGCGGGCCCGCCCCCACCAGGAGGCCCCGGGAACCGAACCCGGGGCCTCCCACATGGCAAACAGGAGCCCCACTGATTGAGCCACAGCCGCCTCCCCAAATTTGAGGATTTTTAAGCAACTAAGTTTGTCTTAATTTGTTACAGAAACAGTAGAAAATTAATACAGTGCTTAATTGTATTTGCTACATTTTATTTTTTCGTTAATGTGCATATACAATACGGGTCTGAAATTTTTCATTTTCTTGTACTTTGTCAGGCTTTAATATCAATGATGTGATAATTTCATAAGTTTTGATGTGATAATTTCATAAGTTTTCATTCTTTCTCCATATCTGGAATTTTTTTAAAATTTCAGTCATATCTTTTCCTTGTAGCTGGCATTTTGGGGGAGAGGTAGGTTGTTAGCAATTTCATTGACTTTGCTCAGTTTGAATTTCTCTCTTTGCTCATTGCCTAGGAAATCATTCCTTTCTCCTATGTCTTTAAATGTATTAACATAATTTACAAATCTTGGTTTTTTCTTTGATTTCTTCTGAATCTGTGGTTTTTTCCTCTTTATAATCACTAATCTTATGTATTTGTGGTTTATTCCTTTTTTGAGATTAGGCTAACTAGTAGCTTGTCTTTTTAATGGATTTTTCATTAAACGAAAGCTTGGATTTATTTATCAATTCTACTGTTTTCCTTGTAGTCTATATTCATGAATTTCTGCTTCTCTTTATTAATGACCTTTCCTTGAGTTGGGTTTATTTTGCTCTTTTTCTCAAATAATAAGTAAAATGCATAATTCGCTTATTTTATTTATTTCTTGTTTGGTACTAAAAATGGTTAAGGCTTTGAATTGTCCAGTCCTTACAACTTTAGCCATGTCTCATATTTCTATATAAAGTGTTTTCATTAATTTTTTAAGATACTCTAAAAATATGATTTAATTTTTTTTTTTTTTCAGCAGAGAGGTGTTTGGAGAATTTTAAATTTTCAGGTAGTTGACAACTTTCTTTGTAGTACTTGAACTTTCATAATTAGTTTTTCATTTTAGTGCAGAATACAGAGAATGTGTTTAAGTACAACCTCTACCTTTTTGGAATTTATTGAGGTTTATTCTATATAGACAGATGTTTAGATTCTTTCTGTCATTAGAGGAATTACCTTAGCCTTTCTTCTCAGTTGGAGTCTCTGTTTACTGACTCACACATCTTCCTCTTTTTTATACACATCCTTGCTTTGGCAGAACATATCCTCCAGTTGCTTCTCAAGTTAAAAAGATTTTATATATATATAAAGATGATATATAGCAGTAGGTTGTTATACCCTCAACACATCTGCTCCAAACTAAAGAGGTCAGCCTATATGCTTGGTGAACAGTTGTTATCCTGGGATTCCCATTCATTACCACTCTGAAGATTCCCTTCACCTCTCTCCAGTCTTAGATTTTTTTCTGTAAATTATGATATCCTTTTTCTTGATTTACTACCTCATTTTGGTGGAGCACATCCATCAGTAGCTTCCTTTAGAAAGGTTGCATGAGAGGTAAATTTTTTGAGAACCTTGAATGTAGAAAGTGCCTTTAGTCTACCTTTGTACTTGTTGGATAGTTGCTTTGAGTTTTCCCTCGGGGGAAAAAAAAATTTATGGTTAAAAAACTTATATTTAATTTAGAATTAGCCAGCTAATTTAGATGTTTAGATGAACCCAATTTTATTGGCAACATCCAAAGCATCAAAGTCAGGAGCCAGTCAAACACATGCTTTCTTCTCTCCATCAGGCCTGATCAGGATGTTGACCTTGGCCACATCAATGTAATAGAGCTTCTTCACAGCTTGTGTGATCTGGTGCTTGTTGACCTTGACATCCACAATGGACACAAGTGTGTTGTTGTCATCAGTCTTCTTCATGGCTGACTCAGTGGTCAGGGGAACTTGATGATGGCATAGTGGTCAAGTTTGTTTCTCCTGGGGGCATTTTTCTGAGGCTATTTGGGCTGTCTTCTGAGACTCGGTGTCTTAGGCCTCTGGAAGGTGTGTGACGAGGGGATCTTTTTTGTGGCTGTGGATGCCTTTGAGTACTGCCTTCTTGACTTGCAAAGCTTTTGCTTTGGTTTTGGGAAGGACAGGTGCTTCCTTCTTCACTTTTGGCTCCATCTTCGTGAAAAGGCTCTGTATAAGTCAGCCAAAGGGGTTCTGTTGCAAAATACCAATAATCAGTTGATCTTTATAAAGGGTATTTATTTGGGGTAGAAGCTTACAGTTACCAGGCCATACAGCATAAGTTTCTTCCTTCACCAAAGTCTGTTGCCACATGTTGGAGCAGGAGAGCTACCAGCGTTTGCCAGGGTTCAGGCTTCCTCTCTTCCCAGGACTCAGTTTCTCGTAGGGCTCAGCTCCTCTGTTTCCTCCATAAGGTCAGCCTAGACTATCAGGCGAACGGCTCGTCTCTTCCGGGAGCCTTCTCTTCTTCCTCGTGACCAAGCTCCACTGTGTGCTTGCTTCCCTGGGCTCCAGCATTAAAACTCAGCTTCAGAACGCCAACTCAAAAAAAACTCCAACTTTGTCCTTTGCCATGTCTTTTATCTTTGAGACCCCACCCACCAAGGGGCAGGACTCAACACCCTACTGATGTGGTCCAGTCAAATCCCTAATAATGACTTAATCATGCCCAGATGAACAGACAAGTTTACAAGCATAATCCAATATCTATTTTTGGAATTCTTAACTATATCAAACTGCCAAACTGCTACAGGCTCCCTCAAAATTTTGAGCCCTCAGTGGTGCTGTTAAGAATTCCAATGATAATCTGATTCTTGATCCTTTGTATGTGACTTTTATTTTCCTTCTGGGAGTTTATGGGATCTTCCCTTTGTCCTCAGAGTTCTGAAAATTATATCCTTGGGATGGTTCTAATTTCCTTTATTGTACTGGAACTCAATCTGGAAGCGCATGTCCTTTGGTTCTAGAAAATTCTCTTGAATTATTTTGTTAATGATTTCTTTCTATTTTCTCTGCTGTTTCTGGAACTCTTGTTATTTAGATATTGGATCTCTTGACTGGCCTTCTAAATTTAAAAAAAAAAAAGTTTTTTCTTTTGTATTCCATATCTTTGAAGTTTTTTTGCTCTACTTTCTGGGAAATTTCTTCAACTTTTTCTTCCAGCTCTCTTACTGAATTTCTCATTTCTGCTATGGTACTTGTTTTCTTAAATATTCAAGAGCTCTTTTTTTGATCTCTGAATATTCCACCTTATAGTTTCTGGTTTTATTTCATGGATCCCCAATTTTTAAAATATCTGAGAAGTATTAATGGCAGGTGTTTTTTTTTTTTTTTTTTTGGTGGGGGGAGCAGTGGGGGGTTCCCTTCCTACATAGTCTGTTTCTATTAAGTTGAGTGTTTTTCTTGGTCTCATTCTTTCTCAATGGAGACTACATTCCCCCTCTCCCTCCCAGAGGTCAGGTTACCTTTGCTTGCTTTTTCATGCCTAAAGTGGGGGACTGAAGAGCTATTTGGACACTCTATTGTATGGGTGGAACCATTTACTGTAAGATGTGAAAAACAACTTTACTGTAAGGTGATCTAATTGAGCAAGTTGGGCAGAAACACCGCCTCCCAAGGGTCAACATCTTTAGATCTTTTCCTCTGTGCTGCTCAGATTTCCCAGAGAGCACTCATCCAATGGTGGGTGAGAGGAGGCATCACATATTGTGTGATGTATACATGTGTTTACCGAATTCTCCTGTTTTGGATACAGACTCAGGCATTCTTCAGTCCAAAGAGCCTGTATTTTATCCTTTCTAGAGAATAAACCTTTAATTTTTAGCCAAGTAGAGGAGACAATCTAGGGCTTAATCTCCTCTTACACAAATTTCAGGCAATCCTCCTTATTTAGATACCAGTTCCAAAGATGGTGCCTATACCTGGGCCTTTTGAGAATTTTGTGGTGAAGCCTGAGTTGGTTCTCAGCTTTTCCTACTACTGACTTAGCAGCTGTCTATGTAAACTTATGATATATCTGAAGATGAATAGCACTGGGGGGGAATGCAAAACAGTCACTTAAAAGAAGACTGGGGGATCATTACCATGGTTGATACAGAGAATCTGGTGCTGGTTTTCTGAATCCTGAGGGAAAACATGATTGTTTTATCTATTGACCAACCTCCTGTGCATGCACCGTACTGCAAGACCAGCATGGGGGAGCACAGTGTTTGCTCAAAATCATACAGTAAAGAATATTCAAGAACCTCTTTGATTAAAGGCAAGATTTCAAATAAATAAATACTTCTTTCACAATGGAGTAAAGATCGGTTCCTAAAGACTTAGTAAATAATGTCAATGTAATTTATTTGACCCTAGGGCAGAGGACGCAGAAAAAAATATGTTTATTTACAGTGTAGAATTAATCATATGCCATTTTTATTCATCCTTCTATATTTTTCTCCCATCATTGAGGGTGTATTTTCTCTCCTCTTCTCTCATCTCTTTCTATTCTATTTCCCGCACCTTAGCTTTCAGTTAAACATTTTTATGGCTAATTCAAAAAGTAATTTTCGCCATAAACCTGCAAGTCCAGATACAGACTAAGAAAGAGAGAAATATTCTGAAAGAATCCACCTAGCATTGGAATGAATATCAGGGCTGTAATTCTGGTTTGGTTGTGATGCCAATTATAAAACACTCTAGCTGTGGTGCTGTTGTTTTTGACACCAGGAGGAAATCTTGACAGAATTATAGCCTAGAAATCAATCTGGGAATACGATACAGAAATCTATAATTCAGATATGAAAACAATCTACAAAGGCTCTTTTTCAGGAGGATTCGATGAAATTAGATTAAAATAAATTTACATATATATCAATTTTATTATTAAAATATATTCACACTAGTAAATAGAGTTATTGAGAAAAGGATAAGCTAGTCTGTGTATTGGACACAAAAATAGTCCTCTTTGGCTTATCAGAAAACAAAGTTATTGTCTCTTTGTCAAGTATAAATCTCTTCATAGAGCTAATAATGGATAGTGTTCAAATGCAATGTTTTGTCTGACTCCTACCTCATAAACCCATGGCACATAATACTAAATTATATTCCACTGAGCAGTATCAATCTCTTGATTCCAACATCATACAGTGAGGGAAACAAACCAAGTAATTGATGTGTCGAAAAGAAGGAGAAAAAGTTATTTGAGAACAAATAAAATGGGCTATAAAGTTTGTTAAAACGTAATAATAATAGTAAACAAAAGGGAGGGGCGGGGGAGAGAAGAAAGTAACAAAGAAAGAGCTATCCAAAGCTACATCCAGAAATCTGCCCTCTGCCTGGGTGTAAAATAATTCATTTCATCCTGCAAGTTTGTAGCATGGTATTTTCTTTTAAAATTAATGTTTGCTATATAGAGAGAGTATAGAATTCTGATTGATGTTGGGAAGTTTGCAGATGGAACTGTTTTTTGCATCCTTTCCCTCAGTGTGACAAGGAGTGGGGGGGGTTGAGGCTGGTTGAGCCGTGGCCTTGAAACAATGCGCCCCACCACCACCACCACTGAGGAAGAGGATAAAAGGGGGAGCCCTAGATAAGTCTGACCGTGAAATTCAGCGTAATGGTTGCAGGGATTTTATTAGTGTTGTTTTCTTTAGTATTTCTCTCTCTATTCCATTGGACTAAATTTTAGGATTATAAAGAAATCACCAAAGAACCATGTTTTAGATTAGTTTACTTGTGTTCCAGGTAGTTTTGTGCAAATTGGAAACTGGTTCCTTGGAGAGTGTGATGGTTTTGAATTTTTATTCATTATTATTCTTTTAAAAGAAAACTGTTGTGTCTATCTCACATCCAGAGGCGCCCAGAGTGCTGGGTCAGCAGTGACAGATCTCTTCTTAGGGCATTTGGCTCCCAGTTGGGGTGGATTTGCTGTTGTTGTTGCCTTTTGCTCAACAGATGTTTCATACAGTTCTTTCCTCCAGGGAGCCAGAGAGCAGAGCCCCGAGGGGAAAGAGGCTGGCAAATACAGACTTCACTGCCCATGAGGGGTGCCTGCTGGGTACATGCTCGTCCTGTAGGTTGAGCGACTTTGGAGGTTTCTAAGACCTCTTGAGGCCGGGCCCTGGACAGCAACACTGATGACTCCTTACAAGACATCTCCACTCAGCAGTCCTGCCAGTTCAGGGACGGGGCTGGCCCAGAATGTTCCATGCAGTCTTCTGATGAGAATACCTTTGTCCATCTTCCTCTCCCGGTTCGTCTTTTCCTGGTCTTCATTTTTCCATTCTTCTTTTACTCACTGACTACTCTGAAGCAGTCATACCTTGTTCCTAGATAGGGTCCTATGGGAACATTTTTCTCTTCCCTACCCCATTCACTTCCTCCCCTTTCTTTCCTCCTCCCCAGGCTCCTGCTTCTTTTTGTTGTTGTTGTTATTAGAGAAGTTGTGGGTTTACAGAACAATCATGCATAAAATACAGGATTCCCATGTACCACCCTGTTAGCAACACCTTGCATTGGTGTGGTACATTTTGTTAGAACCGAACAAAAGCATACTTTTTATAATTGTACTATTCCATGGTTTAACTTAAGCTTCACTGTTTATGTTGTGCAGTTCCATGGAATTTTTTTAAAAAAATTATTCTAGTAACATACATACAACCTAAAATTTCCCCCTTTTAACCACATTCAAATATATAATTCAGTGCTGTTAATTACATTTGGAGACTTGTCCCTTGCCCCAGACTATGCAGCCGATAAGCAGAAGAATTCAGATCTGAACCCAGCTCTTTGCTCTGAACCTTGTATCCTTTATGCAAAGCGATTAACATTCCTTCATGCTCACTGACTGCCTGGCTTGAGGGAACTACTTAACCTCAGTGTTCTTATCTGTCAAATGGGACAATAAGCTCTATTCTTTTAACCTCACAACACTACTGCTCTGGGGATTAAATGGAGTTTGTGTGAGTGTGATTTATAATTGGAAAGTGCCATACAGACACAATAAGCTGACTCCATATATGATTGTCACAGCTCCTCCTGTTATTGTTTAACAATGTCAGAGTTTTTCTTGCCTATTCTCACATAAAAAATTACACACTCATAGTCCCCAAACAGGTATGCTACAGATTTGTCTACATATTAAGAAGTACAAAAACATTATTTATTAATAGTCACGCATGTGATTAAAAAAATTTTTTTTTACCCTGGATTGTAATTCTGTGTTTGTTTGTATCTTGTGAGCCTCTTGCCAAGCAGAAACGATTCCTATACTATATACCAAACCTGGCACAAAGTAGATGCTCAAAAAATGGGATATCTGGCTCAGTAAATGCTTGGTAAAAGAATGACTTCCTTTAGGAATGAAATGTTAAAAAATCTTTTCTTGAAAAGAAACATTCAACTAAAGGAACTTTTTTTTTTTTCCTGCTAGGACAGACTAGGCTCATATATTACTTAGATTTAGGGGGATGATCTTTGAAAAACTCTGTTCACATTACGTATGGCTTATTGAAGAATGGCTAAATAGATGGTCTGGCATTGCTAGATGCAAAAGTCACTGTGAGTTTCATCCTCAGGCCTCTCTAAAGCTAGTAGCTCTCACCACTCAGCGGAAAGGAACCTAGCACCCTTTGCTGACTTGGTTAAACCAAATGAAAATAACATCCTTTCCCATCTCCTGCAACATCAAAGGGCCCCGGGAGCAGGTAGGAGTGTTATTGTGGCTTTTCACTTCCCAAAGGAAGTATAATGATGCTATTCACTGCATCAACTGTGAAAAACTATCATTAAGTCTTTGAATGTCTTATAATCATGGGGAAGGGAACTAAAACTTTGGAGCTCCAAATATGCCAGGCGCTTTGCAACCACTGTCTCTTTTAATCTTCTCAGTAGTCTATGAGAAAGGTCCTTTGAATCCCCATTTTACAGACGGAGATCATCTCAGAGAGATGAAACAGTGTGCCCATTATGTTGCTCAGGTGGAAACCCGCATCTGCCTGTCCCCAAGCCGGTACTCTTCTTATGATGTCAGTCTGTCTTCCCTTATATTCCTAGAGTTCTTTGTAAGGTATAGTGTTTTCCCAACATCAGTTCTCTTCACCTCAGCAATTATCCTGGGAGGTGTTGGAGGCAGGGATTTTTTGGTCCCCACTTTGCATATATGACGAACAGAGGTTCAGAGAGATTGACTTGCCACGTGTCACACCCATGTGATTTTGAATTCCTGTTAAATAAAAAGACACTAAAATGGCAAATATAGCTATACTCTGAAGGGATAACCATCAAAGAGAATGTGCTATATCCATTCATTATGAATTGGTACAAATAACTTATTGCTATTTAAGTTATGTATTTTTCTCTAATAGCAATCTGTTTCCTAGCAATCTGTTTGCTTTTCTTATTTATGGAAGACATTTTAAAGACTCCTTTTGGGTTGAATCGGGGAAAAGGACCTACCTGGTGGCACATGATCCTGCAAATAGACAAAGATAAAATTGTGCTTTTGTCTAAGCCCCCTATCGAGCCATGCAAACTGGAAAGTGTTAGAGTGTATAACAATTTTGATAAATTATTCTGCTAAATGGTAAAATTTAAACAATGTAATATTATAGTACATTTACAAAAAATAAAAAACGGAAATGGCAGATAGCATATACACCAGAGCTCTCTAATTTGATTTTAAAATTCATTATTTTTAGTTCCATATGACACTTTCTTTTTTGGGACAACACAATGAAACCCTTGGATAATGATTTTGCCATTTCTAAAGTGTTCCAAAGTGAGAAGGATGCTGTAATTTCTTAAGAGGGCAGCAGTAGGACCAAAGAAAAATTAAAGTGTGTAATAGAGAGGATTGCTCTTCTCTCTCGCTCTCTCTCCTCCCCCTCCCCATCTCTCTCTCTTTCTTTTTTTTATCACTTGGTCTTTCCAGGGAGCGCTCATATTTCTCCAGCTGATCCTTATGTGGATTAGGGATAATAAACAGCCCATTAATGGAGGCCTGAACTAGGAAATGGAGTTGGAATCAGCAGCAGAATTCAGTGGCTGATGAAGGTTAATAACTCTATTACTGCAGCTCTGTGCCAGAGCCGCCCGACGAGCAGGGTGTTAGCCTTATCTTACTCCTCATTAATTGAGCTAATAGAACCTGAGTGACCCTGCCTTGCTGCTATCATCTGAGAGTTTACCAGACATGGGCTGGAATACATATCATTGGCTCTATGTTCCACGGGTGCCTTTTATTCTTGGAAGAAAGCGCTTTCTTAAAAATTGGGTAGCCACAAAACCCCTCCTAATAGTTGCTGCCTATATAGACCCCCAAATCATTCTGATTTTCTTGCACAAGAAATGATGGATAAGGGCTTGATATTTCTATTTGCACTGTTAGACAGATGTCCATTTTGGTTGAGGGGCATTAGCTTCAAATTAGACAGCTTTGGAGGAAGTAGCCATTGTTTCATCAAAGTTTTGGGGGTCAAGGGTGAAAAAGAAAGTGTAGTATGTGTTGGGCTTGGGAATAGGGGTAGATCCATAGCCTTGTTTCTTCTGGTTCTTCCATGTCTTTAAATATTTGGCAGCTATCTCTTTTGCAACCCCAAAGTTTCCTGATAGCTCACCATATTTCCAGCAATCCTGCATTGCTGTTTACTGGATAAGTAGATTAGGAGATGCTACTCAAACTGTCAAATGGCGTATAATTCCAGCCCTTCTTCCAACACCAGTTGCTAGTTGCTAGATTAATGTACGTATTTGCTAGGAAAATATGTAGAGGCAGAATCTATGAATTGGAAAATGCTCTATACAACCAGGACCATGTTATCAACAGGTTAAAAATCGAAACCCAAGTTGCCTGCTGAGTGTCTGGCTCATTCTGTGGCACGGGAAGTGGCAGTGGTGAGGAATATCGGTTTGCAGTTGACAGTCTTAGCTTCTAATAATCTTGGATCTGCTTCTCACTTGGGCAGTTATAAGTCTTTCTGCCCCTCAGTTTCCTCAGCTGGAAAACGGGGACAATAACACAGCATCAGGAGGGAGAATAAATGAGCCAATGCATAGAACAGTGCCAGGCACAACGAGGGAGTAAGTACATATATTATTCTTCACCCAGACACCCAGCTGCAAGGTTTGGTGGCCCATGCTGGCCCCTGGGTCAGGTAATTCCAATTCACCTAATGGCACATGGGGCAGGAGAATTATCCTCCAAATAGTCAAAGATAAAATCGCACTCTTGCTCAAACCTCCACGGCGCCATGCAAACTGCATTTTTTTTTTTTGAAATATAACATTTTATTGCTTAGATGGTTCGATACAGAACAGCTTTTCTTTTCATTTTGAATTTGGAACTACTATACAACTGAATACAAAGAGGAACGAAAGTACCAAAACCAAACTTGTGATTCTCTGTTCATGTGGTATAAACCAGTTTTGTACATAACATGTAGCAGCAGTTTTTAAGTTCCCTTTAGAAAAATATGAATTCTACACATTTATTATCATTTCCTGTTTAATGCGTGAGCTGAAATCACTAGGATTAACTTCCTTCTTGAAGAAAGAGAGGAGAGGAAGAGACAGGGTCAGAAAATGTGATGCAGTTCTGAAACTGGCTTCCAACTGTCACGTGACTTCCCCAGAGCTATTTGGAAAACAGCCATTCGGGGGCTTTTTGTTTTGCTTTCACAGTCAAGTTTAATGTATGTAAACTGCATTTTAATGCTAAAGAGCCTCACAGACTCTATAGGAGCCCTTCCAATGAGTCTTTCTAGAGACGTGTAGTTCTCCCCACCTGTACCCTGTCCTGAGTGGGATGGACTGAGACAGAGCTGGCCTGTCCTGATTGTGCATTCTTCACCTTTCTGTGCTCAAGGCACACTTTCAAAGACTAGATTTTTTTGGAGCACCCTCAAAGAAATGAAAACTCAAGCACAAGGCCATCCATCATGGCAAGCCGTTCCTCCTACAGCTTAGTAACTCCCACCGTGTCTCCAAAAGCCTCTGCCATCCTGTGCTCCAGTGCTGTGTTGTCCACTCCCTCCCCAGACACAGGCTTCTCACGGGGCAGCAGAGGTGCCCTGGCCTCATTCACCACCGCACTGCTTACGGCCTGTTGTGCTCAGTGACGGCACCTCCTGCCATCATGGTAGTAGGAGGTGTTGTGCTGAAATGCGCAAAAATAAGTATTATGGAGTGGTTAGAACTTGGCAGCAGGCCTCCGGCACTCTAGGTGAGCCTCGCATGAGGTCACGGGCAAGGCATGGTTCTGAGAGGCAGTGGCTGGGTCCCTGGGCCTAGTGTTAAGAAGGCAGGGGCACCCCTGGGCTTGAGCCCACAGCTGCCGCCCATGATGGTGGAGATGGGGCCATGCCCACAGCGGCTGGAGTTGTAGCATTTTAATCTTTCCGTAAATAATAGCTGGAGTAGAAAAAGGAAGGTTCTCCTATTATTTTCCTATCTAGGGACTGTTGACATTTTACCACTTATTTCCAATGTTTGTGTAAGAAAAAAGTCTGGCGAGGATGATTCTGAGCAAACGTGGAAGGTCGGTGCTGCTTTTTTCCTGGGTTAAAACTTAGTTTATGAAAGTCTGTTACTAGGTTTGTTGTCTGTCTTTGAGAGCATAAGACCAATTACTTTTGAAGCAACGACATCAAAAATGTACATTACCTTTGAACTCTTTGCCTGCAGCCCCAAGGATCTTTCAGAATATAAAAATGCACTGAATTCCACCAAGAGCGCAGGTGACCAGAGGCTTAGCATTGCTGTCCCAGACGGGCAGCTGAGGATTCGGAGAGTGCCGAGCATCATGCTGGGGTGGTGAGAGATGTCAGGGGAGCCTGTGAGCCGGGAGCCCTGTGGAGGTGGTCTGTCCTTTAGGAAGAGCCAGGTGCACACTATGGAACAAGGGACTTGTGTGGTATTTTCTGGGTGAGCCATTTGGTTAGTTAAGGACTGACACTAACAGTCACTGTAATATAGTGAAACTCAGTTTATTTATTTATCATTTAAAATTTTTTTCCTCTTAAGAGCTTCAGAGAGGCACACAGTTCTGTCTGGAACTCTGGCCAGGCTCTCTTGCTCTCTCTAAGAAGAGCTCTAGGGAAGATGTCTAGGGTCAGTTTGCCATTCTCCTACATTTAACACACCATTCTGGGTGAATGTGTAACTTGGGGAGAAAGTGAAGACTTTTCTTAATTACCTGTTTTAGTATCTGATAACCTTTACAGCCAGATTTCCCCTCGTAGCCAACTCCCCTTTTTCCCTCTTCAAGGTTTATCATTCATCGTTGGTAGAGCACATCTCAGTTTCTTTTCCCCTTGTGGATTATAAGCTCTTATTAGGAGCCCAATGGGTTGTATCAACTGGTTGCTGTTCCGCCTCAGCCAGTGGTGAATAAGACGTTGGAGAAGATAAATATGCCTTCCTCACCATGGTTATCAGAGATCCAAAGCAATCTCTATGCTTCAGGTAGAGAATGACAGGTGACCTTTAATAGAACAGAGCCCAGGGTAGTTGGCATTTGAGTTGCACTCTGATGGAGATGCCCCATTTTTGGCAGGCGTGTTGCTCGACCGTTCACTTAAACTCATTTCCCAGAGAAAGGCTAGAGGACTGAGATGCCAAGATGACTTGGAGAAATCATATTTGTTTTTCTTTACCCATAGGAGACTGGGAGACATCAGAGTGTACTTCAATTTTCCATCTTCCTTAGAGGCATAAATAAAGTGCTGAACTCTTGAACCCAGCATTGTGCTTTAAAAGCTTGGACCTCTGCCAGATTCAGATGGCAGGTATCTAAAAGCTTGAAGTTCTCCTTCCTAAATATCACAGAAATTATTTAATATTTAAAAAAAAAAACTTAAAAAAAAAAAAAGTCTTCCACGAAAAGAAGTTCAGCTTTACTTTTTCTAAGATTATAAGACTCCAGGCATTGCCCCTTTGTTAGCTATGAGGTTTCTGTGGGGTCCAGACCACCCCTCCGCAAGCTAGGTGGGTCAGAGGTTCCCCCATGAGGGCCACTGGGCAGGGTATCCATCTGGGGGCTGCAGCTTCACTGCTCCTTTTCTCTCTTGGGCTTCTATCTCAGGAAGTGCAGATTCTAGGCTCTAAAGTGAAGGACTGCATGTGTCAAAAAAAGCCCTGCCAGGCCCGGAATTCCCACTCACAGAGTAGCAGTAGGATGAGGACCAGGAAAGGTGAGCATCCAGAAGCTAAGGGAGGAGGGAGGCCCCAAGCTTCCTCCCAATCCCGTCACTCCCCTTCTTGTTCTACGCATGGCAGCAGGGCTGCCTACTTCCTGTTTCCTGAACCCTGAGCATTCTGCCCATGATATTCCTTCTTCTAGAAAACCATGGGTTTTCCTCTTTGTTGTCCAAATGTCATTATCTTTTCTACTTGGCTTAGCTCAAACTCCACCTCCTCTTCCCTGAGGCTTCTCCTTGCTCTGGACCTGATTGCAGCTTTACAAAACCATGCTCATGATATTGAGAAGCAGCGTAAGAGTTAAGCAAGAGGCTCTGAAGTCAGACAATCTGACTGGAATCCTGGCTTTACCATTTACGGGCTGTGTGATGCTGGGCAAGTTTTTTTAACATTGCTGAACCTCACTTTCCTTCTATGTAAGATGGAGGTGACTTTATTCAGATAGGCAACAAATATTTATTGTGCATCTATTACATGCAGACACTATTTGAATGCTGTGGACTCTAAAAGGAAACAAAACATGAAACACTCTTGCCAACAAGGGGCTTTACATTCTAGTTGGAGTAAGAAAGACAATAAATAAACAACATATGCATACTGTGTTGAGTTCCGTGGAGAGGAGTAAAGCAGGGTAAAGAGAAATAAGGAAGATGGACAGTTGGAAGGGAGGATAGAAGGTGGTCAGGGAAGTTCTTTCTGATAAGGGTACATTTGAGCAGAGGCTTAAATGGCATGAGGGAACAAGCCATGGAAAGATCTGGAGAAGAGCAGTCCAGGTCCAGAAACAGCAAGTGCAAAGGCCCTGAGGCAGGAATTCAGTTGGTAAGTTTAAGGAACATCAAAGAAGCTGTTGCTGATAGAGCAGGGAGAGAGTGATAGGCCATGAATTAGAAATTAGCTGGCCCCTAGGCCACTGAAGGACTTTGGTTTTTCTTCTGAGTCAAGTGGGAGCCACTGAGGGGAAGGAGGTTTGAGTAGATGAGTGATGGGATCTTATGTTTAAATGGATCACTCAGACTTACTGGGTAGAGAATGGACTATAAGTAAGGAGGCAAGGGGGAGGCAGGGAGGTCAGGTCGGAGGCTGTTGCAATAATCTAGGTGAAAAATGCAGGTGACCTGGACCAGGTTGATATCTGTGAAGGTGGCAAGAAGTAGCCAGACTCTGATATTTCAAAGGTAGAATTGGCACAATCGATATGCTGTCAGATTGAACACAGCACATGTGAGAAAGAGAGGTATCAAGGAGAACTCCAGTGTTTGCTGGAGCAATGGGTAGAATGGGACAGCCATTTACTGACTGGCAGGAGGAACAGGTTCAGGGGAGGGAACCACACGCTTAGGTTTGGACATGACAAGCTTGAGATGCCTATTAGACATGCAGGTAGGATTCAGGTAGGCAGCAGGCTCTGAGACTGACTTAGGGTGGAAAAGAAAAATTGGGGTGTCATAAGAGTCTAGATGCATGAAAGCTGCATCTTGTGAGCTCTCCAAGGCAGCCTTTTCAAATCTGCTCATTTGTAGTAGTAGCAGAAGCATTCCCAGGCTTTGGAAGAGCACTCTATCCAAGCCTCTTTCCTTTGGTGACCTCACACCACACAAGGCTGCTTGGGAATGGTCCTGGCCATTCAAATGGAATTTCCCCAGCATGCATCACCTGTATGGGTCACTACTGCAAGATAAAGGCTGGAAAGCCTTGAGCCTTTTGAAGTGAATTGCAGTCAGAAAGTTCTAGACAGATGGAGACCCAGTGCTCTCCAGCTTTCCTTTATTCTATTTTCATGAGTTCTATCAAGTGAAATCTCAGGGCTTGTTCCTTTTTAAGAAGGTTCCTTTCAGTCCATCAATGACACCTTTAGGGTCCTTATGGAGAGCTTGGCAGGGGGTGTTAAGGATATAAAGGTATAGGATTATACAATCCCAGGAGGATGGTACATTTTCATAAATAGATGTCTCATAAAAACATCTAGAGAAGTCTGCTCTTTGCAGGGTTCCTGTATCATTCTCTTGGTGGGAATATAATTCTACTTGGAGTAGAAACATAACAACTGTCCACTGTGGCTCCCTCCTCATTTCCATAGTTATCATTTATTACAGGCTTGTAGGCCAGGCCCTGGGTTATGCATTCATTTACATTGCCCGGCTGAGTCCTTCCAACAATATGGAGGGAACAGTTCATGACCCACATTTTTCAGATGAGGAAACAGGTTCAGTGAGTCTGAATACTTTGCCCATGATATGCAGCGAGTGTGGCAGAGGAGGCAGGATCCAAACTCTGGTCTCTGGGCTCCCATGCTTTTAGCCACTGCGCTCTACTCATGGCTTAAAATCCTTTGCACAAAGTCCACACCTGGCCTTCTGCCCACTTATCGGACCACCCTCCTGTGGCCCCTCCTCAGGGAAACCCCTTATGTTCCCTTGTGCCATTGGCCACAGAGCTCCTCCCTCCCTAAGTGAGATGAGAAGCCCCTCTCCCCACTCATCCTCCCTGCTGGCCTAAGCTCCAGCCACCCCACTTCCTTCACCGGTTCGCTCAGGGCCTGCTGTGTTCCGGGCGCCAAGGGCTGGGGCTGCGGCAGGGAGCAAGGCTGGCAGGCGTCTGCCCTCCAGAACTCTCCCTGGAGGGACCTGCCTGTCGTGCTCTTCTGGGCCTCAGCCCACCCCAGGCCCTTTTCTCTGAGGTCGGCTTGACAGCATCTTCTCCCGCTGGGAGAAGTTGGAGCCAGTTATCTGATGGGTAAAATACACTTTCTAGCTAATTCAGGAAGTAATCACTTATCCTCATGTCTGCCCCTGAAGGTACAGCCAGGGCAAGTGTTCAACAAGCCCAAGGCATCTCCCACTACTTCCTGCCCATGTCTTGGCAAGGCTTTCTCTCACCCCTCCTGGCTCCTAACCTCATCTAGGGGTTCTGGGTTTTCCTTTTTCTTTCCGAGATTCAAATTCATGAAAAATCAAACCCAGAAAACCCTGGAGGCCATCTAGTGCAAGCATCTCATTATACAGATGAGGAAACTGAGGCCCAGAGAGACTGAGTAGCCCGAGGTCACATTATTGAGTGGGGGAAAGAACTGGGCCTCCTGGCCCCGGGCTGGCAGTTGTTTTGTTTGTTTTTGCTTTTAAATGCCATCTTCTTTTTCTCCATCTTGGCACGCGAGCAAGGTACAGTTACCCACCTTGCAGTAACTCCCTGTGCCCCAGCCCTTCCCACAGTGCCCTGTTTTCCTTCCCTCCCCTGCCCCCGCCATGGATTTTGACAATGGATTGTGGCTGCTATTTTACCTTGTGGATGTTCCGTCTGTATTTGCTTTAACCAGATGCCTCTTCCTGCGGAGCCCTGGGAGAAGCCCCTCTCTCCTCTCAACAATAATTAGCCTTGTAAGACTAATGGACAAAATCGTGTCTAATTACCCTGTTGAAGGCCCAATTATGCGATTAACATCCGTGGGCTATAAGCTAATGATGAGAAGAGCCACTCATTTGCATAGCATTAAGTTAATTGAGCTGCAGGCCAAGGGGTGGGTGAGGTGGTGATGGCAGGATTTTATTTCTGAAAGGATAATAATGACCAGAGAGGATGATTCACTCGACAGCTTTATTAATTAACAGAGATCTGATTACCTAGCAGGAATGGCAAGTGGCAGTCTGTTGAAAGGCCTGGCTTTTTTAAAAAATGAGAGATGGGGAGCCCTCTCTGCTGATTTTTCTTCCTAACACTTTGCCGTGATCAAGCTCATGATCACCTTGAAAGGCCCACTTTAGAAAAATCTCCTTCCTTTAAAATCTTGTTTGAGCCCTTCTGTTATGTACTTCCTTGTACACTTTATTCATTCCTTCATTTCGTCATTCACTTACTCTCTCGTCCGTTCGTGCCACCCGCATTTACGGAGCACCTCATTTGAGAGGGGCTGGGGACGTGGTGCTGCCTGCAGGTCCTGCCCTGGGGAGTGTACAGGCGTCCATTCTGCCGGGGCCCTGGACACTGCTGTTGGCCCCATTTCCCCCAGAGGGTTCAGCTTCCGCACTGGGCCAGCCTTCCTGTTGGTGAAGTCACCAGAGAATTCCAGAGTGGAAGAGCCAGGGAGATCATTCGTTCACATCCCTCATTTTACCCAGAAAAAAATCGGGGCCCAGAAAGGCTGAGCACCTGGAGCTCAAGGTCACTTGGAGGGAATGGCAGGGGCTCCTGCTCCTTGCCCTGCCCACAGGACTGCTCTGCCTTTTCAGCACCTCTTTTAATCCCTGTGGCCTGTATTTTGAGGGTTTAGCTGTTACTCCCTCAGGAAGCTTGCCCGCATGCCCCTCCCATGCCCTTTCACAGCCCGTTACACCTCTCCCTCCTAGCACTTGCCACCTGGCCTTTCTTCTTGCCTGTTTCTTTCCCATAAGGTCAGAGACTGTAGAGTGCTCACTGTTTAAAAACTAGATGATTGCTCCAACTACGGAACCATTGCAGTAGCACAACTGGGACTAAAACTCAGATCATTTTCCTATGAAATTTAGACATGAAAAACTTTTTTATTTATTTATTTATTTATCTATCTATCTATTTATTTATTTATTTATTTATTCATTTATCTCCCACCTTGCTGCTTGTGCTCGCTGGGTCAGCTAACCACGCCATGCGGGCGGGCTTGCCTTCACCAGGAGGCCCCGGGAACCGAACCCGGGGCCTCCCACATGGTAAACGGGAGCCCCACTGATTGAGCCACAGCCGCTTCCCGAGACATGAAAAACTTTTAACAAAAAAATAAAAGCATGTATATATCCATATATAAACTTGACTTTTCACTTAATTAAATATCGTGGACATCTGTCCATGTCATTACATAAATCTATAACTTGTTACAATGCTACACTGTCCAGATATATTATAATGTATATAATGTCCTCTGTTGGCAGACATTTAAGTAGTTTCCATTTTTTTCTGTTACAAACAAGAATCCATACACACACATACATACACATCGTTATACATTCATGTGGGACATTTTCTTAGGAAAAATTCATAAAATATTTCTGTGTCCATTGTGCTAAAGGGTATGCCCAATTAAAATATTTATTATTTTTATTTTTTTAGTAGAAAGGGTAAATAAGTTCAAGGAATACACATGGGTATTCAGTTAAAACTAATTTCAAAAGAAGAGCAACTGAAAATTAATTATCTAAGCCTCTGACTTAGGTTAGAAAAATAATAAACCCAAAAAGTGGCAGGAAAGAGGCCATAAAGCTAAGAACAGAAATCAATGGAATAGAAAACAAAATTAAAGCAGAGCCAAAAGTTGGTTCTTTGACAAAATTAATTAAATTGACAAGTCTCTAGCAAAAGATTTGTCAAAAGATTGATAAGAAGGAAGGAAGGAAGGAGGGAGGGAGGGAGGGAGGGGAAAAGATGGGCTTTCCAATAAGTGATGCTGGGGCAACTGAGTATCCATATGGAAAATTTTATATTATATTTTATGTTATACTATACTATACTATTGCTTGCCCAATATATAACAATTAATTCAAAGTAGTTTAAATACCTAACTGTGAAAGATGAAAATTTTAAAACTTGTAGAACATATAGGAAACTACCTTTATGATCTTGAGATATAGAAACCTTCCTTACACGAGACCCAAAGAATGCAAGAAATGAAAGAATATTTTAATAAATTTGACTTTTAAAATAAATTTTGTTCATCAGTAACTACTCATGTGGAGAATAAAAATACACAAACTGCTATAGGTTAGTTGCAGCCAATATAATTAGTATCCAGAATTTATAATAGAACTCCTTTAAATCAATGCAACAAACCTATTCTTAATTGAAAAAGGGTCAAAAGACATGAATAGGACTCTGTGACTATACTAAAAATAAATTTAATTGTAGACTTAAATGGGTGAATTGTATGGTATGTGAATTATATTTTAACAAAACAGGTCCTGTGAGCAGGCATAATGAACAGGGATCTCACAAAAGAGGGAGCACAAATGGTGGAAAAAAAAAAAGAAAAAAAAAAGTTGCTCAAGCTCATTATTAATCAAGGAAATGCAGCTTTAAATCATAATGATGCATCATTTATTCCTACCATATTGTCAAATATTTGTCTGTCTATCCCAAGTGTTGATGGGCATATGAACCCATGGGAAGCCTTTAGTGATTACTAGTGAAAGTGTATGTTTATGAATCCACTTTGAGAAACAATAGTAAATTTGAAGGTGTGCATACCCCATGACCCAGCAGAGCTACTTCAAGTTTATACCTTGGAGAAACTCTTGCACATGAATGCTCATAGCAGTGTTGTGCTTGCAAAACCCTGAAATGGACCCATGGCCTTGGAGAAGAGCCTGGGTGAATTGTGACAGCCACGCAGTGGAGTACTCTGCCGCAATAGAAATCAATAAACCGTAGCCACTCACATCAACATGAGAGAGTCTTAAGAGAAATAATGTTAAGTGAAAACAGCAAGTTGCAGAAGAACACATACGGTATGATACTATGTTTATAAGGTTCATAAGTAAGCAAAACCAAGCAATGTGTTGTTTAGGTATTCATATGCAAAATTTTAAAATTCACCACAGTGTTTTCTTCCATGGACAGAGGGATGGAATTGGTTAGGAGCATCCAGAGTGTTTTGTCAATATCAGGGTGATGCATTTCTTCATCAGGTGGTAGGTTCACAGAGTTAGTTTCATTCTTATGTTTCATATAAGAATTTGCCAGAATAGAAATTCTTTCAGGGCAGGAATCTTTGTTTTGCTCACCAATATATCTCAAGCTCCTAGAATAATGCCTGGCATGTAGTAAGTGCTCAGTAAATATTTGTGGCCTGAATGAATATATATTGCATACTTTATTTTTATATAACAAAATATGTCATAATAAAAATGCAAACAAATATTTTCTTCTCATCCCAGACCCTCTACCCACTTCCCCAGAGGCAACCAACTGTTTCTTGGACATTCCTAGAAAATTTCTCTGCACAAGTATGGGAATATAAATATATGCTTTTATTTTATATTTCTCTTTTCTCTTACCAGAATATCTCTGAAGTATTTCCATACAATCACACATAGCTCTGTTCCTCATTCTTTTTAACAACCACATAATATTCCATCCTGTGGCTATGTAGCACCTAATTTAACAAGGCCCCTGTTGAAGAGCATTCAGATTTTCTTTCTTTCACTTTGCAAACAGTGTTGCAATAAATATCCTGTACATACGTCTTTGTGCATTCATAAAACTATCCCTAGAAGTGGAGTTGCATTTCTGTTTTCAACTGGCACTGCCACAGTGCCCTAGAGCTCCTATTCTACTGATGGAGCTAAAGCATCATTTGACCAAAAGTGGTATAAGCTTTGGAAACAGCTAGAACATCTAAGGGACAAACGTTTAAGCTTAGGAATGCCGTGTTGCACAACTCCAGAGGACACCCGGACTACCATGTAATTGCTGGAGCCTGGAGCTGGGCCAAGCGGCAGCCTCGCCCAAGTTGGTGGTGCCGTTCAGCTGAATTACCATGCGCATGCTCATGCTATGGAAATGTTTAACGTCATGAAACAGGTTTTAGGGAGCATACTTTTTCTTAGGATCAATGATGGATCTAAAATATGCCTAAATGTTTTCTGTTAAGAATGGTTGTGCTACTCACAGCAGTTACTTTTTGGTGTACATGTATAGTATTTAAGTAATGACAATTATTTCAATTTTTCAGTGCTTTGAACAGCTAGCCAAAACCAAAATATGACAGGCTCATGAATGCCAAGTATGATCAAAAGAGAAAGTCATCCTCATGAGATCCGAGCCTCCTCCTTGAGAACCTGAAAGCTAATGGAACCTCTGCTACATGCAGTGTATGTGGGCTGACTTGCGGTTTGAGGTGTGTCCCCTGCATCTAGTTTTTGGGAAAGTTTATCTCTGGAAATTCTCAGCTCAACTCAGGCTGCTTGTCCAGTCACCTGGTGGTAGAAACATGTCAGGATCATCCATCCTCTGCAAGAACAGATGTACACTAGGAAAAAGATAGGCATAAGAGTTCCACCTGGAAACAGGCCAACTCAGTTCCCTTGGGAACAGATTGCTGGCCAGCATTTCCATGGCATTTTCTAGAAGTGGTAGGTTTTGTGCTAAAAACATGAGCTTTGAAGTCAAATAGACCTAAGTTTCAAACAGTGTCAGCCAGCAAATACTCAGTGAATGCATGCTGTGTGCTGGAAACCCTGGGAGCAGGAGCTCCACTCCAGGGTAGGAGACAGGCAGGAAATTGATTGATAATAACGTAACTGCAGACTACTATAGCTCCCAGGATGAGCCGGAGGCGGCCAAGGGACGTCAGAGGAAACAGCAAGGGCAAAGGTCTGGAAACAGGAGCTAGCTCCACCTCTTTGTAGTTATTTCACCTTTCAGAGAGTCAGTTTCTTCATTTGCAAGGCAGAATTAATACCACGCAAAGCTGCTATTAGGTTCGTTGAGGTCATATAGGTAAATGTCCTGGTGAACAATAAATGGTAGCAATTACAATTTTCATACTAGGCTTTGTAAACTACTGTTCCTTTGATATTTCCCAGAGAGGACTGGATTGGATAATAGGCCCCAGGCACACACTGGGACACTTTGTACTGCTCATGAGAGAAGAAAAGCAGTCTTCCTTTTCCTCTCATTTGTCTTCTTCATCTGCCATGAGATGGTGGGCCCTCCTTCCCAGGGATGGGTGGGCTGGAGAGGGCCTTGGTAGTGGAATGTGGATAGGTGGGTTCCCCTCCTGAGCTTTACCCTTAAATCTGAAGCCTCTGACCATGCCAGTGAGCCATGGAAACTTGTCTCCAGCTATCAGTGGCAATCACCAAATCCCTGTGGCTGCTTCTGGATTGAAATGTCAATCACTTTGGCTGCCCCTGGACAAATGCGTTCTGTTGTCATCAGTTTGGAGCCCGTGGTAACTGCCATGATGTAATAGAGACAACTGTAGTACCAAACTGGAATTTGATGGATTAGAAATTATGTATTTAATTCACAGTTGGTATAGAGTGCTCATAAAATCTTGAGCTTGATCATGATAGAGAGGCTAATAAACATTCAAGAACATAAATATTTTGGTAGGAAATGGCTTTGTGAAACATTTAGTTGTGGAGTGAGTAGTTGGAAGAACAGAGAAAATCAGCCAGGCAGAACTCTCTAGATACCAGTCTGGTGAGAGATATATGTGTGGATGATAATGATCTTGAGTGAGCCGTTTTACAGCGTGCAGACATTAATTTGACAACCACACACATCGAGGACTGCACGTGCCTTTAGCAGCTGCATCACTCCAAGCCTCAAGCCATTTGCCCTGCAGATATCTGAATCTAGGGGGCAGAGGTGCAGGCTGGCTGGGGAACGGGTCACGTTGGCCCAAGGAGGAGTCAGTGTCAGCAGTCCTTTCAGGACCCCAGTGGGTGTACAGAGGGCCGAGTCCAGCCCAGCAGACCCCCCAGGTGGGGCTTGGTCCTGGGAGCCATGTGTGTACAATGATGGGCAGGGGTCCAGGGTAGAGAACATGCTTTGAAAACCCCTGATCTTCAGGCTGGGCAGAGCAACTATGCGGGTAGGAAAGAGCCACTGCCCCACACACTAGGTGCAGCAGTTAAGAGCCCAGACTGCCAGGTTCAAATCCTGCTCTTCCACTTACTGGCCATGTGACCTTGGGCAGATCACTTACTCACTCTATAAAGTGAGCATGATGATAATGGCACTGTCTCCCAGAGTGAGAATTAGACTAGATGGCATGTCTCCAGTGCCTAAAACAGCACATTTTGAGCTCAAGAGAGAATAATCAAACACCTTCTCTCTTGGCTAGAAAGATGTGTGAGTCTTGTCAGCAGGGTGCCGGCGTTTTTGTGAGAGGGTGGTTTAGGTTTGATTTCACTTTCGTGTGTGGCCCATCTCAACTGTTGTCGGCCTCTGCATGGATTTGTGGTTGATGGAGAGGTGGGTACCAAGAACAGTGAAAGTTTTAAAGGATGCGAACGATCCAATCAACAAACGTTTTCACGGGTTCTGGGTGGCTTCCCTCCTCACTTTTTACCTTCCTGCTCTGCCTTCCCTAATGGGGCTCCACACCCCAGAGGACCCTTCTAGTTTAGCAACGGGCTGTGCCTGAACCTCATCCTTTCTGTAGACACTACAGAAGGCAAAATAATTTGGAGCTGCTGGCCTCAGGGCTTTCTTTTTAGACTCTGGGAGACTTCTTTTTGAGAGGATAATTCTTGGGAGCTGCTCTTTTCATATCTCCCATGAGAGGAGAACAAAGGGAAACAGAATTTAAATGGGCAGGTAAGAACTTAGACAAAGAGAATTTTTCTAGTGTCTGTAGGAGGGGGGTGATTAGAGGAAAACAAAACAAGGGAGACTGAGGATAAACCTTTTTCCTTGGAAAGTTTTGAGAATTGGAGATAGTCGTTGGTCCAAGGCAATTGTGCCCATAAAATTTGAGGGTTCCTGGGATTCTCTTTGGCCCTGAGATGCTATACTATGACTGCTACTGGGGCTGCTGCTTCTGTACCTGGTGGTTTCCACATCTCCGCATATAGAAAGGTTGTTACTCATTCATTCATCAAACACTGAGTAAGCCCTGAGATGAGTGTTATGTTCACTCATTGCAGTCTCTGGAGATGCAAAGATGTGGTAGAGATGGTCTTGCCCTCCATAGTCCCCTCCACCAGGAGACCCCTGTCTAGCAGGGGAAACAGACTTGAACCCAGCTAGCTACAGTGCACTTTCCAAGGTCTGCCTCTCAGCCAGTGGGATCCAAAGGGAAGGGGATTTGAGGGTGCTTGACCCCCAATATTCTCTCAACACCTAGAAGACACCCTGGACAAGAAAAGGTTTAGGTGATACTGAGGATGCTGGGGCATTCCAGGTTCCTGACACATGGAAAACATGAAAACCTGTTAAATATTTTAGATGGCTGTCTTAGTTTCCTGGCTCCTAAAGCGAATACCATGCAATGGGTCGGCTTAAACAACGAGAATTTATTGGCTCATAATTTTGAGGCTAGGAGAAGTCCAAAATCAAGGTGTCATCAAGGTCGAAGCTTTCTCCCAGAAGATTGGTGTTTTGGGGCTGGCTTTCCTGTCACATGGCAGCCTCTCCTGGCTTCTCCCTTCTCTTCTGGGTTGATTTCTGGCTTCTGGCTGCTCCCTGTGTCTCTCTCTGTCTGTGACCTTTCCTATGAGGCAGGGGTTCTTAACCAGGGGTCCGTGAAAAGATTTCAGGGGGTCCATGAGCTTGAATTGAAAATTCAAAAAAACATTATTCTTGTAGGGACGTTTTGGTGCGAGTGTGATATATTTATTAAATAAAACACAGTATAGTGTGGACTTAGTAAGAGGTCCGTGGTTTTCACCTGACTGGCACAGGGGTCCGTGGAACAAAAATGGTTAAGGACCCTTGCTCTAAGGCCTTCAAGTGAAAGGATTAAGACCCATCCTGATGCAGCTGGGCCACACCTTAACTGAAGAAGCCTCATCAAAACGTCCTATTTACAAGGGTCCACACCCACAGGAATGGATGAAGTTTAAGAACAAGCCTTTCTGGGTTGCTTAGCTCCAAGCCACCACAGTGACCAAGTTGTAAGCCAATTATCCTGGATACTACAGTGAGTGCTCTCTTCTTTCAGCTGAAAAAAGGGAAGCCACTGATAACAATATCAGCCAGGAGTGGCTAGTCAGCGGTAATGTGTTGGTCGTAAGGCCTTTTTCTTTAAGTGCCTGGGGGAAAGTGGAATCAAATTGGAAAATGTTAGTCTGCTATGTGAGGCAGGCATGGCTGGGGGAGGAAGGGAGAAGAGAAGCAGCATTTTGTTAAAGTTTTCCTTTATGGAATAGCCACAGGAATAAGCCAACAGTCACAGAGAATGCAGTTGGAAAGAGTTATGGGAGTTGAAAGTTTGACCTTTCTTGATGGAAACTTGATTTTAAAAGTGGGGATGACAGCTTCTGATACATTCTACATGTAGTCATGTAGCTATGGCAGTTTGATCCTTTTTCCTCATTTGCATGCTTGCTGATCTTCTAGGAAAACTTAATCATTCATAATCATTGGTAAGTCAATAAAAATGTTACAAGCTGGCAGCCACTTCATCTCAAAGGCCTCCTAGATGTCGCCTTGGGGTGTGCACTGCAATAAACTGATTTCACTCCGTCATGGGTCTCCATTTGTAACTTCAGGCCTGTTCAAAGATAATGAAATGCAAATAGCCAGTTCCATACATCTTTATGGCCAGGGTACTTCAGAAACATCAAAGAACATGATCTGCGCAGCTCTTCCCACTTCCTCGCCTTGCCATGTGCCTTCGTCTCCCTGTAGCGGCTGCTGCAGAGCTTCTGGGTGTCTGTACCAGCTCTTCTCTTCTTCCTTCCCCAGTTGCGCTGAGTATGGATTCTCAGGGATTCATTAGCCGACTCTGCCTGCGGTGGGTCGTTTAGAGAAAGGTAGTGTGGTGTGATGGTGAAGAGTGTGGGCTCTGTCATGGGCTGTGTGTGCTCAAAGGCCACCTCTGCCGCTTCTTAGCTGTGCCTCTTTTATTTTTTCATTTACTTTTTATCCATTTTTACGCCCTCCCCATTTTTGCTGTTTCTGTGTCCATTAGGCAATTCTTTGTGTCTGTTTCCTGCCCTCTCTTCTCATCCTTCTCCTCCTGTCTTCACCAGGATTCAATCCTGGGAACCTCCGATGTGGGAGAGAGGCGTCCTACCGCCTGCACCACCTTAGTCCCTGGTTTTTCAGCACGTCTCTTCTTGGCTCTCCCTTGTGTCACTCTCCTGTTATGTCATCATCTTGCTGTGTGGTTTGGTGGGGCCTGACGTTGCACCCACACACAGGGCCTAGCAGCCTGCGTGCCTTCTATGTTTTTCTTTATTTTTACTGGGAGGTCCCGGGGGTCGAACCCAGGTCCTTCCGTATGGGAGACGGACACCCAACCATTTGAGCCACATCTGCCCCCTAGCTCTGTTTCTTGAGAGCAGTTATCTCACCTTGTGGGCCCCTTTTCCTCAACTATAAAATGGAGGTGACAATAGTCCTTAACTAGGACAGCTATTGGGAGAGTTAGATGAGGTAGCCTTTGTGCATGCCAGCTGCCATCGTCTTTGTCACCTTAGCACTGCTCCAGAGAGGTGTCAGCTGTCAGCATTGAGAGCTCTTGTGCCCAGCTGTGAACACTGAGGAGCTTCAACATCTCTAATGGAAGGGTCCGGCCACCCTAGTGGTGCTCTTTCCACTCCAGCAGGCCAGGAAGGGTGTGACATTCATGGCCACCTGAAGGAGGAAGCCTTGGTCCTTCAGCAAGGAAACTAGCATGCCCCTGAGCCCGTGCATGGGGCCTCTTCCCTCCGAAGGATGGGGTACAGCCCACGGATGGCTTCAGCCCTTCCGTCCACAAGCTCCATCTGTTCCCAACTGCCCCAAATAAACCCACTATCTAAGCAGAAAGAGTGTACACTTCTGCAGACTCATTCTGTGTGCCCTTATAACCAGACTGCTGCCCCTAAGCCCTTCCTAGGTAAAAATTCAGGAGCCCCACCCCTGGGGCGAGGTGGAAGCCTCAGGGCTGCTGCCTGCCTCAGGCTCCTGTTCCACAGGGCCAGGCTCACCCATGGAGGGCTTCCTGGCCTTGAGAGGCAAGATGAAGAGAGCACTGGACAGGGGGTAAGAAGGTGGGCGCTGGGAAGCGGCTGTGGCTCAATCAGTAGGGCTCCCGTTTACCATATGGGAGGCCCCGGGTTCGGTTCCCGGGGCCTCCTGGTGAAGGCAAGCCCGCCCACATGGCGTGGTTAGCTGACCCAGCGAGCACAAGCAGCAAGGGGGGGATAAATGAATAAATAAATAAAATCTTAAAAAAAAAAAAAAAGAAGGTGGGCGCTGACAAGGCAGGTGACCCCTGGCAGATTACTCCACTTCTCTGAGCCTCAGACTCCTCATCACCAACAGAGGTAAAGAATAATGTTGGCTCCTCCCTCATGGGATTGCGGTATGATTCCAGGACGCAGAGTGCTTAGCACGGGGCCCAATACACACGGCTGCTGTTTCTTGTAAGGAGGGGAAGGACTCAGGCGTCGATTGGTTAATTTCACAAGTGTTTATTGTGGGCTACCTTTGCGAGGTGCTGTCCTAGATCTTGGGGATGCAGCAGCCAACAAAGCATTCCTGTGGGAGGAGACGGACCATAAACAAAGACACAAAGGAGAAATATTTGCTAAGACAAAGTGTTGTGCGTGACTGAAAACCACGAGGTGGTGCATTTAGATTCAATGGTCAGGGGAGGTGTCCCTGAGGAGGGGCCGTTTAGGCTGAGACTTGAATGAAAAGAAGGAGCCAGCCAGGGGAAGATGAGAGGAAGAGCAGTCCAGGCCGGGGCGCAGTTAGTGCCCAGACTCTGGGGCAAGCGGGAGCCAGGGATGTTCCAGGAACCGGAAGGAGGGCAGCCCTCTGGAGAGTTGGGGGTGGGGGGAGTGATGGTAAAGGAGGGGCAGCCACCAGAAGAGCTGGTCAGAGAGCTGGGGGATGGGTTATTGTATGTGAATATTTTCAACATTTTAATACACAGGGGATCCATGTTTACAGTATAAAAGTTAGAAAATGTAGTTAGGGAAAATCTTTTCAATATCCAGAGATAATCAATGTTAGCATTCTGGTATATATGTCTTTAAACATTTTAAAAGATAATCTGCAAAAACAGGGTCTTAATTATACACATCATATTACATACCATTTTCCCACTTAATATCTTGTGAGCAGGATCCATGCTAATCAACAATACCCATAACCTCACTGTTAGTGGCTGCAACATATTCCTTTGAGAGTGTGGCACTTGGCAGCCTTAAAACATTGTCACAGGATTATTGCAGGGAGACAGACCTTTGCGTAGATTCCACCAGGCTTTTGAACTCAAATAATAGATTTCATTCATAGACAAGTTTTCTTTATAATTTATTTTATTTTATTTATTTATTTCTCCTCCCCTCCTCATTGTTTGTGCTCGCTGCCTGCTCTCCGTGTCTGTTTGTTGTATGCTCTCTGTGACTGCTCGTCTTCTTTTTAGGAGGCACTGGGAACTAAACCCGGGACCTCCCATGTGGGAGGGAGGGACCCAATCACTTGAGCCACCTTCGCTCCCTGCTTGTTTGTATATCATTGTGTTTCCTCATTGTATCTCCTCGTTGCTTCATCTTGCTGCATCAGCTCGCCATCTTGCTCATCTTCTTTAGGAGGTACCAGAAACCAAACCCGGGACCTCCTGTGTGGTAGGCAGGCACTCAATTGCTTGAGCCACATCTGCTTCCCCATAGACAAGTTTTAAATGGCACAAGTTTTAAATGGCAGGCTTGCATACCTAGCCAAACACATGGAAAAGCTTTATCTAAAAATCCAGGTTTCACCTCCTGAACGTAGTCCACTTAAGTTTAACTCAGGATATAAATCCACTTAAGTTTAATCCAGGAGCAAAACCAGATAAACAGTTTAACCCTGGGTTTCTTTTCAGTAGACAATTAGGTGAGTTTTCTTTGCCTTAGACCTCCAAGCACAGGAGTCCTTTATCCCTCCAAATTGAGGTTTCCTTCAATTGCAATGAATCAAGTTTAACGTGCAACTTGTACCTCCTTTCTATTAAAAATTTGTTACTGAATATTGCCTGAAGTGAGTTGCAGATTCCCGAGGGGAAGGGGTTGTCAGGGAACTGTTTTCTGAGGCTACTTTCATGGGTGGGATTACATCATGACAGGGTTTGTTGGATGGAGTCTTGTTTGACATGGTAGACTGAATCTATGTCTTTGCTAACCCACAAATAGCTTTCTATCATACTTAGAAATTTGAGAGGCTTTCCCAGATTTGGAAAGTTCAGGGAAGTCCTTTGAATTGCTTTGAGCAGGCCACAGAGGTGTGTCTTCCATAAGGCCTCCTCTGCCACCTCCACACTGGAGAGGAAGATGAAGATGGCAGAGGCCCGACAAGGCCGTGAGAGGGGCAGAGGAGGCGCTGCTAGCCCAGGGGTGGGTAGGGCCCTCCTGGGCAGCTCAGGGCCTCCCCAGAAAGTCTGCACACACTGGAAACTCGTAAGAGTGTGCTGAATGTCAATAGCACAGAGAAGAGAGGAAGTAGGTCATGGAGGGAAAAAAAAGATGACACATGCACCAAACTCCTGACAAACGTGCACTGATCAATTTCTGCATCAATACATGTTCTTTATGTCAGTTCTTGTGTGGCTTTTGGTTGTGGTCTTCCCCGCTCACTCCAACCCACCCTTCAAAGAATCTCCCTCCATTCTGAGGATGAGGTTCTTGAGGATAACAGAATTTAGTCAACAAACATTTATTAAACACTCACTGTGTGCCAAGCACTGTTCTGGGAGCTGACAATTGAACAGACACGTTATGTGCTGTATGGGGGGACAGTCTAGGGAGCAGACAACAAACATACACAAATCCATTTGTGATCATCTCTCAGTGGGAAGGACTGCAAAGGAGATTGAAGCAGGCGCTGTGAGAGAAGATGGGGTGCTGCCTTCCGTTGGGGGCACAAAAGGCCTCTCTGAGGCAGTGACATCTCAGCAGCGTCCTGCAGTGAGGGCGTGGCCTGTGGCTACCTGGGAGAAGAGCATCCCAGGCTATGGCACCAGCCTGGGCAGAGGGTATGCTCCAGGACAGCAAGGAGGTTGTTGGTTGGGGGGGGTCAGGAGCAAGGGGGGAAGGGAGGGAGGCAAGGTTAGTGCTGACACCAGGACCTAAGCATGCAGTAAATGTTCAGTAAATCAATTTAAAAAATCATCTTAAGAAACTGGAATGTGTTGACATGGAGCCAGTAAAGGCCAGTGGTTATGGGCTCTTGAATTAGACAGACCTGGATGGAACCTGGCTCTACCCTCGGCTAGCAAGGTGGGCTTGGGCAAGTTCCTTCCTATCCGTGAGCCTCCATTTTCTCATATGTAAAATGGGACTAATTATAGGACTACTTCAGAGGGTTGTTATAAAGAGTAAGTATGAGCTCGAAAGCATAATGCTAAATTAAAGAGGCCAGACACAAAAGGTCACGTACTGTATGATTCCATCTATATGAAATGTCCATAGTAGAGACAGAAACCAGATTACTAGTTGTCAGAGGCTGGAGTGGGAGGGGAATGGGGTGAAATAAATAAAATACAATAATACAAGTAAAGCACTTGGGAAAGTCCTTGCATTTGGTAAACACCCAGTTATGCGCCTCAGTGGTTCCCAACCTGGATTCTGGAATCCAACATCCCTGGATCCAAAGTCCATCTCAGTCAAGGACTAGCTGGTAATGGAGCAAGTTGCCTCATCTGTAAAACTGAGATGACAATATTACGTCCCTCCCAGGCTTGCTGTGTGATGCCTGGAACACGGTCGGAAGCACCCCTTACAGGGTATCCACACAAGGGCATCTAGAGAGGCCGTGTTGCCCCATGATTATAGCTCAGGCTTGGGTGTCCAACTAGCCTGGACTCAAAGAGTATGCCCTTACTAGGGATGTAAATTTGAGGATTTCATTAATTTTCCTGAGCCCCGGTTTCCATACCTATCAAATGGGGGATAATCGTCACCCAGAGAGACGATTCTGAGATAATGCTGTGTAGCTTGCTTAACCCATAGCAAGCACTATAAATATTAGCTGATTAGCAACCTAGCTGTTTCACTGGAAAAAAAATCCAAGATGCTAGGTTGTACTTTGCCCACCGTGCCCACCCTATATTTACCAAATACCTTGTGGATCTCATCTTGCTAGTTGCACACTAAGCTTTTCAGATTGTAAATTTTAATCTTTTAATCAATGGGACCAACTCCAAGTATCAAGGACAGGTTGTTTTTATGCATATGTATATAAACATACATGATAAGCTCTGTGAAGGCAGAATCTTGTCTGGCTTACTCCCCAAAATAATCATTAAGATCAGTTTGGTACACATCCTTCCAGATTTGCTTCTCTTACTAAATATAAACAGACTCATACTGTACATGTTATGTAACTTTTTAAAAATGTATAACTTAAGATGGTGCCTTGTACTTTTCTCCAATGTCAATACCCCAGGTCTACCTTATTTCCTTTTTTTTTAAGATTTATTGTTTATTTATTTATCCCACCCCCACCTCCCCTTGGTGCTTGTGCTCGCTGTGTCCATTTGCTTTTGCGTTTTTCTGTATCTGTTTGTCTCCCTTTGCTGAGTCATCTTGCTGCACCAGCTCACCATGCCATGCGGGCTGGCTAGCCTTCACCAGGAGGCCCCAGGAATCGAACCCGGGGCCTCCCATATGGTAAACGGGAGCCCAACCAATTGAGCCACAGCCGCTTCCCTACCTTATTTCTTTTAAGAGCTGAAGAATATGCGTATGCCACAATTTGTCAAGGCCTCCTCTTTTTGTGGACATCTATGTTGTTTCCAGTTTTTTGGTTTTATAAATAATTCAACATTGGGAAAAATTTCCCCATAAATCTTTGTACTTATCCAAGAATTTACTTAAAAAATTCTGAACCAAGATGCTGGGCTTCTCCAGGCCTCGGTTTCCCCATTTGTGTATGTTTGTCTCACAAAAGTATTGTGAGGGGCATTGGGAAGATTATATAAAGTAATATCTGTAAAATATTTAGGACAGTTTGTAAGCATTTGTTAAAACTTCTTTTGGGTTTTTTAAAACTTTTTATTCTGAAATAACTTCAAACTTACAGTAAGGTTGCAAAAATAATACAAAAACAATACATAGAGTTCTAATATATATCCCCCCAATCCAAATGCCCAGACTTACCCACTTTTAGCATTTTACAACAGTTATTATATCATCTTTCCTGTCTGTCTGTCTGTCTGTCTGTCTATCTATCTATCTATCTATCTATCTATCTATCATCTAAACCTTTGAGATCAGGTTGCATACATCATGGTCCTCTAACACTTTACACTTCCAGGTACATTTTCCGAGAATAAGAACACTCCCTATGTAACCACCTTAAGTACAGCTATCAAGTTCAAGAAATTTAACATTGACATAAAGCATACAGTCCCTATTCCAATTTTTTTCAGTTGTCCCAACAATGCCCTTTTTTTCTGGGTTGGAAAATTTTAAAAAATTTTATTTTACTAACATATATAACCTAAAATGTCCCCCTTTAACCACAGTCAGATATGTAATTCAGGGGAGTTCATTACAGTCACAATGTTGTGCTCCCATCTGTTAATTTACAGCTGGCCCTTCTTTTATCCTTGAAGGGTTGGCTGGGTGTTCCTGGCACCTGTGGTCACCAGGTTCTTGCAAGCTTTTGCACCTGGATCTAGTCACTTGTGTTTGTAACAAGAGATCTCATTGGTTGCCTAAATTGACAGCACAGTATCCATCCAAATATGCAGTTTATTTGGGGCGAGGGGAGGGGAGAGCAAACCCCTATTTACTGTTCATTTGTGGAGGTGAAAAATGGTGAGTATAGCTCCTCTAATTGCATTCATTGGAATCTCTAATATCATGAAAATAATATTGAAAATAATGCTGGCTAACATAATCTGGGCAATTATTACATGCTAGAACAAATATTGAGCACATAGATTAGCTCGTTTAACCCTCGCTACTCATTGTCATCCCATCTTAGGCTTGCCCAGGGTCACACAAGTCTGGAGAAGGGGGTGGCTGTGAGTTCAGGCTCCAGAGCCCCACCCCTGGCCACCACTACCCAGTCCCTCCTCACAGTGGTGGGTGTGAAAATGAGAACAAAAGAAATTCTTTTTTAGGTATCAACGGGGTGTTGAAGATGGTAACCACAGAGTTTTTTTTAAATTTGCTTATTGTGTGTGTGCTTATTTGTGTGTATGTTTAGCTCACATGAAATCCAGAATTTAACTTAGAAGCCAGAGAAAAGAGTAGAGCTACTGCAGAGAAATGACCAATCAGCGAGGCTCCTGAGATTAGTGGACCCTTCTGCAGGGGTCTGATAATCGAGGATGTGCTGGGGGAATTTGCCCCATTCCTTGCAGAGTAACTTGAGGTCGCTGGTATAAACGTGACACCTCTCTAAATTAGCCATCCCTGCAGCCCCAGCTAGGAAATTGGCCACCTTCATCTCCTCTGTCCTAGATCAACGGAATCGTGGACGCATTTGATATCTGCCTGAGAACCAACATAATTTTATTCCTTCTTAGGGCAGGTTCATCTGCTCTTCTCTACTGATTTCTTTCCAAGCAGGAACCACGGAGCTGAGGTCAGAGCCTCAAGTTTGGCTCCACATTTCCCACAAACTGCGTTAAATAGCACCCTGAGTAGCCTTTGTGCGCTGATGGGCAGAGTGAGGCCTGAAAAACTCCTTAGCTCTGGAGCCGCCCCAGGTGAACCACCCTAGGGGGCTTCTGAGTGACGGTGAAGGGACCGGCACTTTGGACACTGGTCTGTGGCAGGGGTTATGGAAACAATGGAGGCCAGGGGACTAAAGGGCTTCCCCACCCATTGCCCCCTGCAATAGAAAGGGGGGTCAGGGCCCCGAGGCTGCCCCTGCCTTGAAGTCAGCATCCGGAACTAGTGTCCAGAGTAAAATAAAAGGGATCAGATGCGGGGCCTTTTCAATCACCTAATGGCCTGCGATACCCGACACAGAGAGCTCAGGTTTTCCCGTGGTGGCCGTGGCCCAGGCACTGTAACTACACCCAAGTTTGGCCCGGCTTTTCCATATTACAGCCGCAACACGAAGGCAAACAATTGAAGTATTTGAGAACAATGAAATATGCATGGCTATCTGTGACAGCCCCATAAAGTCGAGCAATTAGCCTCGTAATCCGAGAGAGGGAGCCGGCCCTCGGCAGCCCGCGGTTCCCCATTAGTTAAATGCATTTTGTACGTCCTCATCCCATCAAATCAACTAACACTTCCTTTAATTGGTTCATGAATTATACAGCCACCCGGCATTATAATTTAATCGCCTGTAAACATTCATAGGGCTCTACTGTAAAGCGTATCGCGCTCATTAATTCGTTAATTTCAGCAGATGGAAGGGGCGATCGGATGAACGGTGGCAGAACAGAGCGCCTTGGGCAATGGAAGAAGGAAAAAAAGGTGGGGGGCCGTTTAGGTTTTTTAAGGGCTGTCAGAAACTCAATCTGTGAGCTGTCAGCAGCCTGGCCCCGCTCCCCACCCCCTCCACTCCACCGACTGTGGGAAATGACTGGCGGATTCTTATGGAGGCTTGTCAACCGTCTTTAAACATCAAGCCAGCGGGTAAACCGAGCCCAGTGTAAATTAATTCTTGTCTTACGGGTCCCCCTTTCTCTGTCCCCATGAATATTTCATGGCGGGCAGCATAAATATTAATTCTAATAGCTCTGCACAGTGGTTATTATTTCTGTTTTATGACAAATATTCATAAAATATTCAGGACCCTTTTTTAGAACATTTACACACTTGATTGTGAATTTTCCCAGTTTCCTGGGGATACTGTAAACATATTGGGGTTCTCTTGATGGACTCTTTCCCCTTAATTAATACCATTCGTTATTAATATTTCATCGGATTTAGGTTCTTCCAGAAGTAAAACCTATTAGATCGACTGAAGGGCGTTTTTTTCCCCTTCAGTCTGTAAAATGGGAAATTTCTGCTGCTGTGAGACAGTTTCTCTTTGACACCTGGGTGATCTGACAAAGGATAGCCTCCTTGCCTTTTTATTTTGAAAACAATATATATCTTTCTTGCATTTGTCTACTCTCCTCTTACTTTTAAACCAAGTGCGCTGGCGGCAACCCAACTTACTGTAATGAAATTCTTCAGAGGATGCCACTGCAATATTTATGCAAGGATTTAACATAATTTTGGAGTAATTAAAGTGTGGGTTTAACAAACACGGTGGTGCATTCCTTAGGCAAGGCAGCTATGATTGGGGCTGAAGGGTCCTTTGGAATCCATGTTTTTTATCTTTTACTCTGAAAAGCAGCTGTGCACCATGCCCTTAGTAAAGCAAACTAAAGATTGAGTCCCACCCTTCAGGAGAGCCAGGGTGTCCCTTACATGATGGACATAGAGGAGATTGTGGCTTTGGCTCAAAGGCGTATGAAATGGGATCTGGTGAGCCTTTGAGGGTGGGAGTATATAAGCAGTGTCGATCCCCTTCTCCCACCCCATTAGCTCTCCTCCTAAATTGCTTCACAGTTCACTTTTCATTCCCTGATTTTCATTAGCATTTCAGAAATGCTCTACCAACTTCAAGGGATGAAGCAAAATTATTTTACAAATAGGAAGGTGAAAGAGCAGCTTGGTCCTAGAGTCAGACAGACCTGGCCTTAGAGGTCTTCTTGGAGAAGTCACTCAACCTCTTGAGGATCTTAGATGTTTTATCCATGAAATGGGCATGATCACAATGGCCAAGTCATATGCTTCTTATGAGGATTAACGAGAACACATGTGTATAACATGCTTAGTACATGTGCCTGGTATGTAGTGAGTATCAATAAAGTTTTGCTAGCTTGATGATGATGACAGTGATGATGAAAGGGAGACAAAGGATTAAAATTGAAGTGAAGAAGTAAAACACTTTTAATGGAGAGATTCATGGAGGAAAATTCCATCTACGGAAAGGGCTAAGTCAAAGTCTTTTCTGTGGCACCTTTAAACAGTACAGTGGAAATTCAAGAGTGGAGACTGGTAATGGGATGTGCTGTGGCTAAGGAATGTTGGAGTGTGCTTATGTAACTTTAGCAGAGACAAATGTTTATACAGCATTTCTTACTGATGGAGAAGCCTGGCTTTGAGAAAGAAAACCTCAAAATTTAGTTCATCCATCCTTCTGTTCCCTGTTTCTGGATGACTAATAATAAGGAGAGGCACTTGTTTCCCAGTTAGTCCAAAGGCCTAAACACGTCCTGCTTTCAGATTCTTTAAGCAAATTCCTGCTCCTAGAGCAGTACCCATAGGGTCTGCCCAATGGCAGTTCAGGCTGAGAGTAAAGACAAATGACAAAGGCCTCCTTGGCAGAACATATGTCCCATTTCCAGCCTCAGATCCCTTTCAGATGATCTGCTTAAAGTGGAAAAAGAGTGACTCCAGCCAGCTGGCAACCTGGAATTCTGTGCAGTTCAGCCCCATGGAGCTAAAGCTGAACCACAATTCCTGTGTTTGTGGTTTGTGCCAAGCCATGGGACACCAAGACTTCCTTCGCTCAGCAGACTCACAATGGTGTGCCGTGGTCGAGTGCACAGATGCTGGAGCCAGGCCTCCTGGGTCTGAATCCTAACTTTGCCACTTTCTAGCAGGGATACTTGGGCAAGTCCCAGCTCTCAGTTCTCTCAGTGTCCTCATCTGCTTTGATGGAAATGTTAATACTCTCTGCCTTATAAGCTTGTGATGGGATTAAATGGAAGAATGCCTGACAAGTAGCCCCCTTGGGTATACTATGTTACCATTATGCAGTAAGCGCTTCATGTGGATTATCCTACGTACTCCCTAAAACTACCTGCTGAAGTACTTTTTTTATCCTCATAAAAGGAGACAGAAAATAGATCAGGGGTTGCTTAGGGCTAGGGGTGAGGTAAGGGAGAGTGACTGCCAATGAGTACAGGGTTTCTTTTTAGGGTGATGAAACTATTCTAAACTTAGATAGTGGTGATGGTTGCACAATTCTGAATATATAAAAACCATTGAATTGTACACTTTAAAGGGGTGAATTTTGTGGTAGGTGAATTATATCTCAATACAGATATAAACAAACAAACAAAAAGCTTAGGTTGACCATGAAGGCATGTAACAGCTGGAGGCTCCCACCTGACCACACTCCTTGCAACTGGTCTGCAAGTTCTTTATTGAACAGGAATCCAAATGGCACATCTCCGTGTCTGCCATAACATGGGCACCGACAAAATGTTCACCAATCTAGGTGTTCTTCTGGGGCAGTTGCCAACCAATGGACCTTAACTGGTGTCCACACAGGTATATTTCAGACCCTTCACAAGCTCACTGCCAAAGTTTGATCCACGTTTCCACTGTCAGAGGGAACTCCGAGCCAGCAGGTTGTTGGTGTGGTTATAAATGCTATGAGTAAGAGGTAGAAGGTGCCCAAGATGGTGGGTTTCCAGGAACATGCAGGAACTCTGCCTCATGCGCACACAAGAGAAGACCATCTGGGGCCTGAGACGGGCCCTCTCAAATGTAGACATGGATCTTAAGGGCAACCAAGGGAAAAGGGAGTGATAAATGTAGATGTCCCTGTGACCACTAAGAGCCATTGTGATTCTGCAAAGGTGAGTGCCCTGTAACAATGACTGTGTGTGGGCACAAGTGATGTATGAGAACAATGTTGGGTAGAGTTTGGACACACGGCTTGCCAGGAAACTGGAAAAGACCCTGGCCAGTTTTTAAAGTATACTTCCATGCTCCACATAGAAAGGCTACAAGCTGCTTGTATAGATGGCACGATGACCTAGCCAGTCTTGCTGTAGGTGCTTCAAGTGCCTATGACCCACCAGAGAATGGGAGGAAAAGGCAATCCCACCAACATGGCAGGGAAGGTTTGACTACCAGGAGCCAGGTGCCAAGTGCCTGGGCAGTGGAGTTAGGGACAAGCAGATGAGAGTGAGGGTCCTTAGGCTGGGGCTGGGGCCCTCAAGCCCACAGTCTTCTATATCTGGTACCAAAGCTGAGTATACGACAAACACACTAGATGCCACCTCAAAGAGGTGTTTCTACTAGACAGCAGAGTTGATGAGGGCAGGATCTGTTAACTCTCCTCCATCACCCTCTCAGCATGGCAGCTAATTAACCGAAAGCATTTGGTTGAGAGCGCAGCCCTCAGGTGCCGATGGCCAGTAAGCTACCACATTTTCCATGGCCTGGGTGGGTGCTACACCTGGCTCCCCATGAAGGTGAGGGATGCTGTCCTGGAAGGGCTGGTGGTGCTCCCAGCTCTGAGAGGCCATTAGCATACAGGTCCCTGTTCTTTACCTCCAAACACAAGTGAGGAGCAGACCAGGGGCTTCTCAGGCTAAACCCCACACATCGTGGTTCCTCCCCACGGGCTTGCTCATCCTCTTGTGTTCTGAGGACTCTTAACTCTCTTTCCATTCCACCCCCCAAAAATGCCTGTTCCATGTCTTGCACATCTGGAAATGGCTCAAAGCAAATAACTGAGCCCAGCACACATGGTCACTCAGTCCAAGATGATCTCTGTGATGGAGCAAGCTGGCTAAGGGAGCAGATTTGGGAGCAGACAGTCCTGGGATCAAGTCTCTGCCACTTATTTATAGTATAACCTTGTGCAAGTGCCTAATCTTTCTGCGGCACTCTTTGTTTCCTCATCTGGAAAGCACGTATAATACTGGTACCTGTACCTTACAGGGGTGCTGTGAGGATTGAATAAAACAATACATTTACAGAATCTGGCTTAAAACACAAGTGCTTGATAGATAGATAGTGGCTCCCTAAGACCAGTACCCTCACCCATAAAATGAGAACAGGAGCCCCTTCTCGGCCTCAGGGGGCTGCTGTGGCAGGGGCGTGCTGGAGCTAGCTTGTACCACTGGTGAAAGCCAGTGCACGTCTCTTTCCAATCCCACATTCAGTGAGGTCGTGTTGGCAGCTTGAAACGGGCCATGCTGGGAATCAGGGATTCCCACCCGTTCCACCCTCACCCCCACCCCTTCCACCCTCACCCCCACCCCAACCTGCCCGGCTCCCCCCACTGACCCCCCGGACCTGGTTCACCACCAAACCACTGTGTGAAACCAAATTAGAGCATGTATTTTATGAACTCAAAATCTACCCTGCTGCTTGTAAAGATCTCGTTCTTCTGCCACTGTTTTATAAACTCCACTTCCATCGACCACGCCTGCCCTTCCTCCCCCTCGGAACCTGGCCATGATTCAGATAAGACCATTGCACAGAGAACATTTTGTTCCCCCCTGTTTCCCAGGTTAGTAGAAGTTGGCTTTTTGAAAAGAATTCTGGTTTTGTTTCTCCTTACAAAAGTCATAGAATATATTGTAAAAAAGTTTTGAAAATGGCATGGAGTTAAACAGAGAAAATAAGAATCAACAAGAATTCCTCCACCCAGGGACAATCAATCACTCTTAACATGCCAGTTTTTTATTTTCTGCACATTCTTTTTAAATAGTATCATACCTTACCTCCTGATTTATAACCTGATTTTTTTTCAATTAACAATATATCATGAACATATTTCCATGTCGTGATTTACTTATAAGAGCATCACAAATAACCAAGTGTGTCTCTGGACTCTGCAACAGAACTCCTCCCAATCTCCCTGGCCCATGACTTCCTTCAGAAACTATCTCAAAAGAGAGGGTCCCCCAGGGGAAAAGTTCCAGAAGTCCCCCATTCCATTTTGACTAAAAATGCACCAGGGTTTTGATGGGGTAACAAAACAGTGGTCTGAACAAAGGATTGTTTGCTCTCTACTGTAAATGTCTGAATGCAGGCTCAGCTGGGAAGGACACATTTATTGTTACCAAATTGTACTGATCAAATAGAACAGAAATGCAGGCACTTGGCCCTAAAAGTAATAAAAAAGAGTTTGAACAGTCATTGGAAATGGACTTGAGGACATTAAAACTGCCCAATTCCAGTTCTGAGCTCACATCTTGTTGACTTGGCTCCCTGGTCCTAGGGACAATAGCAGCTCATACACAGACCCTGTTTCCTGACCCAAAGGTGACACAAGTTTTGCAAATACCTTGACATGCTTCGGGGGGGGGGGCTCACCAGAACGTTCTGTTCCACAATTCCTATCCCTACCGGATCCCCCTTCTACTTCCCTCACACCAAGGATGGGCCAAGATCTCTTAGGTCCACCTAGTGAGTCTGCAAAGGGATTTGCTTCTGGCTGGCCTTGTCTACCTTAAATTCCTGGCCTTACAATAATTTGCCTTTCTCTTTGGGAAAAGTTTGCAGAAATTTCTGGCTTCTGATGATTTCCATTTCATTGTTGTCTGGTGACCGTCTAGGCAGTAGTGTGCAGAGGGATTATTCTCTCTCTTCCCAGTGGTGAAGGAGGCAGCAGTTTTAAGATTACTATAAATGGAAAGCGATTATGCAGGAATTTGATCTCTGGGTCATTCTTCTTAAACCAGACTGCTGCATTTTGTATGACTTGTTGTAAACTGCCAGGAGTGCTTGCTAATTTAGTAGTTAATGACAGTCATAGAGAGTGTTTTTCTTGCCCCTGGAGAGATTTTAGACACAGCTGGGGTAGATTTGCCGCTATCAATTATTCACAATTTTAAACAAGAAATGGCCGGTGGGAGCCTCTTTTTTTAAGGAGTGGGGAAGGATGAGGGAAGGAACAATGCAGCTGCTACCTGAGGGCAGGAGGCACCATGCTTAGGGTTTTAAAAGGAGGTTGGGGGAAGCGGCTGTGGCTCAATCAGTGGGGCACCCGTTTACCATGTGGGAGGCCCCGGGTTCGGTTCCCGGGGCCTCCTGGTGGGGGCAGGCCCGCCCGCACGGCGTGGTTTGCTGACCCAGCGAGCACGGGCAGCAGGGGGGGGATAAATGAATAAATAAATAAATAATCTTTAAAAAAAAAAAAAAAAAGGAGGTTGGGATGTTTGACCTTCATTTTTTTCAAACTGTATAAATAAGTAAAAAGTGGAGCATAGAACTTTTAAATTCTGGCCAGGGCCTCTTCCAGGCTCCAGTCAGGCCCTGTGTCCAGTCATTTGCCAATGTTGTCCTCTCTCCCACATCTCCTGTGCATGATCTTTTACCACCTCTATCATGGGAGACTTTGTAGCCTGCCAAGAAGACCAGTGAGCTGACCCCATTCAGCTGAGGGGGTGCTTCTCTGTGAGATGGAATTAGGCCTCCCATGACGGCGCAGGAGGTGGTGCCCCCACTTCCTTAAGTACATTTACTTGTTCACTGGATATTTATTTAGCACTCACCATCTGACAGGCACTAGGGATAGAGCACAGACAAGGCAGTCCCAGCTCCCGTCCTCAGAAAATGCACACCCAGTGAGTCCTTCTACAGGTGACCTAATCAAACAGACCCCCAAAGCCAGACTTTGAGTTTTTTGGTACTCTAGGCACAATTCACTTGTATCTTCTGTCCAGTTTCTACAAAGTCCCCTTTATTCTTCCCATTCGTGGTTCAGCTCCCCCTTTCCTTCAGATGAGCTTTCTCTTAACACTTGCCCATTCCTCCATGCCATCTCCAAATGTAGTCACTTCTGGACACGGCTGCCGTCTCTACCTTTAGACTATGTGGGCATCTTGTCCTGACAAATCCACACAAAATGATGACTTCTGCTTCGAATGTCCCACACGTTTCGACTGTGTGGAGATTGATTTAGCAACAGCTTGTATGCTACGCCATCTCTCTGATGTATCACGGAAAACACATTTTAGTTAAAGATAAGCAGATTGTTCTAAGTGTTGGTCTGTGGTGTAGTTTTGCGTTTTTCTTTGTGGTTTTCCTTTCTCTCTGGTGCCCTGCTTCAATGACAGTCATTGCAAAATCCCTTTCAGACAAGACGCCCCATAATTATAACACAGCCAGAGAGTCGGCTGCAGAGGGTGCTTGGGAAGTGTGTCTCCTGGGTATGTATTTCAGCTCCCAAAAGGGCTCTTCATTTAATGACAGACTCTTATCTAAAGCACAGAGAGCAACACTGCCTTCCGGCAGGACCCCAGACAGACTGCTCAAGCACAGCCCTCCAAGTTCTGAAAGAATTGGTGAAAGAGAAGGCAATGTGAGTGTTTTTTCAGGAAACTGTTTCTTTGAGCAAACTTTTCCTATTTGCTTGTGGATTCATTTGTTGGGTATATGGTTTGCATTTTACATATATGTACTCTGAATACAAATCTTTTATCAGATATGTGCTTTGCAAATATTTTCTTCCAGGCTATGGATTCTCTTACATTTTCTTAACAATGACTTTTGAAGTGCAGCTGTTTTTCATTGCTAGATGCTTAATAAAATCTAATTTATCAATTTTGTTCTTTTATGGATCATGATTTTAGTGTCATCTCTAGGAAATATTTAACTCAAGGTTACAAAGATTATCTTCTGTTTTCTTCTAGAGGTTTAACAGCTTTTAGTTTTACATTAAGGTCTATGAGATATGTTGAATTAATTTTCGTGTATGGTGTGACCTATGAATCAAGGTTCATTTTTATTTATTTGTTTTTGCACACGGATGTCCAGTTGTTTCAGCACCATTGGCTGAAGACCATTTCTCCGTTCAGTTGCCTTGACACCTTTGTTGAAAATCAATTGGCCATATTTATATGGATCTGTTCTGAACAATATCCTATCCTTTCCCCAATACCCATAACTTCTTGATTAGCTTTGTAGTAAGTCTTGAAATCAACTTGTTCTTCTTTATTCAACATTGTTTTAGCTATTCCAGTAATCTTTTAAAAAACTTTGCTGGGAGTTTGATCGGGATTGCATTGAATCTATAGTTCAATTTGGGAAGGATTGACATTTTAACAATATTAGATCTCCTAGTCCATGAATATGGTTCAGTTCTCCATTTATTTTTCTTCTTTGATTTCCTTGATCAGTGTTTTATAGTTTTCAGCATCCAGATATTGTACACATTTTGTTAGATTTACCCTACTTCATATTTTTATACTTTCTAATACTTTAAAATACTTTTTATGCTTTTATACTTTCCTATGTCAATTTCCAATTGTGTGTTGCTAGTATATAGAAAGTCTATTTTTTTTTTTAAAGATTTTATTTATTTATTCATTTATCCCCCCCCCTTGCTGCTTGTGCTCGCTGGGTCAGCTAACCACGCCGTACGGGCGGGCCTGCCCTCACCAGGAGGCCCCGGGAACCGAACGGGAGCCCTACTGATTGAGCCACAGCCGCTTCCCGAAAGTCTGTTTTTTTGTACGTTGACTTTGTATCCTCTGACTTTGCTAAGCTCACTCATTAGTTTTAATAGCTTTTATGAAGATTCTTTGGGACTTTCTATTTAAACAATCTTATCATCTGCAAACAGACAGTTTTATTTCTTCCTTCTCAATCTATATGGCTTATTTCTTTTTCTGCATTATTGCATTATCCAGGACTTCCAGTATGGTATTGAAAAGGCGTGGTGAGAGTAGACACCCTTATTGCCAGTCTTGGGGATAAAGCATTCAGTCTTTCACTATTAGGTATGATGTTAGCTATAGGTTTATTGTAGATGACTTTTATCAGGTTGAGGAAGTTCCCTTTTGTTTCTAATTTGCTGAGAGATTTTTTTTTAAATTAAGGAATTGATGTAAATTTTGTTGAATTTTTCTGCATCAATTACGTTTATCTTCTTTTTTTCTTCTTTAGGCTGTTAATATGGTAGATTATATTGGTTGACTTTCAAATATTGAACCAGCCTTGCATTCCCAGGATAAACCCCACTTAGTTGTAATGTATTATTCTATTTACATATTGCTGGATTCCATTTGCTAATATGTTCGTGAGGGATTTTAGTCTATAGTTTTGTGTTTTTTTATAGTATCTTTGTCTAGTTTTTGGTAGCATGTAAAGACTGCCTTATAAAATAAGTTGGGAAATATTCCCTCCTCTTCTATTTTTTAAAAGAGTTTGTACAGCATAGCATTATAGTTTATGTAGAATTAGTATTACCGTATGGTTCATATTTTTGTCCATACATTTAGTTTTATACTTGTATGTATTCATAACCTCTATAAGTTGTATGTTTATTCAAGGCCAGAGAACCACCTCCCACCTCCCCCACCTTCATCATATATCTAATAACTATACCATAAGTGCTTTGTATAGGGTTTTGAACATATAGAGGCTTCTTGGTTGAGATCAAGATGCCAAGAAGGACAGGCCCCTGCTTTTGCAAAGGACTGGAAGTCGTATTTAAAGCCAGTGATTATATTTCATGTCTCTCAAGATTACCACATCTAACCATAGGTCCAGAAAGAATTTCAGCCCTCAGTTTCCCGTGGATTTAGCTCTGGGGCAAGGGATAAACTTCAAAGCCCAAACAAAGCCTCAGGAAGTATGGCCAGAGGAGGGCATAATGTGGAAGTGTTAGGAGATGCCAGTTTTCATTGACTCTCTGACACCAAAATCCAGGGTAATGCAATATGAGTCCCTCGCCTCATCCTGTACACGGAGCAGATTTGGATCAGAGGAGTGGTTTTCAACCCCTATTTCACATTATACTTGGGGAGCTTTAAAAAATTCCCATTCCCAGGCCTTACTGGACCAATTAAATCAGACTCTCTAGAGGTCTGATTTAATTACCACCAGATGGTTAAAGCTCCCAGATGGTTCCAGTGTACAGCCAAGGGTGAGAACCACTGGACCACAGCCATGGTTCCCATACCTGTCTGAGCACCTGAGCTGCTGATTTAAAAATACCTCCCCTTGGGGAGCAGATGTGGCTCAAGCGGTTGAGCATCTGCTTCCCACATGGGAGGTCCCAGGTTCGGACCCCAGTGCTTCCTAAAAACAAAAACAAACAACAAGCAGACAAATGAAAAAAAACAACTCAGGGTTGCCGATGTGGCTCCGTGGTTGAGCACCAGTTTCCCACATACGAGGTCCCGGCTTCAATCCCCCACTCTGGTACCTTAAACAACCACCACAACAAACAAGCAAACAAACAAAAACCTCCCCTGGAGATTTGATTCAGTAGATCTGGGGAAGAGGGAGTTGTCTGGAATCATCTTTTAGACAAGCCTTCCAGATGATTCTTAACATTAGACAAATCTGAACAACACTGAATCAGAGAGCACTTCTCCAACCTTAATGTGCATACAAATCGCTGCGGATCTTGTTAAAAGGTAGATTCCAATTCAGTGGGCCTACAGTGGAGCTTGAGATCTACATCACTAGCAAGCTCCCAGGCGGAGCTGTTGCTGGGGGCCTAGGGACTCCGCTGTGAGTATGAGGGATTAGAGGCCTTCAAAGGTACCCTCCCCTTCCCCTTCTGAGGCACTTCCCAGCCTGAAATTCTACAATCCCAAAGGCAGGTGAAGCCCCCACCCCCAGTCAGTCCAAGCACCCCCTACACTTGGACACACCAGAAGTGTCTCTGCCCAGCACACTTGGCTTTGCGTATTCTTTGCTTTCTTTGCTTTAACCATTCTCCCTTTCCTGGCTGTGTTGTTGCAAGTAAGTAGCAGAAAGGGAAAGAAAGGGAGGGAGAGGTGGTGGAGGGATGCATGGGGCAGCATCATATCCCAGCAGGGATGCTTGCACTCCCCCATTGCACCCCACCACCTGGCTCTCACACATGGTGCCATGAGCCTGGATAATCAGAAGCCTCCAGTGTGGAAACACAGCTCTCTCCAGCGAGGTTTCTCCCAGAGACGTGCTTCAAGTACCAATTTCGTGTCCCTGTGCTTCTGATCTTGCAGCCTTTCACACGCCATTCCCTTGAATGATGACAAGCAGTCTTGATATGCTGGGTTAAAAATCTTTCAATTGGGGCTTGTTTGTTTATGAAGCAGCATCAATTATCAGGGATTTCCAAACTGGCTTCTTTTCTACTGGCGTCGGCATCGAGAGAGGCACCGTCAGCCGCCAGCCACAGTGACAGCCGTGTTTTGGTGTTGCTTTTGGGCCTCACAAGTAACGGGGATATGAAGGGGGGCCCGGCATGTTCAGAACATAAGGGATAAAAGCACGTTGAAACACCTGCACTCCCCGTGTTTAGACCCTCCCCAATCTCGCATATTTTATTTGGTGGCTGTTATTTTGCAGCCCGTTGTGAATGGAAGTCATTAACAAGACCACGAGCAGGGAAGACGTGGATTTTTCATGGCTCCCAGCCCTGCCAGGCTGCTGTGAAACCCTTGTGTGCACTTTGAGGAGGGGCAGCTGGAGCTTTCATTAGGCACCAGCAAGGGGCTTTCTGGCGACTTGGCAGACGTGAACCTCAGTGAACAGCATGAGCAAAATGAGGGAGGGAGAAGAAAGGCAGTAGGAGAAACGCCTTGAAGGAGAAAGAGCATTTGGCACAGGAACTCACATTCTTTTATTTTTTTTTAAGTTTATGCATTTTCTGGAAGCAAGTAGCACTGGGGACACTAGTTGTATTTGGTACCCTTTGGGTAACAGTGACAGGAAACCCAGTTCAAAGCAGTATAAGAGATTTAGGTATTCATGTCAGTGAAATGTTGGCTTCAGGCACAGCTTGATCCAGGGCCCCAAACAATGTTGCTTGCCATCTCTCAATGGGCATCATTCTTGGGTAGGCTTTCTCTGAGCACAGGCCCCAGACAACCCCAGGTTTCCATTCCATCAGCTTAGCAACCCCAACAGAGATTGAGTTCCTTTCTCTCTGGCAAACACTGGAGCAGCCTTTCATTGGCCAGGCTTGGATCAGCCTTGCATACTGAATCAGTCCCTGTGATGCTTGAACTGGCCACACCTGGATCTCCCATCCAGCTCTGCAGCCAGGGAGTGGGTCAGCTCCAGCCAAGCCACAGGGATAAGAGTGAGTAAGGGTGGCTTTCCAGAGGGAATCAGAAAACCAGTGGGCATCTACAAGCCAAGGGAAGTAGCAAGTATGATGGTGTACAGGATCTGAGGCAGCACCAGCTTTGCCACCTACTCACTGTCTGTCATGAACGGGACCCTTCATCTCTTTGCAAAGCATGAGGTTTGGCCCAGGCCAGTGATTCATAACCATTTTTAAGGACCAGAACCAATTTGAGGATCTGATGAGAAGCATAAACCCACCTACCCCAGAAAAACATATACTCTCACATGTAGGCAAAAGTCTGCACATAATTTCCTGGGGTTCACAGGACTTGCAGGGGTCCCTGGTTCAGAATCCCTGGCCCAGGTGATATCCAAGGCAGCAGATGCCAATCACCAAAGGAAAACTGGACTCCATCCAATACCTGCTTAGTCAGCATTTCTGGGCAAGGGCTCTAGGCTTTTCACGGGATTCTGATGTAACTCGTCTGTGGGAATTAGGGAACCATATGTCTAAGATCCCTTCCAACCCTTGTATTTGGGATTATTCTCAACTCTACTAGTTAATTGAGTTTTTGGGGGGAGATGGAAAAAAACCAGTAAGTAGGCAGAGTTTATATAGAACCCCAGGACTATATACCATTCATTCATTTATTCATTCCTTCATATAGAACCCCAGGACTATATACCATTCATTCATTTATTCATTCCTTCACTAGTATTTCCTGAGTACCTGCTGGTGTGGCAGGCACTGATTTGGGGCCCATTGTAGCTCCAGCCATACTAAGTAGCACCTAGATCTGAGAGGCGGGTCCAGGGTACTTGGGGACCAGTGTCTCATCAGTATTCACCAAAGCTTTGCCTCTTGATAGCCTGCTCCACCAACCTGGTCAATTTCAAGGATCAGTCAGACAATGAAGAGCTTCTTTTGTTCACTAACCTGGAGGAGGCAGCGTATCTGTCTAAAACAGTTTCCATCCTAAAGGTGAAGGTGGGAAATCTAGTTTATGTATGTTTCTCTTAAGCTTTCCTAGAGGTGCTTATGACCTGAGTTTAACACTTGAATGTAAATTGAATACGATGCTTTGGGTGCACAGGGAGCGTTTATCACTGATGTTGTTGTCACTGATGTTATCACTGATGTCATCACTGATGTCACTGATGTTGTCATGGATGTTGTCACTGATGTTGTCACTGATGTCATCACTGATGTTGTGGTCACTGATGTTATCTGCAGTAGAAATTGCAGGCATCAGATATAGAACCCTGGTGTCAACAATGACAACTTTATTAAATATGTGTATAAGTTCCATATGATGCACTAGCAAACATGGGAGCTTACTACAGTGTCTGACACACAGTAGGCACTCCATAAACGTGTGAATGAATTAACTAAAGAATGGATGAGTAAACAGTAAAGGGGTAAGGGAATATTCTAGAAGTTATTTTCCAAAAAAACACAAGATGTTTTAACGCTAGGAGACAAGGGCACGAATTAGATATACAGGCAGGGGCCAGCGGAACAATTGGGTCTCCAAGCTCCACCACTTCCTCCCGCCCCGGCCCTCGCCAGCCTCTTCCACCCAGAGCAGCACCTTTTGTGTGCACTGTTTGTTGACACTTTATCCTGGGGCAGCGCTTCTCAACCTTAGCACTACTGACATTCGGGGCTGGGTAATTCTTTGTTGTAGGGGGCTGTCCTGTGCATTGAAGGATGTTCAGCCTCTACCCACTAGCTAGTAGCACCCCCTCCCCAGCTATGACAATCAAAAACGTCTCCAGACATTGCCAAAATTGACCCTAATTGAGAACTACTTTCCTACATTTTTTTTGTTTTGTTTTGTTTTTGTTGTTGTTTTTGTTTTTTTTTTTTTTATTTTCTCTCCTACGGTTTTACCTGAAGAAAGAGTTCCGTTGCCAGAAAGGGGCAGGGGTGGGGAGGAGTAAACTCTTTGAACTAGCAGGTTAGGACATCTATCCATGGGTCACTCTATCCAGTAGTCTGAGTGTTCTGTGTTATCAAAAAAAAAAAAAAAGTAAGCAGTTTGGATTTTTGTTTGGTTTCCAAGATAGGCTTGTTTAGTTGGAATGTACACTCCCTTGGGACTAGGGTCCCTTTGTGGAAGAGAATGTGAGAGAGGTGAGAACAACCAACTCTACTTCCCGAAGAGAACATGGACAGTCAAGTTGTCTGAACTTTCAGGAAAAGTAGCCAGTAATAATTGTAAAGTAATAATCGCTGGGTATGTACAAACCCTGAGCTCAGCTTATTACATTTTATCTCATTAACTCTTCAACACCAGGAAACTATTATTATCCCCATTTTACAGTTGAAGAAACTGAGTCTGAGAGAGGTTAGATTAGTGGCCCAAGGTCAAGAAGCAAGTGCATGGTGGAGGTGAGAGTCTAACCCAAGGCTGTGTGACTCCAGAGAGCGCACTGTCCTCCTGCAAGGACAGGGGCATCTTCTCCCCTGCAGCTCGTCCCAACAATGCCTCTCCAGGGAGTCCCACCCCCAGGAGTGATGGGGGCTGGGAGCTGTCACTGAATCAGGGGAGTGGAGAGCAGCCACAGCATGGAGGCCTCCCGCCAGCCTTTTTCCCTGGCTATCTCCAAGAGTTTGGTACCCTGGATCTTCAGAGGAATGGTTCCCAACCGCTCTGCCCACGTGCAGGAAAGGAAGGTCTCGGGTTGACGAGAGTCCAGCCTGGGGTTCTGGCCAACTGACCATGGTGCTTGTTCTTTCCCCACAGGGTGTTTTTCTTGAATGTGCCATTCGATTCTGTCATCGAGCGGCTGACCCTGAGAAGAACTGATCCAGTCACAGGAGAAAGGTTGGTGCCAGGTCCCTAGTGCTTGGCCATCTGAGAGCTGCCGGGGCCCATGTCCAATTGGGGAGCCTCAGCTCTCTGTCTGGCTGACAAATACCTTGGTAGGGCAGCTCCAGGGATAACCCCAGTGACTAAAGACAAAAGATTCTAGAAAGGGAACTTACTAAACTAGCACCACCGAGCCCTGTCGACCCTCTTTGCCTGAAAGCATAACCAGAAAATTAATGTCCTAAGCTCTACAGCAATACATTGGTGAAATGTTCACCCACTCTATCCCAGGGTCTCAGAATGTGAAATGGATGCCTTGGGTGGGTGTCATCTGTGCACTTCGCAGGGCCTTTGCTCTTGCCATGATGCATCCCACAGGTGGTTGCTTGTACAAACTCATGCCCATGGGAACCAGTTGGCCAGTTCATGTTGAAACACATTTTTAAGTCTCCCAAATCGCAAAGAGGTAGCCACCTCCATCCTTTCCGGTAACCAGGGCCACATTTTCTGGGTAGGAATTCAGGAAATGAGTTGGATGAAGCAGGAAGGAAATACCAGGATTTTTCTAAAACATTGGCCTGATCTGTTGTCCTTCCTGCCAGAGGGCAGCCTAGGCAAACTGAAGCAAAGTACTATGGCCTTTGTGTTGTCCTGCCCCGGGAGTCTCTTCCAAGAGTGGCTGTCGATGGCACTTCCCATCATCTCTATTCACATTCATTGTTATGACTTGTGTAATGTTCCACTCCTCCATTTGACTGTAAGCTCCATAAAGAGAGAGTCAAGTCTGTCTTGCATTACATTGTCAACAACAGATATAATGCCAGACATATAGAAGATGCTTAATAAAAGAAGCAAACCGAAGGGAAGGAAAGAAAGAAAGGAATTTGGCACTTATTGTATTATTATATTCTGCCCACCTCCTATTATTGATCTTTATCTCTCTCCTCTGGGCAAGGATCAAATCTTGGCTCTCTCTGTAGCCAGCTGAGGGTGTGCATACAGTAGGGGCACTATAAATGTTAGTTGATGATGATGAAGATGGGGCATACCAACTTGGTCAACCTACCCCCCCCCCACATAGGTACCATCTCATGTACAAGCCGCCTCCGACCATAGAGATCCAGGCTCGTCTCCTGCAAAACCCAAGGGATGCTGAAGAGCAGGTCAAGCTCAAACTGGACCTGTTCTACAGGAATTCTGCCGAGCTGGAGGAGTTCTATGTGCATGCCATCACCATCAATGCGGACCAGGACCCCTACACTGTCTTTGAATACATTGAGAGTGGGATCATTAATCCCCTGCCCAAGAAAATTTTCTGATGGGTACAGAGCAAGGAGTATCCCAAGGGAAACAAAGTTAATCCCCTACCTCCAATCTTCTGGAAACCTCAACCAAGCCAATAAAGAGTGCTGGGTGTAGTCTCATGTGTCCTGGGGGTGATGTGACTGGAAAGTGGCCTTGTCTTCAGTTCTGGAAACAAAGGATAAGGAAAGACCAGGGAAGCAGTAAAGTAGAGGGTTGCAGATTGGGTCTCTAGGGTCAGACCTGGGATGGCTCCAGCAGCACTGAGCACCCTTGGATAAGGCACTTAAACCCTTTGGAGCCTTTCTTTTCTCACAACCAAAATGGGGAAATAATAACACCGCACAGGTTTGTTGTGGGCTTAAATGAGACATGCAGATAAAGCTGTTAGTGCAGTACCAGCACATAGTGAGCAGTGAAGAAAGGCAGCTTAAAGAGGCCATCGTTTCTAGAGCAGCACCATCCAGCAGCACTCTGCAGTGGCAGGCATGCTCTATATCTTCATTGTCCAGTGCAGCAGCCACTAGCTACATTGAGCACTGGAAAGGTGGCTAAGTGAGCCCGAGGAACTGATTTTTTATTTATTTTTCACTACTTTAAATTTAAACTCCAAGTGGCTAGTGGCCACAGTTCTGGATACAATTAGCTATTTCTTAAGACTTGCTAGAGGGAAGCGGATGTGGCTCAAACGATTGGGCTCCCGTCTACCATATAGGAGGTCCAGGGTTCGCTTCCTGGGGCCTCCTGGTGAAAGGCCAGCTGGCCCACATGGAGTGCTGGCCAGTGCAGGGGTGCTGGTGCAACAAGATGATGTAGCAAAAAGAGACACGGAAGAGAGACAAAAGAGACGCAGCAGACCAGGTTGCTGAGGTGGTGCAAGAGATTGAGGGCCTCTCTCCACTCCAGAAGGTCCTAGGATCAGTTCCCAGTGCCACCTAAAGAGAAGACAAGCAGACACAGAACACACAGAGAGCAGACAGCGAGCACAAAACAACGAGGGGCAGCAGGGGGGTGGGGGTGGGGAATAAATCAATCAATCTTTAAAAAAGAGCCTTCGAAGGCCTTCCTTCAGGTTCCACTGAGTGGAACGAAATAGCCTTTCTGGGGTCTGCAAAGCCCACAGCGCCCAGTGATACCTTCCATGTGCTTCCTGCCTCTTCCTCCCATTATTTCCTTTTACCTTTGTAGAAGTTCTTGTTGGGTGTTTTCCTATCTACAGAAGAGGGTAAATGACTTGCCTAAGGTCACCTGGACCCAAGGCTAGACTTGAACTTGGTGCTCTGGGCCCCACCAGTACTCTCTGCCTGTGGGGCCTCAGCAGGCCAGGCCAGACTGGGCCTGAGAGTGGGGTTCCAACCTGTGGGGCTCTGAGAAGCTTGGGGACATCTGAGCCTGATAGCGAAAGCCCATTCAAGCCCGGGTCCCACCTGCAAACATCTAACCCTGGTACTGGCAAAGGTTACCAGTGACCGTAACAGCTAGGAGCCCTTGTCCTCCCTGCTTCTGGCCTTGTTCACAGGCAGGGTGAACCCGAGGTCTGCCCCAGCCCAGCCTCAGCATCCACTGTGTCACACTGGGGCTAAGCCCTCTCTCCAGAAGCAGCATCCTGCCCTCTGCACCTCCCCTCTGCTTGGCAGCTCAGCCCCCAATCCTCTCTGCCTGCCCTGCAGGGGCTCCATCAGGGAACTCCCCAGCCCGGGCCCCAGTTCTTCCATGCCCAACACCACCGCACAGTCTAGGTTAGAGGATCTCTACCCTGAAACTTCACCCTGACAGTGTGCACCAGCCCAGTAAGCCTCCATTCAGCACCCCAGGAGTGGAGCCCCAGTTACAGCATGTCTGTAACAAACGTGATCACTCCATGCTGTGTAATGAAACTGCACCCACTTATCCAGCACCCCCAGATGAGCGGAGACAGCAGACATGTAAAGAGACCAGGCTCCCCACCACCACCGGGCTAGGAATGCTTCCCTCATCTCCTCCCTCCCCCTCTGCCTGTCATTCTGGGTCCCAGAGAATGTGGTTTCCTCTAACCAGCACCCTCAATGAAAGGAAACAGCATTTGGCTGTTAGTCCTTAGCCAATGACATCATAGCCCATTCATTTATTTAGTGAACAGATTACTGCTCACTCAGCAGGCAGAGGACATTTCCGACAACCCACTCTCTGGGGTTACTGGCACCATTATTCCTCCTTTTCCTCTGCTGCCTCTCCCTCCCAGCAGCTAAGGTTTATTGAGTGTCTGCTGTGTGCCAGATCTATGCTAATCTGGTTCAGTGCATCACTCAGTGAGGTAGGGTCTTGTCAGTGCCAAGCCAGGAACTGTGGGGCCAGAAGGTCTGGGTCCCAGGCTGGCTCTGCCACTTACTAGCTGTGTGACCTTAGGCAAGCTACTTAACCTCTCTGGGTTCTTGTCAAATGAGAACAAAATAGTAATTGCCTCCTAGGACTACTGTGAGATGAAATGAGTTAATACACATAAGGCCTTCAAATAGGGCATGGCACATAGTGAGTGCTCAATAAATGTAGTTATTAATCGTCTAATTCTCACAACTTCCCGTGAGGGCAGCGCGATTATTATCCCTAGATGAGGAAACTGGAGACTCAGAGAAGTCAAATAATTTGCCCAAGTCTGCACGATGGTAAGTCACAGAGAGGGGACGGCCCGAGTCCCCTGCCATGGGCTGCTGAACTTCATGCGAAGATGGGCGTGGGCACCCGCTGTCCCCGCTGGTGCTGTCGGAGTTGCCGAGGGCATTTCTGCTTACAGAGCCCCCTGCACGGGAGGAGACCCGGAGAAGGGGCCCTGCAGGCAGTCGGGCCCAACCGCAGGACGCCGGCATCCTGGAGGATCCGCGCGCTCACTTTGACAAATTTCGCCGGCACTTATCTCCGTCCCCCGCAGCCGCCTGGCGCCTGCGAGTCCGCGAAGCCAGGGTATTAGTTCCGCTCCGGCTGCGCGGTTGATGCGGGATACCGCGGGCTTCATTGAGATGCGCTCGGCGCGCTCGGGCGGTGCGGTCCGCGGGGGTTAGCCCGACATGCCCCTGCTCGTGTAGATCGCTCCCTCGGAAACGAGGGGAGCATAGGGCATCATTTAATCACCGCCGATGTGCAGCCCCTCCGGTTGCTCTGCCCTGCCCTTAGCTTGTGAGGATGTGGGAAATAATTAGGCTCTTCTAATTGACGCCCTCAGCTTGCAGCCTAATTGGGCGGCCTGGCTGCAGTTTATTAGACTCCAATTCCACCCCGGCCGATGGTGGTCTGGAGGCTCCCTGGTCCGAGGATGCGCGCTCCTGTGGCTGGAGGGCAAACATCTTGCTCGTCTGCAGATCAGCTTGCTGTGCTTGAAGTTAACCAACGAGGTTTGATTAATGCTCCCTTGCAAGAGAACAAATCTTTTCCGACATTGTCATCATTAAAGTGGCTCCCCAGTTCATTTTCAAACCTCTTTTATCATACATTGTCATCACAAACTCTCCTTGGCTGGGCACCCGGCACCACCACAGTGGCTTCTGTCTGCGTTTGTGCCGTCCCCCTCGCCTCCCTGCTGCCCTCCAGTGGGAACCCAGACGCGTTCAAGCCACATCTGGAGTGTCTGCCCACAGCTGCTGGCTCTGGGGGGTGTTTTGCCTGCTGACCCCGCAGCCTGGCTAGACCTGGTTAGACCATGGTAACACCTGGCCCAAGCTGGGCCAATCAGCTTTTTCCTCCCAGGAATTTGGAAAGAGGACTGAGTGCAGCTCTTTTTTGCAGCTTGTCTGGTCCCTATGCCGCACAGCAGAGCCATGGAAGTTAATCTGGCAAGAAAGGAGGGTGAAGCAGGCACAGGCCCATTTCATTTGTTCAACAAGCACTTATTGCATGCCTACTATGTGCCTGGCCCTGTTCTAGGCATTAGGGATATAGTGAGAAGAAGACAATTCCCAGGCCTCATGAGGCTTACATTTTACAAAGATGACAGAAATGAGAGAAATTGAGAGAGAGCAAGAGACCATCTCAATTTCTGATGGTTCCCGGGGCCCATCTCTGCCCTTGGGTCCCATGAAACATCCCTATATCTTCCCAACATGCTCCCCTTTGTAGCCAGGGATGCAGACAGGTAGTTTGTGAGCACAATGTGGTTAGCACTAGGGTCCTGCTCTGTTGGGAGCAATGGGAGGGAGTTTTATTGAGGCCAGTTGTTTACCGGAGAAACCCTAGCAGAAGTGATGTGGGAACTGACTTTTAAAGCTCATATAAAGGTCCAGGGCATGAAAGAACAGTGACATAGTCTTTGACCATGGAACATGCTTCCATTAAAAAAAAATAGTCATATCTTTATATCATAAGTATTTTATTATCAAAATATATGTAACAAACAATACAAGAGAAGCACATCAAGTATGGAGTGAAACTCCCCACCCTAGCCCATGAATTGCCATTCCCCAGAAAGAACCACTGTTAAAAACATGGTGTATCAGTTGCTTTGAATGGATGGATGGAGGGAGGGAGGAGGGATGGATGGAGGGATGGGTATGGACCCAGGTCGGATTGCATTGTATATACTGTTGTGTAATGTGCTTTCATGTCCAACCATATGGTGTAGTCAACCTTCTACCTCAATATATATAGGTGTACCTTTTCAGTTTTAATCTATATTCTTGCTTTCGTTTAGCCATGCTTCTTCCAGGCTGTGAACCTGGGGTGGAAGCCCCTTGGTCTGATTACCTCGTTCCCCAGTGTGCTCGCCAAAACTTAAAAGGGGAGGAGCACTAAAGGCCTCCCCTTGGCCTGTGCTTGAAAAGAGGGCATCAGTGGAGTGTGAGATCAGCAAATAGAGCAAGAGGTCTGCACGTACACTGGCTCATTTCATCCACACAACAGCCTAGCAACGTAGAGACTCTCTTACCCTCATTTCACAGATGGGAAAACTATGGCTTCAAGAAGGGAAATGACTTCCTCTGGTCACCCAGGTAGTGAGTGGCAGAGCCAGAGTGTGTGACTGTACAGCCTTTTTAACCACTCTGCTATCCCGCCTCTCACTGAATCCTCCACCTCCTTCACAACCAAGCTAGCGGTATGGCCAAGCCTTAGAGATGAGCTCCGGCAGGTGAGGCTCCTAGGATGGGCGCTCTCCCGCTGCAGCAGAGATGTGCATTGGTCATCTGGGAGGGCACACGACAGTATCTGCTAAAATGTGAAAAGTGCATAACACAGTAGCTCCGTTTCACCCATTCAACACGGGGCAATGCCACTTCTGAATTTCTCTTGCATGCATGCACAAGGAGACACGTTTAAGGGTATTTATGGCAACACTTTGTAATAGGAGAGAGAGAGTGCCTACGTGTACTTTTGTGGTGAGTCAGACAGTGACGGTTGCCTTCCATTATTAGTGTGCCCTTCCTCCTTGCTATCATAAACCACGGTCTGCTCAGGCTGCCAATGTAACCAGCTAAAAAGCCTCATGCCCCTTGCATCTAGAGTGACCATGAAACATAGTTGTGGCCAATGAGATCTTTCAGGAAAGCTAATGTTTTCCTCATAAAAAGGACAGGCTCAATTGCTATGTGCTTTATGCCCCGCACTTGCCCTCTTTTTCCTTTGTGGAATGTCGGCATGATGCCTGGAAAGCCAACTGCTATATTGCAGCCAGGAGGTTGAGAGAGCAACATGCTAAGGATAATGGAGAAGGGAGAAGGTGTTGGGTCCCTAATAACAGCCCTAGACTTCCTAACTCAAGACTTCTTGTTACAAGAGACAAAATATATTCCTATTGATTCAGTCACTTTACTCAGGTTTCTCTTACATGCAGCCAAATGCAATCCTAACTGCTATAGGATATAGCAGGAGGGTGGAAGAGGAGGAGAGCTGAGACGGGGAGGGATTGAAAAAAGGAGGGATAGAAGGAGAGGGGAAGAGGCACAAGGAGAACAGAGATAAAGGGGGTCTGGTTTCCCAAACATGGACCTGTGAGAACTTTACTTCAGTTTCACTGGAGCAACTTACATCACAATCCCACAGCTGAGCCAATAGACTTTACCAGGGGATGCATTGAGCAGAGTGTCTTGGCTTGGCAAGAAAGTCCTCAGCCTCCCCGGGAGCCTCAGGCTGGGCTGTGTGCAGGAAGGTGAATACCTGAACCAAATTAGGGCTCCATTGAGAAGTGAGACTGAGGGCAGCAGAAAGGCCATCCACAGGATCCACCTTGATCCTCCCACAGATGGTGAAATGGAGGCCAGAGAACAGAAGAAACTGAGGTCTCCTACCTTCTGGGCCACTATTACCTCTTGCCTCTGGACTTGTCCCTTCTGTGGTATCTATTTTACAGTTGGGGAAACTGAGGATTCTGTAGCCAGAACCTGGAGCAGTTAAGAAGGATCCCATGTCAACTGCCAACCAGAGGAAACCAAGGTCCTTTTTAAAGCTGTCTCCATCATTAAAAAGAAAAGAAAGGTGAGTTAATGACTATTTCAGTTCTCAGGTCCATGCATTCCACAAGCATTCACTGAGTATCTACTCTGCAGGAAGCACTGCTCTTCTGAGGATACAACAGTGACAAGACAGACAAGGACCTGCACTGTGTCCGTGGTTCACTTTTCACTTGTCCCCAAGCACAAAGGTCCACGGGTCAGTTCCAGATGCCAAGAGGTACAAAAGGACCTGGACCCAAGACTCTCCCCAAGACTCTGAGACCTAATGACAAAGCTCACCTTTCTTTAGCAAAGCGGTTCCCTGTTTTGTTTTGCTTTTCCACCAGCAGCTCAGGAACCTCACACAAGCTATTTAGCTACCTGTCTGGTTGTTTCTTTCTTAAGGTAAGAGGATTGAACTCAAGTTTTACAGTCATTACTTCTACTTTACTATAAACTGCTTTTTAGTGATGCCAAAGCAGTAAAGGCCAGTTTTATCCTATCAAGCTCATATTTCCTTTGCAAATCTTTTCTAACTGATCCTGGACCCAGAGGCCAGAATGAGAACACTGACATCTAATTTACATATAAATTGCCATTGGGGCACCAGCTCAGCTATTCTCTGAAAGAGCAGGATACTCCACCGATGTCCAGGTGGAGAAGAACAACAGAAAGTGTGGACCTGTTCACAGGCCCAGATAGGAGGTGAATCTGTGCACTGAACCTTCTACTTCGGTCTTATGGACTGATTGTACCTGGAGATAGGCAATAGTTAGGATCTCATTTGCAATGATAACTTTATGCCCTGTACAAAATCACATGGAACTGGAAGGCAGAAATCCCATCATTGTATGTAATGGAGGGAGTACATGAAAGTAAACTTTCTAGCCATTTAAAAAAATATACATAACAGATTTACTGAGATTTAATTCACATACCATAGAATTCAACCATTTAAGGGTACAATTCAATGTTTTTTTGTATACTCCAAGTTGTGTTAACTCTCACCACTACCTAATTATAGAACATTTCATCAACCCCCCCAAAAAACCTTATGTCCATTAGCAGTCATGTCCATTCCCGCCCTCCCCCAGCCCTGACAACCACTAATCTTTCTGTCTTTATGGATTTGCCTATTCTGGACATTTTATATAAATGGAATCATACAGTATGTTGGCCTTTTGAGTCTGACTTCTTTCACTTAGCGTGATGTTTTCAAGGTTTATCCAGGTTATAGTATGAATCAGTACTCCATTCCCCTCTATTCCTGAATAATATCCCATTGTATGGCTATATCACATTTTCTTTATCCATTAATTAGTTGATAGACATTTCAACCCAAGCTTTAGAGCTCAAGTTGGGATGTTAAGAGCCTGCTCACTGACAGGCCAGAGTGAGGCGGCCTGGAGTGCTGAACAGCTGAACACTATGACTCAGCCACAGTGACACATGAAATGACCACACTCACCAAGCCTAAAATTATGGTGATGGGAAGAACAAATTCCTCAAGAGGGTCACTAGGAATGGTAGTGGGAGAAACCAATCCTTCATCCACCATTTGGTTTCCAGACCCATGAATTCTAGCTACAGGGAACACAATGACTGTTGTTTAAATGGTAGTTGCATCCTGTAGGACAGTATTCCAAATCCCTGGAGTGTTGGCCCCAAGCTTTAGCTGAGCCTTTAAGAAGCTATTCCAACATTCTATCAGGCTGGCATCTTCTAGTTTATGTGGTATATGGTGGGATCAGTGAATCCCATGGTTATATGTCCATTATTGTACTTCCTTTCCCATAAAATGTGATCCTTGGTCCAAAGCTATATTATACAAGATCCCCTTTTCAGGGAAGCGGCTGTGGCTCAATCAGTGGGGCTCCCGTTTGCCATGTGGGAGGCCCTGGGTTCGGTTCCCGGGGCCTCCTGGTGAAGGCAGGCCCGCCCGCATGGTGTGGTTAGCTGACCCAGCGAGCACAAGCAGCAAGGGGGGGATGGATGAATAAATAAATAAAATCTTAAAAAAAAAAAAAATAAAATAAATAAATAAATAAAAATAAAAGATCCCCTTTTCAGCAAATCAGGCACTCTGTCAGCTTTTGTGTGCTGGCAAGGGAGGCAAAACCCATACTCAGAATACACAATGATGCCAACATGAAATGCTGCCCACTCCAGGGTGTAAAGGGTGCAACCTAATCAAGTTGCCATCAAGTGGCTGGTCGGTCTCCTTAAAGAATGGCACCATACTGAAGGTCCATTGTGGGTCTCTCTGCTCCTGGAAATTCAGCAGCAGAAGTAGCTAGACCTGCCTTGGTGAGAGAAAATCCATGGTCTTGGGCCCATGAGTATCCTCCATCCCTGCCATCATAGCTATATTTTATGGGTCCATTGTGCAAGTACTGCTGTTCAAGAAGCTGGCTAGCCTCCAATGAATAAGTCATTCTGTCCTGCTGGTTGTTTGGTGCCTTCTCTCTGATCGATGTGCTCTAGTGGGTATTGATGTTAGACACAAAGACTCACTTGTTGCCCATTCCCATAGGTCTGTTCACATGCCTCTTCCTTAGAATTTCTTGTTTGCAGTCTCCCAGTCTTGTTTCATTCATGTACCTGATCAGCCAGCCAAAGCCATTCTTCACTGTCCAAGAATCTATATAGGGAAGCGGCTGTGGCTCAATCAGTAGGGCTCCCGTTTGCCATATGGGAGGCCCCGGGTTCGGTTCCCAGGGCCTCCTGGTGAGGGCAGGCCCACCTGCACGGCGTGGTTGGCTGACCCAGTGAGCACAGGCAGCAAGGGGGGGATAAATGAATAAATAAATAAAATCTTTAAAAAAAAAAAAAAAAAAAAAAAGAATCTATATATCTATTTATCCTTTACTTCAAAGCCTACATATGAAGGAAATAACTAAGTGTACTTCTCAAAGGTCTGACCACTGGGAAGATTTTCTCTCACAACCACTCTTGAAGATTACTACTTAGTGAAGTTATAATGTGGCAGCAGTCCATTTGCGGTTCATATCAATATACTGAGCCAACTCACTCATGAAGCAGGCCAAAGTATCTTTCTTCCTTCATCAGCTATCATAAGAAATTCCCAAAGAAGTCATAGGTGTGGGCTGAGGGAGAGGCATCAGTGGGACAAAGGTACATTACGTGGGAGTGTGGGCCACTTGTCTTATGACTTGTGTCCTTTGAATCTTCTCAAGCCCAATCTTGCAAATACTATTTGCTTTATACAATGCATTATTGCTTCATCTACCTGATCTTTTATGACTCACAATACCTGGCTTATGACACACATCTCTGGTTGCTCGCATCGTCACTTATTGTTCCACAATTAGATACTCAGTCTTCAACAAAACTCAGTAGCACCAGAAGAACTGCTTTTCAAACAGTAATTCTCATGGCAGAAGGTGTGTACCTGTTCCAGGACCCTTGGGTTCTGTACAGCAACTCTTTGGGGCTTGTTAGAGACTCCACACAACATCCCAATCTACATATACCACAAATATGTCTACCTCCATCAAGATCTGCTAGGCCACATGGCCCAAGTGACAGGGCATCTTGCATCACAGCCTGGACCTATTGTGGAACCCTTTCTTGCTATGGATCCCACTCAAAACTGGAAGCCTTCCGAGTTAATAAATGATTCAGAGCTATATTCCTGGTATAGCCTGCCTCAAAAAATCTAGAGTGGTCCAGAAAGCACTGTGCCTCTTTCTCAATGGTAGGAGGTACAAGGTGAAACAACTTATTTTTCACCTTAAAGGGGATGTCGTGGCATGCCTCAGACCAGTGGTTCTATAAAGTTTCACTGATATGGCAAGACCCAGAACCATTGTTGCATTTGTCTCCCACTTTCTGGAACATGGATGTTTTTCAAGGTATTCAAGTACTTGCCACTTCCTGTTTACCAAACCCATCTGAAATGTTGCCATCAATATAAGAGAAGAGGCAATGTTTTGTGGAAAGACAAAATAAGATATCTTTGGATTTTATTGTGACAAACAGCAGATGAGTGTTGGGGGAAAAGAAGAGTTCGAGACCCAAAGGAACATGCCAACCTACAAATATATAATTAGCTAATTTAATTATTATTTAAAAAATACCTTGAATGCCTGTAGGTAACCAGCAAGTGAATACTAAATGGTAGTGGATTTTTAACTCTATTTAATTAAAGCTACAGTTGTTATACATCATCCTAATTTTAGTAAACAAATAGCAGATATTTAATTTGTGTCTGTAGTTGACACTGAGCTCACTTTGACATATTTATCATAATTTTTTCATCAAGCTTACTTTAATACTCTGTTCTTTAATAACTCTATCAGGCTTGCTCCACTTCCTGGCTTTAGTGACAGGGGTGTCTTCTAGTCTCTCCTGGAAGACTTAGTCATCTGGGGGTTCTCTGGTATCACATTATAATCCATTCTAACTTTCCCATCTCTCTCTTCTAAAAGGATCTCTTCCTCAATACTATGCATTGAGACAGTTCTGATATCTAAATTACTAAAGCCCACCTCTGTGTCAAAGCTTCAATTAATCATCCATCGTATTTAGGCAGTCTCTAGGTGTCCTTGCCAGCGAGTTAAATCTTGAGTCACAGAGACTGCCTCCATATCAACAAATTCTTCCCCTATACAGCCTTGGGGTCTCATCCTTCTTAGCCCCAAACTCCCTGGTTTCTGCCAGTATGAGTCCTGCCGCTCTTTTGGTGAATAAGCAGTTTCTTTCAGAGCAGGGACTATAAATCCCCATGTGGGCTAGGCTGAAAGTTAACCCTAGCTAATGATGCAAGGGAAATGAGGGCAGGAAAGGTGAATCTTGAGGAGGACAGACATTATCTTGCAAGGCCTTAGGTGATTTTTTGACATGGACTCCAGGCAATAGGAAGTGAGGTACCACATCTACTGGCTGATGGGACTCAAGGGAATCTGGGGATTTAGGGTTCTTAAGTGCTCCCACCCAAATGTCCCCATCACAGATCTGAGTCCTTATCAGGAACCTAATTTTAGTACAAGAGATGTTCTGGGCTATGCAGTCAGCCTCCATTCTAGTGCCAGCGCTGTGATACTTGGCGCTATCTAACTGACAGGTGAACCCATTCCAGAATCCCACCCTGAGGGTCTCCTTTCTAGTGCAACTTATGGTACCGAATGTCTTTGTTTAAATTACCCCCAAAGCAGGCCCTGAAATAAGGACTTTGGTGTAGGAGGTGATCCAAAGAAGTACAAGTGAAGAAGTAAGACAGGGAAGAGGTAAAAGCCTTACAACATGGCTGAATAGTGGGTTACTGCTGTGAGAAACTGGGGCCCAATCCCATGGAGAGGCTCTGAGAATTTGAGTACAACACTGATCAGAGGACAAGGAGGCTGAGACATTTTATCCACCAATTCCCATCATGCATTGGTGAGAGTTGCTCCTGGGAGTATGGCCTTCCCCACACTTCTGGGTTGTGGATGAGCAAGCTCCTGTGGTCTTGGAGAAAGCCCTCAGGCAGAGAAAGATACAGATCATGAGATAGAAAGCTAAAAATGACTAGCCCTCAGTATGCTGGAAAATGTCTACTGTAGCTGGTGGTAAACTCAGAAGGACCAATAGTGTATGGGGTGTGCAGATTGAATTATGTACCCTAAATGACACATGTTCCTGGTCTTGATCCACATTCCTGTGGGTGTGAACCCATTGTAAATAGGATCTGTTGAAGCTATTTGACTTAAGGTGTAGGCCAACCTTAAGTCAGGCTTCTGTGGATTACTGGGGCCCTTTAGAGTCAGAAGAAATTCAGACATAGGTAGAGAAACCCCCAGGGAGGAGCCAGAAGCCAGAAGTCAATGGAACCCGGGTGAGAAAGAGCACATAACCTTGTGATGGGAAAGCCAAGGAACCCAAGGATTTCTGGCCAGCCAGAACACTACTGACCCTGGGAGGAATCAAGCTTTCCAGCCTGTGCAACTGTAAGCCAATAACTTTCCATTGTTTAAGCCAACCCATTGTATGGTATTTGTCAGACATGGAGGAAACAGAAAATCTAGAAAATGTTAAAAGAAGCCAGAGAAAAAGATACATTACACATAGGAAAATAATTTAAAATGACACAACTTCTCATCAAAAACAATGGAGGCCAGAAACAGTGGAGCAACATTTTAACGTGCTAAAACACACATGCACAACAAATCTCCACTATAATAGCCTGTGGAAATATTCTTTAAAAATGACAGTAGAAAAAAAAAAGATTAAATAAATGAATGTATATGAACCATTTTTTAAAAATGAGAAAGACATTTATCAATGCAAATATTCTTGCTGTCCTGATTTTGTGATAATCAGGGTAGGCTAAACATTCTCTATATTAGAAACCATGCATGTGTCCCCAGACCTAGTTTTTCTCCCTAGGTCTGGTTTTCAGAATGCTGGAGATAAACTAAGACTGATTTATTACATGACCATGCTGTATGGGAAATGACTGTAACTTTGGGTATCTTTGGCCAACCTTGAGAGATATAGCAGGGGGACAGATGTGGCTCAGGTGGTTGGGCATCCGTCTCCCATATGGAGGGACCTGGGTTCGATCCCCAGGACCTCCCAGTAAAAATAAGAAAAATATAGAAGGCACGCGGGCATCCAGGCCCTGTGCGTGGCTGTGCCATCAGGCCCCACAAGTGGGTGAGCCCCCCAGGCTCCACGAGCCATGCAGCAAGATATTGACGTAACAGAAGAATGACACAAGAGAAAGCCAAGACAAGGCGCGCTGAAAAACCAGGAACTAAGGTGGTGCAGGCAGTAGGACACCTCTCTCCCACATCAGAGGTTCCGAGGATTGAATCCCAGTGAAGACAAGAGGAGAAGGATGAGAAGAGAGGGCAGAAAACAGACACAGAGTTACCCAGCAAATGGACACAAAATCAGCAAAAGGGGTGTGTGTGGGGGGAGTTAAAAATGGGTAAAAGTAAATCAATAAATCCTTTAAAAAAAAAGTATGGGGGAGTAAGAGACAGACTATAGTTAGAAATAATACTTTGACGATGCTCTTTCCTAATTTGTTAACAAATGTTTCACAACAGTGCAAAGTATTTGTGTGTGTGGGGGTGATGTGTGGGAGCCCTGTATGTTATGCATGTTTGTTTTGTAAGTTCACAATGTTTACTGAACAGTTATAGTTTATGTATGTTCATGTATGAATAATATACTTCAATAAATTGTTTTTTAAAAAAAGACATTTATTAGATAAACAAAAGCTAAGAAAATTTATCACCAGCAGAGCCACTGTGGTAAATACTAAGAAATTCTTCAGGCTGTGGGAAAATAATTCCAGATGGAAACTTGGACTTACAGGAAGAACGGCCAACACTAGAAATTGTAAACATATGGGTAAATATAAAAAGTACCTTTATTCCTTCTCTTTAACTTCTTTAAAAGACAAGTGACTGTTTAAAACAAAATAATTCTATATTGTTGGGATTATAACATATGTAAAAGAAAACTAAGTGGCAATGATAGCACAAAGATTGGGGAGCATAAATGGAACTTATACTAATTAAATTTCTTAAATTTTATAGCTATATCAACTATTTCCATCCAAGTTTACTTTCAAACTTTCTATATTCTTATATATCTCTTATAAGCAGAAGGTGTTTTGGTTTTTTTTAAAAATCACTGTGACTATCATTGCTTTTCATTGGATCCTTTGTTTACATTAAAATTTTTTATTGAGATGAAATTCACATTCAAACAATTAACCATTTTAAAGTGGCATTTAGTGCATTGACAATGTTTTGCAACCACCATCTCTCTCTAGTTTTAAAACTGTCCCCTCATCCCAGAACACCCCAGACCCACTAAGTAATCACTCCCCCATTACTCCTGACACCCATGCCCTGGCAACCACTACTTTCTGTCTCCATGGATTTGCCTATTCTAGTTATATTCTTATACAAGAAATCATACAATATGTGATCTTTTTGTGCCTGGCTTCTTTCACTTAGCATAATGTTTTTGAGATTCATCCAAGTTGCAGTATATATCAGTACTTTATTCTTCCTATGGCTGAATAATATTCCATTGTATATATAAACCACAATTTGTTTATCCATTCATCCGTTGATGGACATTTGAGTTGTTTCCATTTTTTACTTTTATAAATAATGCTGCTATAAACATTCATGTACAAGTTTCTGACATTTTCATGTCTCTTGGATACATATCTAGGAGTGGAATTGCCAGATAATATGGTAATTCTATGTTTAACTTTTTGAGGAACCGCTGAACTTGTTTTCCACAGCTGCTGCGCCATTTCACATTCCCTGCAGCAATGTAGGAGGGTTCCTATTTCTCCGCCTCATCAACAACACTAGTTATTTTCCATTTATGTATATATTAATTATCCTAGTGGGTGTGAAGTGGTATCTTATGGTTTGCTTTGCATTTCCTTAATTACCAATGATATTGAACATCTTTTCATGTGCTTTTTGGCCATTTGCATATATTTTTTGGAGAGATGTCTACTCAAGTCTTTTGCCCATTTTTAAATTGGGCTGTTTGGTTTTGTGTTGTTGAGTTGTGTTTCTTTATATATCCTGAATACCAAACCATTAGTGGATATGAGTTGCAAATATTTTCTTCCATTCTGTAGGTTTGTTTTGTTATTTGCATTCTTGATAATGTAATTTGATGTATAAAAATTTTTAGTTTTGATTAGGTCCAATTTTTTCTTTTGTAGCTCACACTTTTGGTGCCAAATGTAAGAATCCTTTGCCGAATCCAAGGTCATAAAGATTTGCTGCTGTGTCTTCTTCTAAGAGTTTTATAGTTTGGGCACTTATATATAGGTTTTTTAAAAATCCATTTTGAGTTCATTTTTGTATATGGCATTAGGTGGAGGAGGTCCAACTTCATTCTTTTGTATATGGTTTTCCAGTTATCCCAGCACCATTTGTTAAAGAGACTCTTCTTTACCCCTTGAATAGTCTTTGCACTCTTACTAAAAAAAAAAATCAATTAGCCATAACTAAGGAAAACGTTCAAAAATTTACTGAGGCAATGACTGCACAACTCTGTGATGAAAAAGGGAGTCACTGAGTTACATTTTGGATGGATTATACAGGCATGGGACTGTAAAACACAATGAACCATGTGGTGGATGAAAGAATGTGGTTAGCATTACAAATATGAGAGTGTTCTTTCATGAACTATAATAAATACACAATAGTCATACATGGGAAGGTATATGGAAAATATACCAAATGTATGCTATGGACCATAATTAGTAATAATATTTTGATGATGTTCTTTCATAATCTGTAACAAATGTTCCACAACAAAATAAAGTGTTAGTGGAGGGGTGATGTATGGGAATTCTGCAGGTTATGCATGATTATTTTGTAAGCTCACAATTTCTCTAACAAAAAAATATATATTAAAAACTCAATTAGCCATAGGTGCTTGGGTTTATGTCTGAACTCTCTATTCCATTGGTCTATATGTCTACTCTTTTGCTAGTACCACACTATTTTGATTACTGCAGCTTTGTAAAAAGTTTTGAAGTCAGGAAGTATGAGTCATCCAACTTTGTCTTTTCAATATTGTTTTGACTATTTGGGGCTCCTTAACATTTCATGAATATGAAGTTCAGATTTTCTATTTCTGCAAAAAAGGTCACTGGCATTTTGATAGGGATTGTACTGAATCTGTAAATTGCTCTGGAGCATATTGCTATCTTAACAATATTGTCTTCCAATCCATGAACATGGGATGTCTTTCCATTTAACTAGATCTTTAATTTCTTTCAGCAATGTTCTATAGTTTTCATTGTAAAAGTTTTGCATCTCCTTGGTTAAATTTATGTGTAAGTATTTTATTTATTTTATACTATTGTAAAAAAAATTGCTTTCTTTTTTAACAAATCAGTTTAATTGATACATATTAATAAAGCATACAATTCATCCAAAGTGTACAATTAGAGTATTTTCATTATTTCAATAATAATAATAATAACCAAAAACAAACAAGAAAAATATTCACCTCCTAATCCCTCTATGCTTCCCCTGCTGTACATAACTGCTATTTCTGGCTATTCTTGCACAATTATTTATTTATTAAGTAGTTTTATTGAGATATATCCAAAGTATATAACCAATGGCTTTTAATATAATCACAATGTTATGCATGCCTCACCACAAAAATATTTAGAACAATATTATTACTCCACAGAGGAAAACTCCACACCCATTAGCAGTCCTTCACCAGCCCTACATAACCACTAATCTAATTTCATCTTTATAAATTGACTTATATTTACATTTTATATAAATACAATATGTAAAGGTGGCTGCTCCCGTGTGAGGGGAGCAGAGGTAACCGTGAGTCCTGGAGTGCCTTCAGGAGCTAGGCAGCACCAGCTGAGAGAAGTGGAGCATAAGGTTCAAGATGGAAAATCAAAAACCAGATACTATCAAGGAAAACTTAACAACTTTCAATATCATAACCAGAAAAATTAGCCAACTTCCAGAAGTAGAAAGGAATCTATTTGACCATGAATCAACATATATTGGACTTAATGCTGCTCTCTGTGGACTAATAGCAAATAGTCTTTTTCAACGTGTCTTAAATGTGACACAGGCTCGTATAGCTGCTGGCTTACCAATGGTGGTGATCCCATTTTTGACAGCACATGCATCTTACAAAGCTTTTGTAAGTTTACCTTTGACTACAGGTGATTTGAATTGTGAGACCTGTACTGTAACATGGGGTGGATTGGTTGGTCTAGTTTTTGGCAGTCTATATCCTGTTTTCTTGGCTATTCCTGTGAATGGTGGCCTAGCAGTCAGATATGTCTCAGCCATGCTACCAGAGAAAGGAAACATCTTAACTTACTGGATTAGAATCTCTAAGCCTATCTTTAGAAAGATGTTATTTCCCATTTTGCTCCAGACTATGTTTTCAGCATACCTTGGATATAGACAATATAAACTGCTCATAAAAGCCCTTCAGTTACTTGAACCTGGCCTAGAAATTCACTGATTTTAAGCAAATATGTACACAAAAATAGAATGGTAAAAATTAAAAATTAAAAAAAACAAAAACAATATGTAATACTTTCTGTCTGGTTTCTTTCACTTAACATAATGGTTATTTTGTCTGATATTAACATCTTGTAGTATTAACATACATTTGTTCAGTTTCAAAGAAAAACAGTCATATATATGCACTTTTACCCACATTCATATTTCACATGTGGTTTTAGTATGCTATACAGTCCCACATTACATTTTTCAGCTTTTCTTTTAGTAATATACATAACCTTAAACTTTCCTGTTAAACCACTGTCATACTTACATAATAGTACTGTTAGTTACAAACATTATGTTGTGCTTTCACCTTTTCTACTCATTTCAAAAGATTAACACATCCTTTTTACCCATTTTGCACAAGTTAACCCTTAGCTTTCCATTCTCTAACCTCATTCTATTTTTAAAAAGATTTATTTATTTATTTACTTTTTTCCATTTTACCACCACCACCACCACCCCATTTTTGCTGGTTTGTGTCCATTTGCTGGGCAATTCTCTGTGTCTGTTTCCTGCCCTCTCTTCTCATCCTCCTCCTGTCTTCACCAGGATTCAATCCTGGGAACCTCCAATGTGGGAAAGAGGCGTTCTGCCACCTGCGCCACCTTAGTTCCTGTTTTTTTTGGCACGTCTCATCTTGGCTCTCCTTTGTGTCACTTTCCTGTTATGTCATCATCTTGCTGCATGGCTCGGCAGGGCCTGGGGGCTCACCCGCTCACGGGGCCTGACGGCGCGCCTGTGTGCAGGGCCTGGCGGCCCGCGCACCTTCTATATTTTTCTTTATTTTACTGGGAGGTCCCGGGGATCTAACTCAGTCCCTCCATATGGGAAACGGATGCCCAACCATTTCAGCCATATCTGCCCCCTAACCTCATTCTATTTTAAGGTGACCCGTATTCAAGTTATTAAATCCATGAGATTGCACAATGTACTTAGTTCATAGTAGCTCAATCATACAATCTTTGTGTCTGGCTTGCTTCACTCAACATAATGTCTTCCAGTTTCATCCATGTTGTCATATGCTTTATAACTTCATTTATTCTTACAGCTGTATAATATTCTATCATGTGTATACACCACAGTTTGTTAATCCATTCATCATTTGATGGACACCTAGGTTGTTTCCAACTTTTGGCAAACGTGAATAACGCCACTATGAATATTGGTGTGCAGATGTCTGTTTGTGTCACTGCTCTCAGTTTTTTTGGGTATATACCCCGTAGTGGTATTTCTGAGTCATGTGGCAAATCTATATTCAACTTCCTTAGGAACTGCCAAACAGTCCTCCACAGTGGCTATATTATTCTACATTCCCACCAACAGTGAATAAGTGTTCCTATCTCTCCACACCCTTTCCAACACTTGTAGTTTTGTCTTTTTAATAGTGGCCATTCGAATAGGTGTGAAATGATATCTCATTGTAGCTTTGATTTGCATTTCCCTAACCACTAGTGATGTTGAACATTTTTTCATGTGTTTTTTTGCCACTTGTATTTCTTCTTTGAACAAATGTTTGTTCAAGTCTTTTGCCCATTTTTTAATCGGGTCATTTGTCTTTTTATTGTTGAGTGGTAGCATCTCTTTATATAGCATGGATATTAAACCCTAATCAGATATGTGATTTCCAAATATTTTCTCCCATTGAGTTGGCTGCCTTTTCATCCTTTTGAAAAAGTCCTGTGAGGTGCAAAATAGTTTATTTTGAGGAGGTCCCATATCTATTTTTTTTCTTTTGTTGCTCATGCTTTGGGTATAAAGTCCAAGAAACCACCACCTACCACAAGGTCTTTAAGATGTTTCTCTACATTTTCTTCTAGTAGTTTTATGGTCCTGGCTTTTATATTTAGATCTTTGATCCATTTTAAGATGATTCTTGTATAGGGAGTGAGATAGGGGTCCTCTTTCATTCTTTTGGTTTTGGATATCCAGTTCTCCCAGCACCATTTGTTGAAGAGACTGTTTTGTCCCGTTAACATGGCTTTGGTAGGTTTGTCGAAAACCAGTTGGCCATAGAGGTAAGAGTTTAATTCTGGACTATCAATTCTATTCCACTGATCGATGTGTCTGTCTTTCTGCCAAAACCATGCTGTTTTGAACACTGTAGCTTTGTCATATGTTTCAAGGTCAGGCAATGAAATTCCTCCCACATCACTCTTGTTATTTAGAATGCTTTTGGGTATTTGGGTGCACTTTCCCTTCCAAATGAATTTGGTAATTATTTTTCTATTTCTGTAAAGTAGGCTGTTGGAATTTTGATTGGTATTGCATTGAATCTATACATCAGTTTGGGTAGGATTGACATCTTCATATTTAGTCTTCCAATCCATGAACATGGAATGTCTTTCCATTTATTTAGGTCTTCATTAATTTCTTTTAGCATTGTTTTGTAGTTTTCTGCATATAGGTCCTATACTTCTTTGGTTAAATTGATTCCTAGGTATTTGAATCTGTTTATTGCTATTATAAATGGAATTTTCCCCCAATTTCCTCAGATTGCTCAGTACTAGTGTACAGAAACATTACTGATTTTTGTGTGTTGATCTTATATCCTGCCACTTTGCTAAACTCATTTATCAACTCTAGTAGCTTTGTTGTAGACATTTCAGAATTTTCTAAATATAGGATCATGTCATCTGAAAATAGAATTTTACTTTGTCTTTTCCTATTTGGATGTTTTTTTTTTTTTTTTTTCTTTTTTTTTTTTTTTTTCCTTGTCTAATTGCTGTAGCTAGAACTTCTAGCACAATGTTTAATAACAATGGTGACGGAGGCATCCTTGACGTGTTCCTTATCTTAGAGGGAAAGATTTCAACCTTTCCCCATTGAGTATGATGTTGGCTATGGGTTTTTCATATATGCCCTGTATCATATTGAGGAATTTTCCTTCTATTCCTATCTTTCAAAGTATTTTTATCAAGAAAGGTGCTGGATTTTGTCGAATGCCTTTTCTGCATTGAATGAGATGATCATTTGTTTTTTTTCCTTCAATTTGTTAATGTGGTATATTATGTTAATTGGTTTTCTTATGTTGAAACACCCTTGCATACCAGGAATAAATCCCTTTTGGTTGTGATGTGTAAGTATTTTGATATGCTGTTGGATTCTCTTTGAAAGTATTTTGTTGAGAATTTTTGCAACTATGTTCATTAGAGAGATTGGTCTGTAATTTTTTCTTGTAGTGTTGTTATCTGGCTTTGGTATTAGAGTAATGTTGGCTTCATAAAATGTGGTGGGTAATTTTCCCTCTTCAATTTTTTGGAAGAGTTTAAACAGGATTGGTGTTAATTTTCAAATGCTTGATAGAATTCGCCTGTGAAGCCATCGGGTCCTGAACTTTTCTTTTTTGGGAGATTTTTGATGACGGATTCAATCTCTTTAAATGTGATTGGTTTGTTAAGTTCTTATATTTCTTGTAGCATCAGTGTAGGTTGTTTGTGCATTTCTAGGAATTTGTCATTTCATCTGGGTTGTCTAGTTTGCTGGCATATATTTTTGATAATATTCTCTTATGATCTGTATTAGTTAGCCAAAGGGGTGCTGATGCAAAGTACCACAAATCTGTTGGCATTTATAAAGGGTACTTATTTGGGGTAGAATTTTACAGTCACAAGGCCATAAAACCCAAATTACTTCCCTCACCAAAGTCTGTTGCCACGTGTTGAAGCAAGATGGCTGCCGGTCTCTGTGGGTTCAGTCTTCCTCTTCCTTTTAAGGTTCCATGGTCCCAGCTCCTTCCGTTCTCAGCTGTAGGCTGGCATAGGCTTTGTCTCTCTCCCCAGGGCTCAATTCTTTCCAGGCTCAGCTGCTCTGTTCTCTCCACAAGGTCTGCTGTAAACTTTCAGGCTTCCGCACTTCCCTGGGCCTCTGCCATGTCTATGGAGACGTCTCTATTCCTCTGTGTTCTGCTGTGTATTTACTTCCCAGGGCTCCAGCATCAAAACTCAACTCTCTCCTCTGTAGTGTTGTTTTCTCTGTGAGTCCCCGGACTCAACGTCCTACTTACAGGGCCAAATCAAAACGCTAATCATAATTTAATCAAGTAAAAGTGAAACCTCTGAATTTAATGCAATCTAATATGCCCAGAGGAACAGACCAGTTTACAAACACAATCCCATATCTATTTTTGGAATTCATAAACAATATCAAATTGCTACATGATCCTTTTATTTCTGTGCGGTCGTTAGTAACTTCCAATCCCTTTCATTTCTTTTTTTTAAAAAACAATTTATTGAAGTACATCATTCATACATGAACATACATAAACACTAAGTGTTCAGTAAACATTGTGAACTTCCAAAACAAACATACATAACATCATACAGGGCTCTCACACATCACCCCCCCCACAAATACTTTGCATTGTTGTGAAACATTTGTTAACAATTTAGGAGAGAGCATCGTCAAATTATTACTACTAACTATAGTCTGTATTTTACTCCCCTATACTTTTTTTTTAAGGATTTATTTATTTATTTATTTATTTGTTTATTTATTCATTTACTTTTATCTATTTTTACCCGCTCCCCCCCATTTTTGCTGTTTTTGTGTCCATTTGCTGAGAAACTCTCTGTGTCCGTTTTCTGCTCTCTCTTCTCATCCTTCTCTTTCTGTCTTCACTGGGATTCGATACTCAGAAACTCTGATGTGGGAAAGAGGCATCCTACTGACTGTGCCATCTTAGTTCCTGGTTTTTTGGCACGTCTCATCTTGGCTCTCCCTTGTGTCATTTTCCTGTTATGTCATCATCTTGCTTCATGGCTCGCAGAGCCTGGTGGCCTCACCCACTTGTGGGGCCAGACGGTGCAGCCATGCACGGGGCCTGGATGCCCGTGCGCCTTCTATATTTTTCTCATTTTTTACTGGGAGATCCTGGGGATCGAACCCAGGTCCCTCCATATGGGAGACAGATGCCCAACCATTTGAGCCACATCCGTCCCCCTGCTATATCTCTTAAGGATGACCAAAGATACCTAGAGTTACAGTCATTTCCCATACAGGAAGGTCATATAATAAATCAGGCTTAGTTTATCACCAACATTCTAAAAACCAGACCTAGGGGGAAAAACTAGGTCTGGGGACACATGCGTGGTCCCTAATATAGCGAATGTTTAGCCTACTCTGATTATCACAAAATCAGGACAGCGAGAATATTCACAACACCCCTTTCATTTCTGATTTTATTTATTTGCATCTTCTTTTTTTCTTAGTCTAGCTAAGGGTTTGTCCATTTTATTGATCTTCTCAAAGAACCAGCTTTTGGTTTTGTTGACTTTATTGTGTGTTTTTATTTTTGTTCTCAATTTCATTTATTTCTGCTCTAATCTTTATTATTTCTTTCCTTCTGCTTGCTTTGGGAATGCCTTGCTGTTCTTTTTCTAGTTTCTTCAGTTGTTCAATTAGAACTTTGATTTTAGCTCTTTCTTCTTTTTAATATGAGTTTAGGGCTATAAATTTCCCTCTCAGGACTGCCTTTGCTGTATCCCATACATTTTGATAAGTTGTTTTCTCGTTTTCTTTTGTCTCAACATATTTACTATTATATATTTATCACTTACCATTTCTTCTTTGACCCACTGATTATTAAGAGTGTGTTGTTCAGCCTCCACACATTTGCATATTTACCTCTTTCCTATCTATTATTGATTTCCAGTTTCATTCCATTATGATCTGAGAAAGTGCTTTGTGTAATTTCAATCTTTTTATATTTATTGAGAGCTGCATTGTGACCTAAAATGTGGTCTGTCCTGGAAAAAGATCCATGAGCACTTGAGAAGAACGTATAATCCAATGAGTTTGGGTGCAACATTCTGTATATGTGTGTTGCTTCTAACTTGGTTATTATATTGTTCAAGTTCTCTGTTTCTTTGTTGATCTTCTGTCTAGTTGTTCTGTCTAATGATGTGAGTGGGGTGTTGAAGTCTCCAGTGATTATTGTAGAGATGTCTATTTCTCCCTTCAGTTTTGCCAAAGTTTGCCTCATATATTTTGGGGGCACACTGGTTATGTGCATAGATATTTATGCGGGTTATTTCTTCCTGGTGAATTTCCCTTTTATTAATATATAATGGCCTTCTGTATATCTTTTAACTTTTTTTGCATTTAAAGTCTGGTTTGTCTGATATTAGTATAGCTATCCCTGCTCATTTTAGTTACTGTTTGTGTGGAGGATGTTTTTACAACCTTTCACTTTCAGCTGGTTTGTATCCCTGGGTCTAAAGTGAGTCTCTTGTAGGCAGCATATAGATGGCTCATGTATCTTTATCTATCTATTGTCAGCTTATATCTTTTTTTTTTTTTTTTTTAGGTCCCAGGGCTGGTGATTGAACCCGCGACCTCGTATGTAGGAAGCTCAGCACTCAACCACTGAGCCACATCAGCTCCCTTGAGTTGGTTTTTTTCATTTGTTTTGCCTGTTTTTGTTTGTTTTCTTTAGGAGGCAATGAAAACCAAACCTGGGACCTTCCATGTGGGAGGAGGGCACTCAACTGCTTGAGCCACATCCTCTCCGCCTCATCTAGGGTATTGATATATTCCTTTGCTTGGGTCATTTCTTCCATTTTCTTTGTATGGCTTATAATGTTTTGATGTCTAGGCATCTGATTAGTATGGTGAGTTTACTCTGATGCACAATTTTATCTCTCTTCTTTAGGGGTTTAATGGCGGGAGGCTGTGTGTCACTGATGTTCTTTGATTCTTGGTTCAACCTGTTCTGGGTCTTTAGGATTGTCCCTGTTAGTTACTCAAATCTCGACCCTGGACCCAGTAATGGGCTGCAGATCCGCTTCCAAGTACCTTGAGGAGGGAAGCTGTAAAGGCTGGAGAAAGCCTCTCAACTTATTTACTTTAAATTTCTCCATGTGCATGTCCTTGGTCTGCCAGCAGGTGGTGCTTGTTGGCAGCACTCTCAGTTCAAAACCTGGTCGGAGTATGTTCACTGTAACACAGGATCAATGTGGTAGAGGACCCTGCCTGGAGTCTGAGCCTTGTAATTCAAACTTTCTCAGAGACAGTTCTCCAACCTTTGCTGGCAGCCCTCTCCCTTTCCCCCTAATTTCACTCCCCTCTGCATCCTCTACAACCAGTCCCAGTCAGTAGAGAGGGAGATTGAGAGGGCTGGATCTCTTTAGTCCCATGCTGGCTCCCAAGGCAAACAATAGCATGGCCCAACAAGCCTGGAAGGGCTCATGGGATACCGCAGACCAAATTTGTGGGTCAAAAGATGGGTCAGACTTAGGCTCTGTCCCTCTTTCCCCTTTCCTAGGGAGGTGGATCCCTGGGGCCCCCTTTGTCTGTAGCCTGAGAATTCAAAAATGTCTATAGAGTAGGGGTAGATGCCAGTAGTTGCAGCTGCTACTTTTTTTTTTCTTTTATCCATTTTTACTGCACCCCTCCCCCCCTTTTTGCTGTTTTTGTGTCCATTCGCCAGGCAATTCTGTGTCCATTTCCTTCCCTCTCTTCTCATCCTTCTCCTCCTATCTTTACTGGGATTCAATCCTCAGAACCTTCGATGTGCAAGAGAGGCGTCCTACCGCCTGCACCACCTTAGTTTGTGGTTTTTCGGCACATCTTGTCTTGGTTCTCCCTTTTGTCACTCTCCTGTTACCTCATCATCTTGCTGTGTGGCTTGTGGGGCCTGATGGCACACCCACTACCCATGCACAGGGCCTGGCAGCCCTCACACCTTCTATATTTTTCTTTTTTTTATTTTTACCGGGAGGTCCTGGGGATCAAACCCAGGTCCCTCCATATGGGAGATGGATGCCCGACCATTTGAGCCACATCCATCCCCCAGCTGCTACTTTTGACTCAGTTTTGCTATCGTGATTCTTTTCCTTTGCCCCTCTCTCTTCTGGGTGTTGACCACCTTCTCCTCGTGTACTATACCCTAGAACATTCTTTTCCAGGCCATTTCTGCCTGTCCTCTAGCTATTTTTCTGGGAGAGAAGAGACTCCCGTGTCTTCTAGTCCACCATCTTCCTGGAAGTCTCCTGGAATTGCTTTCTTAATTACATTTTCAGATTTTTCATTGCTGGTGTATAGAAATACTACTGATTTTTCAAAATGTTGATTTTGTATCCTGCAACTTTGTTGAGCTTGATCATAATATCTAATAGGGTTTTTTTGGGGGCGGGGGGTGATTCTTTGTTGTTATTTGTAATATAGAAGATTATGCCATCTGGGAACAGAAATAGTTTTACTATTTCCTTTCCGATTTGGATGCCGTTCTTTCCCCCCTCTTACCTATTTGGTCTTAACTGCCATTACAATGTTGATAGCAGTGGTGAAAGTGGTTATCGTTGTCTTTACTCCTGAAATTAGGGAAAAGATTTCAGTGTTTTCAACTGAGTATGTTGCCTGCAGGTTTTTGGTAAATGGCTTTTATCCTGTTAAGAAAGTTCCCTTCTATTCCTAGTTTGTTGAGTGTTTTCATCATGAAAAGGTGTTGAATTTTATTAAATGTTTTTCCTGCATTGAGATGATCATGTGTTTTTCTCCCTCATTCCATTAATATGGTGTATTACATTGACTGATTTTCTCATGTTGAACCACCCTTATATTCCTGGGATAAAACCCATCTGGCCATGTGTATAATTCTTTTAATGTGCTGTTGGATTCAGTTTGCTAATATTTTGTTGAGGATTTTTGCATCTATACTCATAAGGGATATTGGTCTGTAGTCTTCTTTTCTTGTGGTATCTTTGTCTGGCTTTGGTGTCAAGGTAACAGTGATCTCATAGGATGTGTTAGTGTTCCCTTTTCTTCTGTTTTTCAGAAGAGTTTGAGTAGGACTGGTGTTAATTCTCCTTTAAATGTTTGGCAAAATTCACTAGTGAAGCCATCTGTCCTGGATTTTTCTTTTTGGGGAGGTTTTTGATTACTGATCGAATCTCTTTCTTGTTAAAGGTCTTTGACATTTTCTATTTCTCCTTGGCTCAGTTTTGGTAGTTTATTGTTTCTAGGAATTTGTCCATTTCATCTAGATTATCTAATTTGTTGGCATGCAATTGTTCATGGTGTTCCCTATAATCCTTTAATTTCTATTAGTTAAGTAGTAATGTCCCCACTTTCATTTCTGATTTGCATCTTCTTTTTTTCTTAATCAGCCTAGCCAAGATTTTATCAATTTTGTGGCTTTTTCCAAAGAACTAACTTCTGAGCACTGGTTACTATATCCCATATTTTTGGTATATTTTCATTTTCTTTCATCTCAAAGTATTTTCTGATTTTCCTGCTGATTTCTTCTTTGATATACTAGTTATTTAAGAGTGTGTTGTTTAATTTCCACATGTGTGAGTTTCCAATTTCCCTTCTGTTATTTCTACTTTCATTCCATTGTAGTCAGAGAAGATACTTTGTATGATTTCAATCTTTTAAAATTTACTAAGAATTATTTTATGGCCTAACATATGGTCTATCCTAGAGAATGTTCCATAGACACTTGAGAAGAATGTATATTCTGCTATTTGTGGGTGGAGTGTTTTTTTATATCTGTTAGATTTATTTGGTTTATAATGTTCAAGTCCTCTATTCCCATATCAATCTTCTGTTTACATGTTCTGTCCATTCTAGATTGATAGTTATTTTCTTCCTGTAATTTGAAGGTAACTTTGCATTACCTTCTCACTTTCATTATTTACACTGAGAAGCCAGCTGTCAAGTCTTACGGTTGCCCCTTCTAAGGTAATTTGTCTTTTTCTTTGATGAATTTAAAATTTCTCTGTCTTTGATTACCAGCAGTTTTACTATGTGGTTCGGTGTGTGTATTAGTCAGCCAAAGGGGTGCTGATGCAAAATACCAGAAATCTGTTGGTTTTTATAAAGGGTATTTATTTGGGGTAGGAGCTAACAGTTACCCGGTCACAAAGTGTAAGTTACTTCCCTTACCAAAGTCTGTTGCCACATGTTGGAGCAAGATGGCTGCTGACATTCAGCCTTCCTCTTCCTCTTAAGGTTCCATGGTCAGGCTCTCTAGGCTTTGTCTCTCTCCCTGGGGCTTGATTCTCTCTGGGCTGAGCTGCTTGGTTCTCTCCACAAGGCCAGCTATGAACTGTCAGGTGAAGAGTTTGTCTCTTTTCCTGTGGCCGCCTCTCCTTCCTCATGACCAAGCTCCTCTGTGTGCTTACTTCCCAGGGCTCCGGCTCAAAAACTCCAAACTCCCTTCTCTGTGGTGTGGTTTCTCTGTGAGGAAACTGATGTGGCCCAATCAAAGCCTTAATCATTATTTAATCAAGTAAAAGTGAAACTTCTGAATCCAATATAATCTAATATGTTCAGAGCAAAAGACCAGTTCACAAACATAATCCAATATCTATTTTTGGAATTCACAAATAATGCCAAACTGCTAGTGTGTTTTTCATTTCCTTTTTCCTGGGTTCAGCAGTATTCTTAAGGCTATTTGGAGCTATTATTGCTTTATTTTTCAAAGATTTATTTTATTTATTCCCTCCCCCCTTGTTTTGCGCTCGCTCTCTGCTCTGTCCATTCGCTGTGTGCTGTGTCTGCTTGTCTTCTCTCCTCACCTTCTCTTTAGGAGACACTGGGAACCGATTCTGGGACCTCTGATGTGGAAGAGAGGCACTCAATTGCTTGAGCCACCTCAGCTCCCTGGCTTGTTGTCTCTCGTCTCTCCTCTTTGTCTCTTTTTTCTTGTTGTGCCAGCTCTCTGTGTGAGCCAGCTTGCCCTCACCAGGAGGCCCTGGGAAACGAACCTGGGAGTTCCCACATGGTAGATGGAAGCCCAATCGCTTGAGCCCCATGTTTCTCCATTATCGCTTTAAATATTAATTCTGCCCAATTATTTATCTCCTCTCCTTCTGACATTCCAATGGTAGGTATGCTATTCCTTATGTCTTCCAATGGTATTCCTTATATCTTGTATGCTATATATTTTTTTCCTTTTTTTCTCTCCATGCATCATTTTGGATATTTTCTTCTGCTCTATCTTCATGTCAGGGGTCAGCAAACTTTCTCTACAAAGGGCCAGATAAATATTTTAGGCTTTGTGGGCCACATAGTCTCCATTGCTGCTGCTGCTTCCTTCTCTTCTTTTACAACCGTCTAAAAATTAAAAATTTTAGTTCAGTAGCTGTACAAAACATGTGGCCATGGGCCACAATTTGCTGACCTCTATTCTAGTTCACTAATTCTCCCTTTATCTGCTTTTCAAATCATAAAATTCTTAATTTTCCTTACTTATGTTCTATTTTTCAGTTCTAGAACTTCTATTTAGTTTTTGTAGATACTATTCAGTTCTGTCAAAATTCTCAATCTTGTTTGTTTTTTTTTTTGGAGATAGTAAACACGATTATTTTAAAGTCCATTTCTAATAACATTATTTGGATTGCCTGTGGGCTTCTTTGTGGTTTTGCCCTTTTTAAAATTATGTTCTTATTTCCTTGTATGTCTGGTTATTACTGTTTTTGCCCTTCCAAATGTTTCACTGAGTGCCCAATATTGTAATTCGAAGTCTAGGATGCACTCTTCCTTCAAAGGCAGGCAGCATGTAGTACTGACCAACCTGGATCACCTAAATCTAATTTCAAGGATTGAAATTATTTTAATCTGGGCTTCAGTGTCTGGGAAATCCAGTCTCTTTTCAGTTCACATTTACTCTTAGGGTGTTATTCTTTGGATTCCCAATCTGAAATGTGGAGGTTATACTAGAATCCATGTAATTCTAATCCACATTGACATTTGAGAATCACTGATATAGATATTGCCTGCACTGATTATCTGCATAAAACACCAGTATATTCTCCAGTCTTTACAAATAGTAAACGATGCTTGTTAAGGGATCATATTCTCCAGTGTCATTCTCCTCACCAGATTATTTAACTGGCATTGTTGAGAATAAGCAGTCTAGCATAGTAGTGAAACTCTATTAATGATTTCCCATTACATTCTTCATTTTTTACTGGAATAAACAAAGAAATGAATTGATTCTGAGGTAGTTTTTAAGTGTCCATTTCTCTAACATACACAGCTCTTTCCTTCTCCTCTCCCTATGCTTGGGCATTACTTAACCTTGCTGGTGGTGCTCAGGCCTAAAGAGGTTTCTTAGCTTTGCTACAACATATAAACCACATAAAATACATAAACGGTATAGAAATAATTCTGTTCTTTATTTTGAATAAAAAAGTGGCCAAGATAACAATACTAGTGGCTCTGCATACAAAACACAACATATTCAAGATTATATCACATTTACAAAGCTGCTATTATATACAGCATTAGATATTCACAACAACTTTATTAGACTTTAAGTACTAGAATCATACCAGCAATTGAGGGGAATCCAAGATGGGAAAAAGCCAACCAAGATGTGTTCCTTTTCTCCATTAATGACTAAAATAAGATTGCCCCACTGGGCTGTATACTGACTAACAAAATAAGCAACCCTCTAAAATTTCCGTTTCATTTTCTCTACAATCTTTCACTACAAACTTTTCCCAGAAATTTCTGCCCTAATATTAGTTAAAAGCTCAGGATACTGGTGTGCTATCGTCTGAAAAAGAAGGCAAAATAGTGTTAAGGATGTGGCATGGTTTGGTTCAACCAGTTCAAATCCAAGAAAGAATCCAGCCCTCTTCCAGTCATTAGTGGCTCTGCAGTATTGAACACACTGGAAAAAGTGAACCATGCTTCATCCTAAAGGTGGCAAGAAGTTACTCAACTCATTCTACATATCATGATTACCTACTCTGTGCAAGGCACTTTATATTAGATGCTTTAGAACTACAAAGCTCAAACAGACAAGTCCCTGCCCTTGAGGAGCTTACAATCTAATAATAATGAACACTATGCACATATATACAATGGAGAAAAACAGCCAATTCTTCAGGATGGAGGGTATTCCAAGCAAAATGTGTGATTATTCTTAAAGTTGGTTTTTTTTTTTTTAATTATTTAAACCATAATAAACTCTAAAGCACAGCCCCTAATCAAACAGTAAGAATTTAAAATCATGTCTTTTCCATAACCTTAGGTTTTTGGATACCTGTTCCATTTAAAAATATCACATTTAAACATACATACCATAAATCAAAGCTGAGGACAAAGATTAGCACAGGCATTGTGTAAACATAAAATATATATAATTGCATACAACAAAGACTTATTTTTCTATATAGTCTTATGTCTGTATAAGCAATTTTGAAAGTCACTTTCCTTTCATACATTAAAGTACAAATCTTGAAAACGCCTTGAAAAAGTCATATTCTTAGGACATTTTACATTTAATTTTGCATTAGTACCAAAAGAAAACAAAATACTCCCTAAATCCTACCAGTTTGATAGCCAAATGTAAAACTGGTAAAGTATAAAATGTCTCAAAGCCAGCACATTGTCCAGTATAACCATTTCAGGATCTTTTTCTTTGAAGTAACCAGATTTCATGATGGTGCGGTAAGCAACTTTTTACTTTAAAAATAAACCTAAGATTTAGAGTTCAGAGATTCAATTCTACCCAACCCATTTAGAGTATTTTAACTAAATAGACTACAGTTTTATAATTCCCGTATGAGAATACCATCTCTCCCTTTTTTCAATTCTCCTCATGTCTGGGATGAATAAACACCAAATTCTTAAGATATATTGGTAAACTATATAAGAAACCAGGTAATAAACTCACTGACTAGGACCCCATATTTTACATTGAGTCTCTCCCCTTGAATATGCCAATGTAAGAAAAACTGAAACACCTAATCAGATAAACGGGTTAGGGAGAAATATTCATATACCAAAAGGATTAACCTCTTTAAAAGGACACCTTAATAGTTATTCCCCTATTAAACTGCTATTGATTTCCACAGCAAATTTTCAGAGACAGCACTGTCTTAAAACAAACTATTCTAGATAGGAGGCAGCATCCTATCTGCCAGAGACAGAATAACTGACAAGTCCTGATATTGATTTATATCTGTACCATGGAAACGAGTTCACAAACTTCTGAAAAACTCCACTGCTGCATTAGGATAGTGATGGCTTATTTCAGTTTAAGGTCAAATTTCACATGGTCTATATTTAGGCTGAATGACAGATATAATGTTAGCCAACATGAAGCAGATCTTAACTTCAAAAGCCTCTTTGAAGATCAGTTCAAAGTTTAAAAACTAGGAGAGCCTTCAGCCATAGTCTAACAACTCTGCTTGAGGCTGTCAGTTGATACTTTCGCTAATAACAAAATGAAAACAATCCACTTGTGAGATCCTTTATAGGTTTTTTTCAATCCAGCAACCTTGAGGAGAAAGTCTAGATTCTTAAGACCATCCCTAGTCTCAATGAACTGCTAAACTCCACCAACACACCATGTAAGAGCATAAAGACATATTCATAATGAATCAAGGAAGTCATGCAGAGACTCAAAACAGTACCTGATGGGCTAATTGTAAAGACATTCATTTATATTCCTGGCTACTTACTGTTTGTGTCACCCAATCTCTGAAAAGAAAAAGGGCAGAACATACTTTTCCCTCAAAAATAATTTAGGTCCACTGACTTTGAATGTAACACATTCAGTTTAGTTTTAAGCTCAATTTTGCTCGCAAGGATATTGGCTTAGGGAACAGGGGTGGATAGTGGCAAGGAGCCAGAATCTAGCATTCCCCTAGTCTGAAGTCCAACCAATCAGTTATTATTGAATACTCTAACAAGGAAATTATAGTTAAGGGTTTTGAAGAAAACCAGACACAATTTACCAAACTGTTAACAATTTTAAAAAAGAAATATTACTGTTAAATAGGTCCTTCTAAGAATGGAGACTCATTACGTGATTTGGCTTTTAGAAATTTCATCATTAATTCATTTTTCTTTCAAACATGAAATCTGTTAACTCTGAACTTGTCCCTAAAGTTGACAGATGCAAAGAAATAGAAATCAAGAGGGCCTCTTTGGGAGGAAAAGCAAGAGAGAGAGAGATCAGGAGGAGAAAGGATAGACAGAACCTGTGGAAATAAATCAGTGGCACTAATTCCTGGTTCCATTCCAGGAATTGCTGCAATTTACCAAACTCTGGGGCAACTTAACTGCTGCAATGGGAGCAGGTGTTCCATAAAACCAGCAATGGATTCTTAACAAGCATCAATAAGCATCAATTTTAGTTTTTGTCTTATTTGATGCTATTATAATTACATTGATATATTTTATTTTTTTTATTTTTATTTTATTTTTAAAGATTTTATTTTATTTATTCATTTATCCCCCGCTTGCTGCTTGTGCTCGCTGGGTCAGCTAACCACGCCATGCGGGCGGGCTTGCCTTCACCAGGAGGCCCCGGGAACCGAACCCGGGGCCTCCCATATGGTAAACGGGAGCCCTACTGATTGAGCCACAGCCGCTTCCCAACATTGATATATTTTAGTATTTAATTACTACCTGTTAAAACATTGTTTTAACCTAATTAACCTGTTAAATTTGCTAACAGGTTCAATCCACATACTATAACATTAACATTCTCTAAAACTTCTTAAAGGGAGGAGCAGAAAAATGTCACACTGGACCACAAAGCTTTACTAGTGCTTCTAATAACTTTTGACATTTAAATATAATTGGTAGTTTTGGCAGATATAATATAGGTAGATTGCTGGGTAGTGGAAACACGAGGATTTCAGAATGAATATCGAGCCTAACAAAGCTATCATTTTAAAAAAACCTAGAATAGGGAACAAATTAATCCCAGGCAGAGAAAATGTGATGCATATGTGGATATCAGACTCCCAAAATGTAACAGTGTTATTGCTTAAAAGGTCTAATTTATGGAATATTTGTTCCCGCAATTTAAATGCAGTGCAGCAACAGCACTTCTACTATTTCTTCCATTGCTGAAACAGTTATTACAGTTACAGCTGAAATAAACTTAAAATCCACTAAACAAACCTAGTAAATTTTATGAGGGTTAGCAGGTATGATAGTTTAAACTAGACACTATTAGTCTAAAGATTCCTGGTGTCACATACTTTTCGAAGGTTTCCAAGCTTTCAGCCTCCCTTGGAAGAATCAGTACTCCATCATCTAGTACACTGACCCTTAAGAGAAATTCAGAAATATACTGTGATGCTGCCACTAATCCAAAACTCCCTCTTATCCTCACAGTTCAATGGATTAATCTCCATGGATTGGAAAGGAGAGGAGGGAAGGAAAGGGGGGAAGGCCTCTCAACTGGGTATGTAGAAATTTGGGCTGAAGCAGGTATTGACTGGAGTTCAGAGTGTTAAGAATGCCATTGGGCCAAGTCCCTGTGAAGAGAATAAATGTTCTAGCACACCTTTTTTTATACAAAATAGTAAAATATATTTATTCGTATAGAGATAAAATAATTCAAAAGGTCTTTTTTAGTTAACACCTAATAAACTTTGCCAAAATTGTACAACAGCTTTAAATAAACTTAATGTAAGTTTTAAATGTCAGTACCACAAAATTCCCCAATAAGAACCACCTACTAACTCTAATTAGAAACAAAAAAACAAACTAAGCATGCCATGATTATTAAAACTATAGCAATTCCTTTATGTGATCTCAAGTTTTACTTTCACACTTATTGCAAAGTGAACAGCTACCACCACAAACAGTTTCAACTATATAACCCTCTGTGTTATTATTCAGGATTTCAATGTTGCTTGGCTTTCTTGAAAAATCAATTTAACACAACAGACCCTAAAATCTGGGTAAATATTAGTCTCATAGTTACCACCAGAATGAGAAAGACAAACAGAAGAACCCAGAAAATACATAATTAAACACAGGAACCAAAACAAAAATTTAAATAGAAAACAAAACACATTTCAAAGCAGATTGTTTAGACATGCCTCTTCAAGGCCTGTATTTGCACTACATATTAACGGAAGTGGGAAGAAATGCAAGTTTGGTGTGAGACCTGTAACAGTGTTACCTAACTATCAAGGTGTTATTTCTAAAGTGAAGACAAAATATCTTTCACTAAGGACACAAAATAAAAGCAGGAAACTATGTTTATGTAAGACAAGATGGATGAATAGCATAAAATATGAAGTAAGAATTTCACATCTTGTAATTCTCATCCCACTTTCCAGAAATAAGCACCACTTCAAGATGCATGCATTATAGTGCTGTTACTTAGCACCAATTCCTGGGACACTTAAAAAATCCAGCAACACTAACTCCAGAATGTCTATTGTAGGTTTTGATTAAGAACAATTAACTTCTGACATCTTAATAGCCCACAGGAAAACACCTATATTACCAATATCAAGGAACTCTGCAGAGGGAAGAAACTTCCAGGCTCTGTTCAACTGAGCTGCATAAACTCATAGCATCAGAGCTCAAGGGTTCACTTCTCAGCTGTCCATCTCTCTCCAGAAGTTTCTAGACACAATCTGTATTCACTCCTACAATGGATATTGAATGAAACATGTCTGGAAATGTAGATATTTAAAAAAAAAATACTGAGTTTTTAAGCAGAGATACGACATGGGTGAATGGAAATATATGGCCTCCTTACACATATTAAGGAGTTGGGTCAGGTAATCTGATGACATGGGAGATAATTAAAAATAAGTCACCTAAAATTCTTAACTTATAACAGTCAACTGTTCATTTGACACATTAAAACCAAGTTAAGTTCTTGGCTTCAGCTTCTTAAAAACAATGAGATTTTGGAAAATGTTTTCAATATGCATAAAAAGCAAGAATCAATAGGACACAGATCTGTGACTATTTACTGCGAACAAAATATCAGACTCACACATTGTTTTAGATACTTTAATATCTGTTGGTACACTGACTGCCACATACCAGGCAATTTAAGCTCTCTGGAGCCACAAGGCTATTCCACTGGTTAAAACCTAACCCAGCCCAGCAAGGCCCTTACCCAAATTCTCTAGAAGAGACCATTCTGTTCCTAGAAATGACAGGATGTTCATTTTGTTCAAACTGCTTTAGTCAAGACACTTGAAAAATGAAAGTACCTTATTGGGTAAGGAGTGGGGGGAGTGTTAATGTTCATCTCAAAATGACTTAAAATCTCTGCATTCAGTCATTTTTAAAGATATCCTTTAATCCCTCGAGATGGAGAATGCACTTCAGAAACAAGTTCCCAGGGTCCTATTTACAATTTTATGAAGAGTGCCTCTCCATTTGTGAAGCCCAGGCTTACTCCAGAGCATTCTTTCTCTTCAGACTATAGAATATTTTTTATAGCAGAGTACATGCTCTTTCCATCTTCCCACCACTGACATTTAGAAGACAGGAGAATCACAGAAAGGGCAGGGGCTTTGCAGTAACCTCTTAATCCAGTCAGGATCTGCAAAAGGAAGACAAGTGGTATTAAGCATTATCTTCAGAAGAGGCAGTGCAATGAAATCGGATCAATGTTGGACTGCAGTGTGAAGAGACCAGTATTTTGGTCCCAGCTCTGCAACTAACTAGCTATGTGTCCCTGGACAAAACACTTGACTCTTAATTTTACTTTTTTTTTTTTTTTTTTGAGGTACCGGGGCCAGGGCTTGAACCTGGGACCTCATATGTGGGAAGCCAGCACTCAACCACTGAGCCACATTGGCTTCCCTGAATTGTTTTTTGCAAAGGTTTTTTTTTTTTTTTTACGAGGCACCGGGGACTGAACCTGGAACCTCCCATGTGGGAAATAGGTGCTCAACCACCTGAGCCACATCCGCTCCTTAGCACTTAACTCGCAGCAGGACCAAATCTGTGGTTCTCAAAGCTAAGTGTGTGATAAAATTTTCATCCCTCTATGATGAAATAGGATAATAAGGGTAATGAATGGGTATTTCTAAAGCTAAATTTATTCAATTTAAAGAAAAGGACTATGCTTTATTCGGAGATTGTATCCTTTATACATTGTTAGGTTAATATATGCCCTTTTATAAAATTACAGTAATATTAAATTTTTTCTAAATGCCATCACTTAGAGAAATAAAAAGGTGACAACACTGGGTGAAGACTTTTAAAACTTAACTGATCTGTAAAATGCTGAAGTCTGAGTACCACTATTTAATATTTAATATTAAATAGTATTTAATAATACTATTTTCTAGATCCAGCAGATCTTCATTCTTCCCAAAAGCTATATGTAGCCCAACTCAAAGTCAACTGGCAGGATTTTTTTTGTCTTGTTTTAAACTATAAATCTTTTTCAAATTTCCTCCCTAAATAGTAAATTTTTTTTTTCTTTTACCAGGAGGTCCCAGCTATCAAAACCAGGTCCTTCCATGTGGTAGACGGATGCCCAATCACTTGAGCCACATCCGCTTCCCCTAAATAGTAAATTAATTCTCAATTACAGTAAGTGTTAAAAAGTTCCCAATAATTTGCTTCAGAACAATCCAATAGAAAGAGGGAAGCAGGTGGAGAACAGATTTTTTCTAAAAAGGCCATTAGCTGATAATTTTTGAAGTTGATTAATGGGGATATAGTTCATTATACTTTTCTCTCTACTTTATGTATATGATTGCAGTATTCCAAAAGAAAAAGTTAAGAAAAACCCAAGATGCTGACACACACCAACTCTTTAGAATCAGAAAGCTTCAGCCAGTTTAGAGAAAAAAGAAAAGAAAAAAAATCAAGAATAAGGATGTAGTTTTATGCAGAATGCTTTTATGCTTATGTCTAGTTAGCTCATCTGGTCAGAATGTGATGTCAATGAACCCAAGGCCATTAAGTTTGACATTCATGTGGCTATTCAAAGCACTTTATTCCTTGCCCACGTTTACTTATCTCGAAAATGTATTTAGTCACCAGGGCTATCAGAAAAGAGAATATAGATGAACCAGGAAAAAATCATCACAGCCACTAGAAGAATGACTCCAAAGTACATATCCTATTACTGGGGTTCAGCAATGTTGTCTTTGTATACAATATCATTTGCAGAGTTTTCATTCAAATATAATCTAAATATGCCATCTAAAACAAGCACTGAAATTTTTTTGAATGAATAATTTGTTGCAGTGACACAACAGCAAACTGCAGACCCACTTAACTCACATACTAAAATGTTACATGGACTTTTACATTACTTTCCAATTAACATTTTTAAATTAGTGCGTGACTTCAAGATAATACTATAATGAGAAGAACGAGCCTGCTCGCCATCTCTGACTGTCTAATACTTAGCAGTGTGGAGTCAGACCCAAGTCATTATTCTGAGGAGCTGGCACTCTGCCACCATGCTCAATTTCATACTCACAAGGCTGGGAAATCACTTACCTTCTGGTGCTGGATGTCGGGCAATGCTGTCATGGAGCAAACACCTTCTGTATATCAAACTCTGGCAGGACTGGTAGGTTAAAAAGCACCTGAAAGTAGACAGGTTGTATCGTCATGGGAGAGGGCTTGCTCAGGTTCTACCAACACCAGGAAAACCGCATGGTGTTCGAGGGTAACTTTACCACAGACAGTTAATTAGATAAAAGTATACAAAAGGCAAAATTACTTCAAATCTTCTTCACAAACTTCTGGCAACAATGTATCCTTCTGTGCACCAAAGCTGGCCAAACCTATACCACCCACTTAGTAAAGTGGCTGTGGGAAAGTGGCTGTGTCATATTATCTGACTTCATTTATCAGGCTGCAGGTTCTAATCTGCAGCTTCTTTTTTGTCTGTGTTTGCAGCACTGGGAACGAATTTAGCCTGGCCACAGCTTTGAAATCTTGGTATGTTAAAAAAAATTGATCATGTATTATTTTAAAAGAATAGGAAATTATTCTTTTTATTTTTTAGGTACTGGGGACCCGGGATTGTACCTGGGACCTTGTATGTGGGAAGCCAGCACTCAACCACTGAGCCACGTTGGCTCCCCCAAGTTGGTTTTATTGCTTGTTTTTGTTTTTTCAGGAGGCACTGGGAGCTAAACCGGAGACCTCCCATGTGGGAGGTGGGTGCTCAACTGCTTGAGCCACATCCGCTCCCAGGAGATTATTCTTGTTACTGACTATTAAGATTAGATATAAACACTATCTTTAAGAATCTGACAGTATAGTGGGGAAAACCTGAAGGATATGGAAGACAAAAATGATGGAAAAAGGATAGACATTAACAAATGTTCACAGGTTCAATTCTACCCAATGTCTATTCACTGAATACCTACCAGGATAAGGCAAATGAGGGTAGATGGAATGCAATGAGATGGCAAAAGATGCATTTGGATTATGCAGGGAAGGTTTTCCAAAAGATAAAGGCTTTAAGTTGAGCAACTGAGTAGTAGAAAAATAAAAAGAGGAAGGGAAGTTGGGGGAAGGGATTCCAAGTAGGTTTACCTTGAGTAAGACTTGGGTATACATAAAGAAAAATTATGCCTGAGGAATGGTAAGCATTCATTTTCACACAGAAATTATACCCAAGTATTTTGGCACTAATTTTAAACAGCAAAAATAAAAATAATTTTTATGAAAGAACGCATATGAGAGGCATTCATGTGTAGTGGTTACAAATGTGAACCCTGGAGCCAGAATGACAGGTTCTCAGCTCTAACTTCCTGTATGACTTCAGGCAAGCTATTTAATTTCCCCACATCCTAGTTTCTTCATCTGTAAAAATGGAAATAATCATAGAGTCCACCACAAGTGGTTGCTGCAATAAGAATGCAATAACTTGATACCTGTGTATTACTTAGAATGGTGCCTACCATATGGATAGTGTGTGATAAATGTTGTCAGCTGTCATTATTACAAACCCAAAATTGATAACCCTTCTCCCACCCCCAACAAAAGAAACGTCAAGTTAGAAAATGTATAAGAATGCAATAAAAATTGGGAGGGTGTATGACAAATATCCGTCAATAAGGGAGCAAATAATGAAACATCCATACAAAGCAAAACTAAATAGAATGGGATCTATGTACTGATATGGAAAAATGTCCATAACTTTTTTTTTCTTTGTTATTTTATTTCTGTCTTGTCCACAACATTTTGAAAAAGAATTGGAAGGGAAAGCGGATGTGGCTCAAGTGGTTGGGCTCCCATTTACCATATGGGAGGCCCTGGGTTCGATTCCTGGGGCCTCCTGGTGAAGGCAAGCAGAGGGCCCACGCGGTGCGGTGAGCTGGCTCAGCAAGATGACGCAACAAAGGGAGACAAGCAGATACAGAAAAACACACAGCATATGGACACAGTGAGCACAAGCAGCAAGGGGGGATAAATAAATAAAATAAATCTTAAAAAAAAAAAAAAAAGAATTGGCAATAGTAAGATGTTAAAGATGGTATGTGCAGCACAATCTCATTTCTGTTAAACATAAAAATTAAAAAACCATTTAGTCCGTCAAAAAATATTTTACTGAGTGTCCACTATGTACCACTGTTCTAGAAAGAATTCTGAACAAAACAATAAAATTAAAAATTCCCTGTCCTCATGGAACTTTCTAGTCTAGAGAGGAGGGAAAAACAAAATGTAGAAAATATATTAAATGTTGATAACTGCTAAGGAGGAAAGCAAGGAAGAGGGATAAAGAATATTGGGAGGGCAAGGAGATGTAAGCAGGGGATTATAATTTTAGGAAGCGTGGCCAGGGAGGACCTAACTGATAAAGTGACACTTGAGGAAGTCACGTGGATATGTGCAGGAAGAGCATTCTAGGCAGAGGGACCAGCCAATGTAGACATCCTGAAGTAGGAGTGGTGCCTCCTGTACCTGAAGAACAAGCAGGCCAGTAGGCATGGAGTGAAGCAAGCAAGACAGAGAAACGTAGGAGATGAGGTCATAGAGGAAGCAAAGGGCCAGGCTGTGTAAATGCCTGTAAGTCACTGAAAGGATTTTAAGTTCTACTCATGAGAAATGGACAGCTACTTGGAGGGATTTAAGCAGAGGGGTAACATGAACTGATGAAGTTTTAATAGGATCACGATCATAGCTATGTTGAGAACAGACTGAAGGGGGCAAGGACGGAGACAGGAAGACAGTTGGAAGAGAACCACAATAATCTAGCAGAGATGATGGTGTCGTGGTCTGGGGCTATAGAGTTGGTGGGAAAAGGTTGGATTCCAATTTGATATGCCTATTAAACATCCAGAGAGATACTGAATAGGCGGTTAGATCTGTAAGCCTGGATTTAAGCAAAGAGGTCCAGGCTAAAAGTTGTATTTTTAGGTCACCAATGTACAGATGATAATGTGACAACCAAGGGAGAGTGCTGACAGAAGGAAAAAAAGGTCCACAGACTGACATCGAGGAGCTGAGATAGACCAGCAAAGAGGATTGAAAATGAAGAGTCAGAGGCAGGAAGAAAACCAGGAGAGTACTGCGTCCTGGAAGCCAGATTATGAAAGTGCTTCAAGGAGGAAGTGATAGTGTCAAACACAGCTCACAGGTCAAGTAAAATGAAGACACACCAAGGTTATCTCTGAGAGTGAGCTAGAAGGAAGAGATGGATTTTTACTTTTTATGTACTTTTATATTCCATTAGCTTTAACACATTATTTTTGAAATAATTTTTAAAAAATCAATCTATTTCAAAGAAAACAGTATACCTCCTGAAATAAATAGGGAAACCCCTATACACCAAACAGTAAAACTGTCTTAAAAGGGCATCCTGCTTTAGTCATACTGATGATAAAAGTCCATGCCAGTTTTTATAATTGCAGCTTTTCTCTACCATAAAGGTACAAGCAACATCTATTTTGGATAGATAAATACTTTAGAGTGGTTTGTACTATACAAAACTTAAAAATGAACAAAACCAGAAAATCGATTAAAATGGCTTACCGGAGCCAAATGTGACCATTGGAACAGACCGCCTGTTTGCGATCTGTGAATGGCAAGATCTCTTTACACAGACTACAGTGCTCAGGGAAAGTTTGTTTGTTCATCTTCTTTGAGATATGTCCAATCAGCACCTAGTAAGACAAAGCAGTCAGCAATGTTTAGTGGTGTGTGCAGGATTTCTTGGGGAAAAAAAAAAAAAAAAAAAAAAAAGAAAAGCCTCTAACACAAAGGAAAAAAGAAAAGAAAAATCAGTAATGTAGAAGAGACAGGAGATTTGCATTTCCACGTAGGCTGATCTAAAAGTGAAAAGCTAGACCTTTGATCTGTGACAACTGGCTGAATAAAATAAATTCATTCAAGGACCCTGTGACAACACTATGAACCATAACCACTAAAGGAAAAACTGTTCTGAAAACCAAAATCTTATTACTTGCCTCATTTTAGTTGCTTCTGAAACAAGGACTTCAGAGTTCTGTTAGAAGACAAAGTATTTGGCTATTATTTACAATGTTTTGACTTTAAGAAAGAAAAACATAACCTCTACATGCAAAATATTATGAAATATTACTATCATTGTAGAATTGTACAAATGTCTATTCCTTAAAGAAGGCTTACAAAGTAAAAAGATAATCAAGATTTTAAAAGAAATTTTAATTTCACCTTCTATCAGATGTGCCCAAAGACACAGGACTGATCTAGTCTAGTAGTTCCACTGATCCCTACTGCAGAGGTACTTCAGGATCCATTATGGAAGTGGGGAGGTGGTAGTGAGAAAGAGGTTGACAAAGGCAGGGCTTTAGTCCTTGTCCCTACTTCAGCTTTGCTTTCACCTTCTTTGTTTATTAGGATTACACTACTTAAAAAAAAATAATAAAGTCTGAAAAATAGTGATGAACAAAATTTACTGGATATGTCATAGGATACACCAACCCTTAAGAACCATCTTCTAATAGCAGACAATATCCTAAACTTCTGAATCCATTTTCATTTAACATCTTGTGGAAGAATCCTCTAAGTCGGCCATTTATTAAAACTAATTCACTTAAGTTTCAAAGAGTATCTTAATATTTCAGATATTAAGATACTCTTTGAAAGTATCTTTCAAGTATCTTTCAAAGGTGAACCAACCTGTATATAATTTACAAATTTAAATCCCATTAACTTTTGGCCTTCTCATTATTTAGGCTTAAGAATCCTAATCTTATTTTTGGGTCTCTTACAGCAGACCACCATTCCTACCTCTCTTTTCTAGACAGAACCTACTTCCTGATAATGGTAGAGAGAAAAAAACTGCCTAGAATTCCTCAAATATAGATGCACCCAAATTTTACCTCAGGAAGGATTGCTTCTCTTTGCTCTCAATATCCTTCTTAATCATGAAAGTCCAGCTTTGTTAGTTTAACTCATGCATTCTCAATGGGGGTGATAAGACCCCCAAGGGAGACAAAAATAGGTTCTAGTGGGGTGGAGGGAGGGCAAAAGAAAAACTCTTTTATTTATAAGGTGCAAATATACATGCAGTATATAAACAGATACACAGTATATCTGTGGTATTTCTTGGGCTGGGACAATTAGGAAAAAAATGTCTGATAAAGTTCCTTCAGGGGGGCAATAAAAGGGTTGAGAAATGCTGGTCTAACTATACCAACATACCAAGCTGAGGATCTCAGAAATAATTTATAACTACTACTACATCAGCCTCCTAGGGGGAAAAAAAAAAAAAACAGCCTTCATTTCATGCATAGAGTTGGATTTTTAAAAGCATGAGTGGAGTGGGTATAGCTCAGTGGTTAAGGGCCTACCTCCTGGTACCACCCCCCCAAGCTTGAAATGCATTGTCTTCAATCAAAACTCTGATGTCATAGATGGGCAGGGGTACAATCTTCCCTTCTTCAAACTGACCCTGTTGGAAACACAAGGTCAAGCAAAATGTAGCTTCCCAAAGCTCACATTCTGATCATTATACGAAACCATTAACAACCATCTTCCAGTACATATTTTCCAAAATATTTTTGCTAATATCTCCTTAACTATTTAAGTATCCATCCTAGGTCCTATAAAACAGTAACAACCAGAATATGTCACAAACAAGTTAGACCCCAATGAAATAATGTTTAAAGATTGGCTTTAAAAGAAAAAAAGTCAATTACGTAATTACTCCTAAGATAACTGTGAACAGATCATATGAGAATAATTTCATGAGCACACACACAAACACTTTCCAAAAAAAATGCAACAAATGATTTGGACATTAGGGATAAAATATTTAACATTAAGGATAAAAATATTTAAGTTTATGGTCTTCAATTAATATTTTAAATAAGACTTTAGGGAAAGGGGATGTGGCTCAATTTGAGCTCCGGCCTACCATATGGGAGGTCTGGGTTCCGTTCCCAGTGCCTCCGAAAGAAGATGAGCAAGACAGCGTGATGACATGAAGAGCAAGACAGCGTGCTGACATGAAGAGCAAGACAGTGAGCTGACATGATGGGCTGTCGCAATAAGATGATGCAACAAGAGACACATGGAGGCAAACATAATAGAGACACAACAAAGCAGGGAGCGGAGGTGGCTCAAGCAATGAGGCACTCCCACCCACATGGGAGGTCCCAGGTTGTTCTGGTGCCTCCTAAAAAAAGAAGACCAGCACACAACAGACAGACACAGCAAATGCAAACAATGAGGGGGTGGGGAGAAGTGAATAAAATAAATCTTAAAAAAAAAAAAAATAAAAAAAGACTTTAAGGCAATGAGAATAAGTCAATCTTTGGAGTAAAAAGGAGCAGGCTTTGTGGTTTTGAGAATTTTACTATATAGTATACTAAATCCTTGGAAAACAAGTTCTTCAGGATTTTAGCAGCTGTTAGCTGAAGCAAAGTTCCACGGTCAGTAAGTCTGGATAACACTGAGCTAAACAAAGTTAAATGATTTCTTTTCTGGAGGAAATCTCAGAACCCCTAGAATGATAATTTGCACTGGGAACCTTTGAGTGGAGTATAGAGTATGCAGCACTTCCCCGAAATTAGAATCCTTGTGGAGTTTCACTCAGAACTTGAGTTTGGGGGAATACATTTTGGATAACACTATATGATTGTTCTAATACTGAAATAAAGATTATACCCAGGTTGTATATAAACAAGATATGAGTAATAATCTGTTTGCTTTAATGCCCTTTCTGACTAAATCAGAAGACATACTCATCCTTTCAAATAGAAAATAAAGCCCCCCAAAATAAACTTTTGAGAACAGAAAGGGAAAGAGTCCATACCTCTACTGCTCTGACTGACCAACTACATACTACCTTGCTAAATGCAGCCTCCTCAAGCTCATCCACAGCCTGGAAATCTCATCTTGCAAAACCTTACATATCAATCGAGGCCACAGTGGGAGGAAGAATTGAAATGTGTGATATGAATGTGTCCTTTGCATTAATCCATATTTCCTATTTATTCACCTGTACCTCATGCCAATCAATTACCTAAAAAATGTCAAAGCAAAAGTTGAGCTTTAAGAATTTAATTTCAGTCATTTCTTTTTCATGAAGCAGACTTTTCAGTGTTTTTGTTAATAAACACCTACCCGTGCTGTTCTGTCATCATACTCTTCATCAGACATTAAAAAATTACAGAGTCCTCTGGTAGGGATGCTAGTGTTTTCTGTGATCCAGGTGTGCAGGTAAACTTCTCCTAAGACTCGCTTCATGTGTTCCCTAGTCAAGTGCATCTCCACAGCTTCAATTTTCCCTTGGATTTCAAGGAGTTTTTCTTCCATTGGCTCACGGCCTCCAGCATCTCCAGACTGGGTGAGTAGATCATCAGCTGGCTCTTCTGCATCACCTTCTTTGCTCCTCTCCTGAAGGCTTTGCTTATTCACCTTTTTGGAAGAAGTGCCCTCTTCTTGTTGTTCATCCTCATCATTGCCCATCCCAGGTGAGTCAACTAGCAAGATTTTTGAGTCCTCATGGCTGGGTTTCCATAAGGCTTCTGAAGGGGTTTTCTGCATTGACTGATATAAAATCCTCAGGAGGAAAAGTTTAAAACGCCAAAAATAGGTGGCCCCACTGCTTTCAAACTTTTTTTCCAAAGCTTCCTGTAAAAACTGAGGGATATGTTTATCTTTTAAAATTTTCCATCGTATTAAGTCTATTAAATCTACCTGCTTAAATAGATTTTGAACTGAAGATTCCAGGAGCTGAGCAGCTGCCTCTTCAAAGGATTTGAGAGTAACAAACTGGACCTGGTAGTTTTTGTTAACAGGATGGAGGCCATTGACCATGCCTTCAGTTGTAATTACGGCCAGATATGCACCACAGGGGCTCACTGCTATCCCGTGAGTCCTCACTGAGCCAAACACATCTGAGAGTTTAATCAACTGGTGTTCAAACTTTAATGCAACATCTGTGAAAATGGGAATTAACTGCCTCACCTTCCCATCACTGGAACAAGTATATACTGTTCCATTCTGTTTGTCTGCAGTCATGGAGACAATTGGCAGTGAGTGAAGGCCTGTGACATGGGAATTGTGAACATTCAGACCTGCTTTGGAGATCAGAAGAAGACACCAAAACACATAGGATCCTCTTGCAGCTACCACTAAGCTACAACTACACTTTTGGTAAGGATGATAAAGTGGCACACACTTAATGCTATGCACAGGCAACTGGTCCATTTCTTTCCACAAGACAACAGGTTGCCTTAAGGTGAAGTAGCCTTTAATTGCTTTGAGATTGACAGGAAGAATTTTTACAGGTCCAAAAGCACTCCCCACTATAAGGCCACTCATTTTCCGATTACTGTGCTCATATTCCCACCAAAACAAAACACTAGGAGAGTTGATTCCCGACTCAATTGTGTTACACGAAGAGATGGATTCCTTTCCTACAAAAGGTAGCTGAAACTGCCATACGGCAATATTACCATTTTCAAAGAGAACTGCCAGGAGCACACTACCAACATCGTGGCATTCATTGTTATGCTTGACCTGCTGTGTGGTACAGATGCCCGACCACTCCATTCTGACCGGTGTTTGCATGCTGTGTCTCCTCTGAAACTCAGCAAAATCCCCAAGATTTCCTTCTGGGGCCTCATTTTTAGAGAGTCTATAACTGGTTTCATAAAGACGTTCTCCGTAAATCTCAGTCAGATCAACCAATTGTACCCACTGCAGTCTGTTGAAGTTAGCCTGGATGGTCAGGCGATTATCCATGGTCAATGCTGCCAATAGGCACCTGCCATTAGCATCACAACCCATGGGGGACCAGCTAGCGTATTTGAATCCTCTCATTGGTGGCAAAGCCTTCCCTTCGGGATTGAACACCCTATCCAACATGAAAGTTTGACTGACTGTGGGGTCTTTAGAGTTGGCAAATTTCTCCTTACACTCAGCAACTTCTTTTTTTGAGCCAACCTGAAAATAAGAAATATAAAAAATTATCAGAGAAATATTTTAGTCTATGGGGCATACATTTATATTACTTAGAGCACATTAACCAATTCACATTAATACAGTGATTTTGTATCAACTAAAAGACCCATCTAAAGACTCTTAACAACGAAATGAACAACTACTCCAAGAAATGGTGCTATTTTTTTTTTTAAGGGTCAAAATGAATTTTGTCACTATACATAGCCTGGTTCCCATAGTCTTAGAACTGACATAGCAGTAGAGATATATTTAATTCTTATAAGTCAATAGAGAACTTAGGTGAGCCAGCCAAAAAATAATAAAGGTGTTAAAAATTCATGGAAGTATATCTTTATACATCCTTGATACAATTAGGTATTCGGATTTTTATAGAATTTTTGTGCTACAAATGCTAGTTTTAGGTTTCCTATCTGAAATTTCACTTACAAATTATGCTGAGAGCCAACACCAACTGCTTTTTCTACTGTTTCTTTTCATTTGCACACTACAGAAAAACTTCTGCTCCCATCAGACTACCCTATTTGCCATTTCCTGAGCATCTCCACCTCTGCTTTCCCCGGTTCCCTTACACAGAATACCCTCTTTCCTCCTATCTAAATCATAGACATCCTTCTAAGTCTAACTCTCAATGAGGCCTCCTGAGATCATTCTAGCTTTCATTCATCTCTCCCTTTTCTGAGTTTATAACATATACCACCTGTGTTGTTTATTTAGTGCCAAAACTCTTTAAAAGATTTTTAAAGGACGTATAAAGATGGAGGGAGAAAGAAATGACCAAAACAAAGTAGTCCAGAGCCATAAGAAAACAGCCAGGAGGCTAAAGCCAAAATAGAGCAGATGCCAACCAAAAAATGGTTTTTACATCAGAAGTAGGAAGAATAAGGAAGGACTTGACACTAGAGAAATGTGTAATAGAAAGAAAGCAGACTCTTACAATTCTTTTTTACAGTCAATTTCCTTTTTCATAGAGACTGATCTTCAAATGGGAAAGAATACAATATGATTAAAAGGGGATACAAGCCTAAGACATATATAGATATAATAAAGGTCACTTTAAGTGAACTTAAGTCCCCAAGCCCAGAGGAATTACACTACATAATACAAAAAAGACCTGGAAGATGTTGAACTCAGAACCACTACCTACATTCCTTAACAAAGCTTGGACAACTGGAGATGTATTAGAAAACCAGTACACAACAAATAATTTAAAAATATGCCAAAAATAGCAAATAGATAACAAAAACTACAGAAATTTAAAAAAACCCTCAATATATTAGCAAATTAATGGTTTGTGCTGATGACAGTGATCATTAGAATCTAGTTTAGTATAACTGGAAAAATCTAATCTTCTATCTTCTGTTAAAATTGCTAGATGACATAATAAATAAGCAAATAAAATGAAAAGTAGATATAAAGTTGCCTACTAAATGAATTAGATAACTAACTTATCCTAAAGTGTGTTTCACAGAATTCTATGCCCCTAAATTGTTCCTTGAAAAAGAGTTCTGTGGCCAAAGAAGTTTTGGAAATGCTATATATTATAAACCAGTCCCCTTAAAGAGTCACAATTCTCATTACCACATTAAATGCCTTGGCCACAGAGCTACCCAAATAAAGAGACTTATTTAACCAGAGTTATTCAAATTTTTCTTCCATTTTTATAAAAGAACCTTCTTTGGGGGTGTCACCTTTTATTATCCTAGAGAATACTTTGGAAATGGTGTTTTAGACAGTATATCTTGATTTTACAAAGACATTTAAGGTAGTCTCTTGGATATGCTTATGAACAAGCTGGAGAAACATACTTTGGAAATTTCAACTAAATAGAGGTAGGCTAATAGAGGTAGGTTATGGTAATAAAATAATGTTAATCAAAGCCTAGAGCTTTGTATGGGTAGATAAAATCTGAAATATGACATAATGAAGCACAGCATAATGATCTGTGCTATGATGCCAGACTGCTGGGGTTCAAATCCTAGTTCTGTTACATACTAGTTCTATGGCCCTGTGCAAATTGTTTAAACCTTCTTCATTTTCTCATTTAAAAAAAAAAAAAAAAAAAAAAACACCTATCTCAGAGTTAGGAAGACAAAGTAAGTCAAATATATGAAGCATATATTAATAAGTGTTCAATAAATATTAGCTATGATTATTATTATTAATACTCTCCAAGGATCAAGTAAATATTAATGAGACATAAATGTGTAAAATGCAAGGTAGCTATAAAGTTGCCCAACAAATGAAGAATATATATAAAATTGTTCACCAAATCCTACACTGTAAACTTGCAATAATCCTTAGAATATGTAAAGTTATTACAAATAAAAACTATAGCAGAACCAAAGATAAACTTACAGAATTTAATCTGAAGCAACAGCACAGGATGAAATGAAGTTCAAGCAACCCTTAGTCCCACTCATTGCAGGAAGAATTCTTGATAGGATGGAGAGCAGGATAGATTTTAACCAGTAGGGAAAATGCTTTTGGTTTTGTGGTAGTGATTTGCTCCCTGAATCCCACCTTTAGTCATTTAATTATACATCATGTTTTCAGTTAGCTACTTGTACTAATAGCAAGGCACTCTGTAAGATCTGACAAGTAAAAACTCATTTGAAGCTATTAGACAGTAAGCTTCTTGAGGGCAAGGAATATTATTCCAAAGTTAGGCAATATTTATTTAAATTAATGTAGTTAATACTTTTTAATGCTCTTAACAATTGATATGTAATAAAATGAATTTAGTTATCGCATATATTATTGGAATGTGTAATTGTATACAACCAATGAATCCCCTGATCAGTAGTTTAATGGGAAGAAAAACAGACTTATTTTGAAATCACAATTTTACAGGTTTTCAGATTTACATCATTCACCTTTGTATTACATATAACCTCAATGCCCAAGACAGTAACTTGCATATAGCTGATAATTAATGTTTGAACTGTTCTATCATGGCAGGTTTTCATTTAAAAAAAAAAAAATCATAATCTAAATAACAGAATGACAAAGGAAAAGGTTCAAAAGATTTAGTATCTAGCCTTCTAGCAGTGCTACACACTAAAATTGTGATCTATGGGGAAACGGATGTGGCTCAAGAGGTTCGGCGTCCGTCTACCATATGGAGAGACCAGGGTTCGATCCCTGGTACCTCCCGGTAAAAAAAAATATAAAAATAAAAATAAATAAATAAATGAAATTGTGATCTAGCTTATAGACTGTCCATATTCTTGAGATACAGCAAAAACAAGCTGGACAGCCCTCAGTAGACTTAAATCCCCAGGGGTTGTCATGGATAGAGCTATCAAAGTACTGTTACAGAGCGTTTTACATACCTATGATTATACCAGTGTTATCCCACAGAGGCCTCTTTTAGAATTACAGGGACAACTTAGCATGCATTACTAGGCAGTTCTAGTTTAGTAAAACTAGAACTAATAAGACCTGATTGATGGTTTGTGTGATGTGCATACCAAAAAAACAGTACAGAATGGGAAGATACCATAAATTAATTTCATGTAAGCTATTTATCAATTATTAGAGGGATGTATAAGGATTCCCTATTACTAGTTAGACAGTTGCAGAATCACTGGAGTCAAATTTTTATCAGAACATTATGGATACCTTCATATCCACTACCACATTAATCCAGACTCTCATTCCTTCATACCTGTAGGAATGCAGTATCTTTTTCCCCTTGAGCATTTATAGCATACCAAGAACTGTGGTAAATGATTATATATTTAATTTCATCTTTCATAAAGCCCAAATGAGGTAGGTTTTATTATCCTTCTTTTATAGACAGGCCTATCTCGCTGTACTGGACCAAAGCCTGATCTCTTTTATTTTTTATTTTTTTTTTATTTTACCGGGAGGTCCCGGAGATTGAACCCAGGTCTCTCCATATGGGAGACGGACGCCCAACCGTTTGAGCCACATCCGCCCACAAAGCCTGATCTCTTAACCCCTATTTTATATTGACCCCAACAATCATCTTCTTCCCTCTAGTCTAGCCAGTCATATTCTTGAACTATACCAGGTCACTCCATGCCCATGAAATCAACAGCACCTTAGGCTTCCTTGATTTAAGCCAAATTACTCAGACTGACCTTCAAAGTTCTCAAATTGGATTCACCTTACTTTCTCTAACTGTCTAGAAGAGCTTCCTAAGTTCATCTGCTGATTCATTATTACTTACACAATCACCAGTAAATTATATTCATGACTTAAATATTTATGTCCATGAGATGGGCACCTCATTGCTGCCCCCTGGATTTTCTTTCCTCCCTTCCTCCCACAAACTAAAGTACACTTCCTTTAGGGACTGCTGCAGATTCACCACCAGATAACTGCCTCTGATAAAAGCCACCCCCCCCTTCCTTTCTTTAAATTCTCTCTGCTAAAGTATTAACTCTTCCATACTGACACACACAATTAAAGATATATATCACTGATGTGCATGCGAACATCCCTAAAAATAGTAAGTTCCTTTTCAGTAAATATACACCTTTAAAAAACCCTTTCTTCTGTCTCCCTCCTTGTGAGCATAACCAGCATCTGTTCACCTCAACTGTTTATATTCGAACCAATTTGCTCACATCTTCTCCAAGAAGATCTCAGAGGGCTTAGTCATACAGATTTACCAATGATCTAATCAACATCAAGCCTTCCATTTGGACTTGAATTAGGTACACCAAAAAGTGGTGTGGGCTCCCTGCACTCTACTGTCGAGTAATAACTCATATGGCGAGTAATGGCTCATATTTGTATTTGTGACTTGCCAAAAAATGTCAAGCTCCATGAGGGCAGGGACTTTGTTTTGTACACTGCTTTATTTCCAGAAACCCAGATGAGCACCTGGTACATAGTGGTATTTAAATATCTATTGAATGGATGGATATACACTTTGCCAGATCATATACGTGCACACAGATCTATAAAAGATATAGGGAAAGTGTTCACCTCTCTAAACCATTACAATAAATATTACCGCTTACCACTTAAAACAAAAAGAATTTAAAAGTGGCAATAGTAGAACAGTAATACTTTAGAGCCCTAAAGTTATAAAGGCAAATTATACGAAGCTTAAAAGCAAATTTACAGAGTCCTTAGACCTGAAGTTTAAGGATTGCATTTGTTTCCAGAGGCTTTATTTTTCATTCTCCATCCCCAAGACTTTTAGCTATCAAAGAAAAACTAGAATATAAACTCCGAGATCCAGTATTTTATGCCCCAGTGTGAGAAGCAAGGACCATTCATAATAAAGTCATTGAAATGGTTAAGACCATGGAAAGGGCCCGTTTTCTTCTGCAAAGCAAAAGATGAGCAAGAGAAGGGCACACCACTGTAAACAAAGCCAGTCAAGGGCCTCGGGGAGTCGGCCCCAGACAATAGGAGCCACGGTAGAGGTTCAGTCAACAGGGGGTGGAGTCTCAGAAACCACGACAGTGAGAAATCTGCGCCAGCAACCAGCCTGAGGCAGGGGATGAAGAAAGGGTTGGCGGTCCCGAATCCAAGGCGTTCACAGGGTATGTGTGTGGGTGTAAGGGGTGACGTGGGAAATTGGGGGCAAATAACTGCAAGCCTGTTTTTTTTTTTGTTTTTTTTTTTTAATTTCTAAAAAATTTTTTCGTAGGCTGCGGTGACCTTGGTCGCTTAATAAGCCCGAAGTGCTGGGTGTGAGAAGGGGAATCCCCCTGCGAGGCGCAGGCCAGGATTCCCCGGCGACGGATGACGTGCTCGCAAGAGGGGGCAGGAGAAGGCCCTAGAGCTGAGAGTCAGATATGACTTACTTTGAGGAGGCAGCTGTTGAGAGGTGCTGGCACCGATGTGCGGTGGATGACCAGGTCCTGTCCCGGGTTGTGCACGTCGCAGATGAGTTCCAGCACAGCAATGCTGCGGGCGGTGGACACCGATACGCGGTGGTCCTCGGACCAGGCCAGCGGCTCCAGGCCGCTTACCGCGTACTGCAGCTTCACGGCCGGCTCCCGCCGAGTCACCATGAGGCGGAACGAGGCGCTGGGCCCGGGAACCGCGTCCGGTCCCGGCTCCTTCCCGCCCGCCTCACCGCCCCCCTCGCCCTCCTCTTCCCCGGGTGGCGCAGGCCCCTCAGCCGCAGGCCCTACGCGGGCCTTCTCGGCCGTGGACATCTTCACTCGGATCCAGAAGCCTGATCGCGGGGCGCGCCAAACACGGCTTGAGGTCGCGTTACTGCCTTCAGCACAGCTGCCTCCAGCCCCCAGCGTCCTTCGCGGCAGTTTTTTCCTCCCTCAAGCCTCGAGCGCCGCCGAGTCAGGAAGGACCCCACCATTGCCTGGCGACCCAAGCCCTGCGTGGTGGCCAAAGAGCTGCCTGTCTAAAAAACGCAACTCCTCTGCGGGCCGAATGCAAAGTACCCGGGCAGGACTGCGCCTCGGCTGCGGGCGGGTGTCGACTGAGTACCTTGAGAAGGAAACGTGACCCTGAGTTCCTCTCCTGCGTGGCAGGCAAAGGGCCCTGTCTCCCAGTGACCGAGGCCCAGCCCCCTTAGAGACCTCTCCTCTCAATGCATTAGTTACTAAGTGCAGCAGGGAAAAGTAACCCGGCGGCAAATGAAAATGTTGATTTGATGGCGCTCGGCCTCTTATTCTTTCTCGGAGGAATTCATATAACTTATTCTTTGCGTGTACTTTTACACCCTTGCCATAAGCCAAGTCATGTGGGACGCAAAGCAGATACTGAGCCCTCGAAGAGCTCGAGGCTTGACCCCAACGCTTCTGGTTTCGCCCCTTCCTGTTCGCGCTTCACACCAAGCGCACTCTGCGCTGCTTTAGTCACTTATTGGTGTGTGCTTGTATGTTTTTGAGTCTTTCAGGGCCTCGGAAGGGGTGGCAGCAGGACTGGGCGGGACAGCTACGCGGGGTCCTCGCTCGCGACGCACGTGGGCGGGAGCCAGAGCCGAGATCCCGGGACTTGAGCAGCGGATGCACCCCGGGATTCGCCGACGTTTCCTCCGCGTCGCCCAGTTGTTTCCCGCCTGGTACCAGCATGGCAGCCGCCGACGGTTTGCTTCTCAGTGTTTCGGAGTCCCGGGTCGCAGACTCCAGTACGTTCTCCAGACCCTTCCGAGTCCAGGCGAAGCAGGTAGAGTTCTGACCCGACTTCAGTTCGGTCCCCACAGGAGGCCGAGCTCATGGTGCACCGCGGGCTGTCGCCTTGCCTCTGGGTCCTGTTTCAAATTATTTACAGAATTGAGAGGGAAAAGTCAGATATAAGGCAACTTCTGGAGGAGTGGCTCAGAAACACGTGTAGAAAACCGGAACACCACCCTGCGTGGATGTTCTCAGAGTGGAGCGAGTGAAAAGGGGCGGGGAGCTGGCTCGTGCTACAAGTTTGAGGACGTAAAAGGTAAAGGAAGGAATTGGTCGTTGTTTACTGTTGAAGTTAGGACCTGGCGCTCTTGAGTCGCAGCACTGTCAGATCAGTCTCTTAACTTCTAAAAGCCAGTTTCCTTGACTATAAGGGTAGTTTGTTTCAGAAAAGAGAACTGGAGACTAGAAATTTCTTTGAAGAGCTTTCAAAAATAGCATAGATTTTCATCCACGTGGATTGGAGGGGGACATAGAAAATACAATTCATCAATTTAACTCCCTTACAAGAAAGGGTAAAAATACCTTAAATTTAACCCAAGGAAGAGCTGAAAACTGGTTTCTAGGACGGCTGAGTTATCTCCTAACCCTCAGATTGAAAGAGGAAGGCTGCTGGGCAGAAAATCTGTTTTAAAATAATAAGTTTCCGGGAAGGATATAATTTAGTGCCAGGGCAGCCCACCCGCTCACCAAGCAACGCATAATCCATTGAGAATCATTTGCCAAAGTCGATTCACGTCAACCAATGTGCTGAACTGAAATTCTTTGAGTTCATGTAAGATCAAGCCAGCTAACAACCAGCCCTCTGGATTCTCTGGTAGTTTTTACTAATGATCAAGCATTGGAATTCAGAAGTTTGGGAGTAGGGAATCTTTACTGGTGAGTGGCATAGCCACATCTAAATGGGGTTGGGGAATTGGGGAGAAGGTGTATATAGAGGAGCCATTGAGAGCATTGAATTTGGAGTAGAATAGACCTGACATTAGATGCCAGCCTTGCAATTCACTAACTCTGTGACCTTGGGGAATGATCCTCATTTTTCCTATCCATACAGTGGGAATAATATTTTCTGTTTCATGTAAGACTGTTATAAGAATTAAATGTATACAAAGATGCTAAACATTGTCTGGCCCATAGAGGTACTGCCAATAATAAAAACTAAATAAAAGTAGTATTGGCTCCATTTTTGGTAATAGAATTACTGCATTACTGGGTCAGTGGGATGCTTGTACCATGTACAAAGCCTAGTAACTAATACATAGGAAGCACTTACTAAACCTTTCTTGACTGAGTTGAATAAATAATCGTAGGGTATCTGGTTTTATGATTAATTGAACCATTGTGTCAAAGGGATATTAATGAGGTGATGTCAGATGTCTGCAGTGGCCTTGTCTGCATCTACATTTTCGTTAATATGTTGTATGAGGTTTATAGGTAGTTGATTGAATTTGCCAGTATCCTGAACTTGGGATGGGTAGCTAGATTTAATTTATGCTATATCTAACATTATGCAGAATTTTTCCCCCTAAAAATGGTTTCTGTTTGTTAAATTAATTCAAATTTATTTCAGAAAACTTGAAAAGAAATAAAAGGGAAAATCCCCACTATATTAAGAGATAAGTCTTGTTACCATTTTTGTGTATATCCTTCTAGAAAACAACTTAAGACAATATCTAGGTCAAACTCCACATGATGTTTTCTAACCAAACAGGATACAGTTAATAAAAGATATTATAGCACTGGCATCAGAGACCTGGGTTATCAAATCTTAATGCCTGCCTGGGCAAAGCCTGGATCTCCCAGTGATCCTTGGACATGTTACCTCCCATCTCTGCCTCTACTACTATCACATAGTAGACATAAATATAATAAGGCTTATTATTTTTTTGCAAAGTTTGGCTCTAGAGCTTATCGTCTATAATACTCATTTTATAGGTACAGGAACAGAGACACAAGGGAAGTGACTTGCTTGCTGTTGCACAGCTAATTTTTAAAAGATCCAGATAAGTCCTTGCTCCCTCTCTGCCCACATGCCATCTTATGAGGTATTCCTTGATTCCTTGCCTGCCTTCCCCCTACTATGGGTCACATTAGTCTTTCTTTTTTTGTGTGTTCCCATAACCCTTTGTACAAACCTGTTCTATAGTACAAATATAGGTTTGTATTTGTTTTTGCACTTTTGTTTTTTTCCACTAGTCTGACTTCTTCAACTTTGGCTAATCTTTCAACTTTGTATTTTCAGAACCAAACTACTTGATAACTATTAAGTGGTCAGGTTTTTAAGTGAATGTGTTGTGGACACTCGGGGGGAAAGGCTAAAAAGTGGTAAAATAGTGTCCAGATCATGGAAAGGGATAAGTCCATTGTATGTCATTCATTCATCTTAGAAGTATTTATCGAGCACTTACTTTGTGCCAGTCACCAGGCCAGTGCAGGGGATTCAGTGATGTGTAGGACAGACTCATCCATTTCTTTATAGAGCTTACAATAAATAAAATGGAGAAAACAGACACCAAACAATGAAATACATGCTATGCTTATTACTGGGCTGAGTGCTACAAAGGAGAATGAAGAGTGCCAGGAGAGCCAAAAACAGGGAAATTTGGCTTGACTGAGTGAAGGGAGGAGATCAGGAAAGGCTCTTCTGAGGATGTGATGGGTAAGACTAGGATGAGAAAGAGTTAGCCGGACAAAAGGAGGGTTGGGGATGTGGGTGTGGAAATAGCAAGTGCAAAGGCCCTGTTGCATCCTAGGAATTTAAGGAAGGTCAGGGTAGCAGAGGATAAAGCTGAGACTAGTGAGAATGGCAGAGACCAGATTCTGGGGAGCTTCGTAGATCGTATTTAAGATTTTGACTTTTATCCTAAGAGCATTGTAAAGCCTCTCTAATATTGTGCTTAACTCTGAGTACATGCTTTTAGAGAGACATTGACATAGTAACAAAGAGTAACCAGGATAGTAAGAGATCTAAAATTTGTGTCATGTTTGGAATATTTAGTCCAAAAAGGAAAAAAGAAAGGAGTTATATGCTATATGAAGGGATGCTATGAACAAGAGGAAGTAAATTTTTGTGTTGTTGCAAATCTAAGACTAGTAGGTAGATGTCCAAGGAGGCAGAATTTTAGACACAGTTTCCTAACCCCTCGAATTTGATCAGGAACCCTGTGGGCTGCTTAAGGGATGGTGAACAGGAGGAGATGTGCAGGCAGAGGCTGTAAGCACAGGTGTGTTAGTGTAACTGTAACAGGAAATCCCGCACATGGTGGTAGTGACCTTATAGGCATTTTTGTGCTCCAAGATTCTATGATTCTGTGAATCAGGTGAAATCTGCACATTCTATACCATCTTGCAAATGATTCAACAGACATAAAACTTGACTTTATCTGTTTCTTTAATCTGAAGATTCTATAAACTTGAGACTTTGTAAAAATTAATTTGTAAAATGAAATAGGTCAGTACTTTTATTAATATTAAATATTTTTAATATTGTATTGTATTATTGAATTACTTAGATAAAGGAATGCTTATGTTTGACAGGAACAAAGAAATCTTGTTATTGGTAGGTTAGTCTGAAGCTGATGGCCATGGAAGCCAATGGATAAAGAAAGTCATCATTTTAAGCAAAGGGGAAAGTAATATTCCAAGAGAAACCAGAATTCCAGAATAACAAGCACTGGCTGCTCAAGGGATGTTTTTATATTATGTGTAAATTGGGAAAGAAGAAAGTAGAATTGGATATTTCTTCTAGAGGGAGTTGGGGCATGATGCATTTAACCACATTGGTGTTATGGAAATAGGAAGCAACAGGCAAAAAAAAAAAAAAAATCTATGTATATCTAGTATTTTTGTAGCCTGTAATCAAGAATCAGGAGGGGAATTGAAAGGCAAGGAGAGTTGGAAATAATTGTGATGGGAGTGATGAATGGAGCAGAATTCTCATTTGGAATTGGAACCGCGAGTAGGAATTGTCTCCAAACCATCTGAATCTGCAGGAGCAGCTTGAAGATAGAGGATGACAGAGATCCAAGCCCTCTAGGATAGAGCAATAATGAAGGTTTTTTGCTTCCTAGATATAAGCTAGGACATGCTTTCCCAATTCTTTTTCCCATGTGTAGTCAACCAACTTGCTTTGTTGGTAGACAGAAAATATTCATTCTTCCCCCTGCCCCATTCTTCTCATGTTAATGTATTTCTAGGGATATGAATTGACTTAGTGTGTACACTTCAGAAGGTAGGTTCTCTCTTCCCCCTTAAAACCAACTCCATTTGTTAGCATTCAGCCCAAAGTAAGTTCTTACTTTCTTAGTCTTCATTGTCTTTTTGGTTACTTTGACGGTAAAGATGGATAGGAAAATTTAGTAAGATGAATGGGCTGAGATTTGTGTCTTTTTTTCTTTTTTTCCTTTTCCCCTCCCTTGCCCCCTTCTCTCTTTCCTTGTTTCTTCTTTCTTCTATTTTGTGTGTGTGATTGATACTGAATCAAAAAATCTGATTGCAACCCCTAAACTGTTGCTTGACATATGGGGCATAATGATCTCTGCAGGAAGAGATGCAATTCTGTGGGCAGTCAGGCTTCACTCTAAGGTCTGTCTTCATGGACTAATGCATCTCTTGTTGATTTTTCCTTTTGGGAACAACAAAGCAAGCAAAGGCTACCAAAAGAAAATACCAAGCGTCCAGTGAGGCTCCCCCAGCAAAACGGAGGAATGAGACTTCATTTCTCCTAGCCAAGAAAACTGGTACTGAAGAAACTCAAAGGGCTTTTAAGGGGAAGGCACAGAAAACGTTTTCTCCAAAGAAGTATTTGGCTAGCACAAGTGATATAGACCAAGAGGAGAAACCATGCATTAAGACTTCATCTTTGTTTAAAAACAATCCGGAAATTCCAGAACTCCACAGGTATGTCCATGTGCAGATGCACTTCAGAAATAAAAGGCATTAAGTGTTTTCTGTTTTTTCTCTGCTGGAACTGATGCCTGGGTTTTTGTTCATTTGCAGACCTGTAGTAAAGCAGGTGCAAGAAAAGGTGTTTACTTCAGATGCTTTTTGTGAACTGGACCTCCATCCACATTTAGTAAGTATCTGTGTTTTATGTCTTTTTCTTCTTTTTTTGGGGGGGGTTGTTGTGCTTATTCTTTCAGAATATCTGAAATGACAGTTTTAGGAAAAGAAATTGAAGAATGGAGAATGGTTATTTCTGCTCCAAGTCACCTGAATGACCTCACGATGATACGTTACTCTTCTAGGACAGTTTAAGTGTGGTTAGGTTATTATTCACTATGTCTTGACAATTAAAAAAAAAAAAAACTAAACTAAACTAAAGACTTTCTTCACCTATAATGCAGTATAGAACTGGAACTTCAATTATTGGCCTTAAAATAGCTTCCTAATTACTGTATAGATATGGCATTGAGGCCACTCTGGGTAGCGGATGTCATAGTGACCATAGGAGAGGAAACTGAATTGGCATCTTGCTATTAGGGAAAATCTGTGGTTGTGGTGAATTGAAGGAAGAAGAGGCTGTTTTAACATGCATTTTCTACAAACAAATGCATATTTATTTTTTACTGTGAATGAGTTTTCGACTTATGAATAAGGAGTGAAAAATATATCCACTTTTAGGCAGTCCTGATTTTTTTTTTGTTCATACGGTCATTGCTTACCTACCCCTTCTTTATGGTAGGTTTAAAGCTTGTTTTCTTACCTTTGAGTTAGAGCAGGATTTCTCAACCTGGGTGCTGTTAACATTTTGGTTTGGATAACTCTTTGTTGTGAGGGCCTGTCCTGGGCATTATAGGATGTTTAACAGAGCCCCTGGCCTCTACCCACTAAATGCTAGTAATACCTTCCAACGCCTCTCCCAAGTTCTGACAACCAAAACTGTCTCTGATATTGTTATGTGTTGCCTGGATTAGGGGCAGAATCACCCCCAGTTGAAAACCACTGGGTTAGAGGAACTCAATTTTAGCATGATAGCCAGTTTTATCCCAATATTTTCTCCTTTTTTGTGCCTTTATTTCCATTAAATATACTTTTACCAAAAAAAAAAAAAATTAAGGAAAAATATTTTTTGTTTTCTCTTTTAGATTTCCACAATAAATACAGTCTTAAAAATATCTAGTATGACCAGGTAAGAGTTCCAGGCTAACACTGATTTCTTAGGGTTTGAGTGGGTATAACCAGATGAAATTTAAATAGTCTGTGGAGAACAGAGCAGCTTTGTGTCTCGGCATTAGAAAAGAATGCCAGGCTATTGACCAGCAAGGTCTCAGCCTATCACTTAGCTACTCAGTTTCCCCATCTGTTAAATGGATATCCTTTGTCTCCATCCAGTTTTGCTCTTGTCTCTAAAACTTTAAACGATCTCCAGTCTAGAAGATGGTCTACATAATGTACCACTGTTGTTTATGCGTCCCTGAAAATAATTTGGCCAAAATATAGAATTTATCATGACTTAGAATCAATCAAAAGGACAGAAGTAAATATTTGTTTGAAAATAATAGGATACTGAAATTTTTAAAAAATGTTTGTTAACAGTGATGACTCTTAGAAAATAGAATTAGAGTAGTAAAAGGTTTGAGAGAGATCTGAACTTCCTCTTTTTGACTATGTATGCTCTGGTACATTTTAATTTTGTCCACTTTTTACTTTACAAGTAAAAATTAATAAGAATATTGAAGAATAAAATAAGGAACTCCCCCAATTTAAAAAAAAATTAGTTTAGTCAAATGGCCAATTTCTGACTTGCCTCACCGTTTTTAGCTATGTTCCAGAAATTTAGCTGAGGTTTATACTTCTAATCATCAAAAGTTTCTCAGCACTTTAACTTGAATGCTTAGGTAACGTCTAAGGTAGCAGCTGATAGACAAAGTTATGGGGCGGTTGTTTTTTGTCTATCTTATGTCTTTGTAAACATAACTAAGTAACGTATTATAGATAAATATGTTTTCTTCCTTTTGTGTGGCTCAAGTGTTCAGAAGCAAAGTATTCCTGCATTGTTGGAAGGCAGAGATGCTCTTGTGAGATCCCAGACAGGTTCAGGTCAGTGATCATTTAATTTTCTGCCTTTCTTCTCTTGGTATTCAGGCCCACTGTTTTTTTTGTTTTTTGTTTTTTATAAAGATTTTACTTATTTATTCATTTATCCCCCTCCCTTGCTGCTTGTGCTCGCTGGGTCAGCTAACCACGCCGCGCGGGCGGGCTTGCCTTCACCAGGAGGCCCCAGGAACCGAACCCGGGGCCTCCCATATGGTAAACGGGAGCCCTACTGATTGAGCCACAGCCGCTTCCCTTCAGGCCCACTGTTGTGTACTAAGGTGTCTATTTTTATGGAGGTGGTTCCTTCATTTTGTTTGGGAGAAGGGAATCTGTGCTTGCTTTTGATTTAGAGTGTTGAATTTGTTCACACAATGAAAGGAAGGAAACAATTGGTGCTCCCATGATCAGGAAAAATTAGGAAATAGTCAGGTACTGCTATCATTCCTAGGAACCTATTTCAAGGCTTTGCCAAGTCCTACCCTCTGTGGCCAAAGCTCCCATCCTCACTAGTGGGGGAATGAATGTTTACTTTTGGTATATAAACAGAGTTGTGGCATGCACACCCACTGATTGGATGCCATTCATTTGGCTTGGACACAGAAAACTGTTTTTGCTGAGTTCCAGCCAGGTCTGGGCTTGCCCTTCTGACCCTCTTGTGTCTTTAATGGCACATCAGCTATTCTTCACTCCTACCGGCTTAGCCACCATCCAGAAGGGCAGAAACCCAAGTTTTTGCCACTTTTGGTTTCTTCTTGGTTTTTAGAGGCTAGATTTAGGGTTCAAACCGAGTCACAGCAGCACCTACGTAGAACATTTAATTGACGACTGAAGCTCCTCTGAGAGGTTAAGGAGGACTTCAGAGAAAGAGTTTCCGAGCTTCAAGATTTAACCGTCAAGGTGAGCTTTGCGTAATTTGGGAAATGTATTGTTGTCTCCCTTGTTAGAAGAATGAAGGAGCTAAAGCTTTAGGTTTTTCAGAAGTACTGAATTTACAGAGCAAAATTAGGAATTAAGATATCATAAGTTTGTTTATACCTACCAAGTTTTGACACTGAAGATAAACTAACTTTAATTAAATTCAGACTTTCAATTTTTTTTTTCCTTAAGGGAATAAACTGTTGGGCTAAAGCTTTATAAATGTGCATTTTATTTTCTGGATGTATAATGAAAGTTTATACTTATATATATCTGTGCATCCTATCTGACTGCAGAAATTAAAGCATAATTTGAAAGCAAACAAACAAACAAAAACATTAAGATTTATGGAAGACAGATTAATTCTTATTTTATGTATATATTTTTTGAGCTTCTGGGTCTGGGGATTGAACCCAGGACTTCTTATGTGGGAAGCTGTTGCTCAACCACTGAGCTACACTGGCTCCCAACAGATTAATTCTTATTTCACCTCTCGGATATGAGATGTGGGCTTTTTCCTTTCCCCAGAATCCAATACCATAGATAGAACTGTCTCCTATATGGCCTTTACTTTTTTCACATTCTTTTCTTACTTTGATCTTAATTATTCTTACACTTTTTCAAAGGTAAAACTCTTGCCTATTGCATCCCTATGGTTCAGTCCCTTCAAGCAAGGAAATCAAAAATACAGGTGAGTATAACATGTTTTTTTGTTACTGTTCATAGTAATGAAACCAAACCATAAAACTGAAGTAATAATGAAACTGAAAGAATATATTTTCACTTAGCATTGTGTTTTTACCTTTTAATCATTTATTGGATAAACGTGTTTCATCTAAAGCCTGGGCCCACAGTGGAATAAAATAAATATATTTCACAGTCATGATAGTAGGTATAGTAGGAAAAATTTGAAAATGCTCCCCATGTGTCAGACACTGTACTGATTACTTTGCATGTGTTATCTTGACTCTTTAATTCCCCCTCCTTTCCCCCCAAGTTGTAGTTATTACTGTTATCCCAATTTTACAAAGAGAAATGGAGGCTTAGAAAAGTTAAACAATTTACCAAGGTCATGTGATGAGTTATGGTGGAACTGGATTTCCTCCTCAGTTCTGTTTGGCTCCAGAAACCACCTTGTGTCATGATTATATGGTGAAAGTTAGTTACTGGCACCTATGCTATAGAGAGACCATGTCTCTCTGTCTTCACTAGTTCCCAGCATGGAATTATTATTACTCAGTATCTCAAAATGATTGCATTTACAACGGGCTATTTATGCTTTGATCTTGGGTGTGTGTGGTGAATCACTTGAAGCATTAAATTCTCTCCTTCTGTCATAACTCTCAATGTGTTGTTTACTTGTGATCTGGAAGTCTGAACATCATCTTTAAAGCAGTGGTTTATCTTGATAGTAGATGTAAAAACAATCACCTAATTAGTGACTTTGATATTTGGGCTGCCTTTTGTTTAACGTTATCTAGAATTTATCTTTAGTTGTAAAAAAGATTTAATTTGTGCCTGGGCTAAAGGAGCTAAAATTGGGCTCCTTAGGGGGCTAATCTTGCCATATTCCATGGGCATAGCCTTCATCTCAAACCCCAGCCCACAATCCCACAAATAGGGCCCTGATTATTCTCATTTGAGAAGAAAAGGTGAGACTGGAAATAGGAAGTGGGTGCAAAAAACAGATGAGATGTAATTGTAATTCTTTTTGTTATTATTAGTAGTACTATTAAATTTGGATATGCAAAGTTAGAGATGTTTGCCGCCTACCCGATATTTGAGTGACAAAATAATGGTGGTGTTGGATTATAACTCATACAGCAAAATATCTATGAGTTCAAACTGATATAAATAAATAATTGAATGAATAAATAAATAAACAAGAGAGGGAAAGCCCTTCCTTAGAGTGCATTTCAATGAACAAATGTAGAAGGAATGATGGAAATAGAAAATCACCATTCAGCAAATGTAACAGTAATATTGTTTCAGTCAATAATCATCATGGATGCTAAAATTAGTAGATGAAAGTATAATGAAGAACTAGATATTTATGTAGTCTCAAAGTGCCTCCCCACAAGATACTTTTTACTTACAAAGAGGGAAACGGTAACAAGCCAGTGGGGAGACCTGGCTGTCCCCACCTTCACCATGTGACCAGAATTGGTCTTACCAGTACTAAGATGTGTCGGCATCGTGTGCCTCCTGACAGGGTGCTCGGAAGGGCACATCGTTTTTGTGGCTTTATGCCAAAGAACGGAATAACCTGAATTTAATCATGAGTGACCATCAGACAAACCCAAATTGAGGGACATTCTACAAAATAACTAGCCAGTCACTCTTCAAAAGTGTTAAGGTCATAAAAGACAAAGAAAGACCAAAAAACTGTCCCATTTTTAAATTATTTCAAAATGAATAGGTTAAAAAAATTTTTAATCAGTTGAGAGAAACCCTATGTGATAACCAAATGCTGGAACCTTGAAGGTGAGTTTTTTCCCTTCAGTTACTGTTTGTAAACTTGAACAAGTATTCTTGCTGTGTTAAGTAAATTAGTTTTCTCTGAGGTGGAAGAGTGAGGATTTTTGTTGTTTCCTAAAGATGACTGATTTTTTTTTTTTCATTCAGCTCTTTAGAGTGAGATAATTCAAGTACAGTGCTTAGCATTATACTTAGTACATAGTAAGAGATAAATAACTGTAAATTATTACAGTAATGTAGTAAAAGCAGTCACATCCACTTACATATTCCAAGAGAACCTCTTGCTAGTAGGGATTTTTTCTTTATACAAGATTAAAGAGTATGGAATTTTTGAGGTAGAATGTGTCCTGGGGTTCAACTCATTTCATAGTTGTATGAATTGGGGCTGAAATAGAGAGATTAGAAGACATACCTAAGGTAGACAACATGGGCAGCACTACTCAGCTCCTAGGTCTGTATTGACTTGGAGCAAATTATTTCATCCCTCTGTGCCTCAGCTCTGTCATCTGTGGCATGGGGATAATAGCAGTACTTATTTCCTGGGGTTATAATGAGGATTAGGTGTGAAGTGTTGAGAACTGAGACCTAGCCCCTGGTAATAGTACAGCTCATTAAGTGTTAGCTGTCATCCTCAACAGGGTCACATGGCTAATTTGAAGGCCTGTGATTTCATTTGTTTATATTCAGAACCATTAACAAGTCGTGTATTTGTTTTTATTTGCTCAGGTTTTGTTTTTTTTTTTTTAATATTGGTAACAGCTCATTCTAGTAAAGCTGTTTTCCAACCCCTGAATTCACTTATTTCAAGTAATATTCTTTGTAAAATAGAGTGTAAAATGATTTGACCTATGAAAAACATCTGGAAGGAGCAGCAAATCCAGAGTATCCAACAGATTCATAAATTACTTGGGTGATGGAATAAGAATGGACTTCTTTTCTGTGTTTTCACTCTTTCAGTTATTTTTACTCTGATTTTTTTTAACATCACATCCATCCTTCTTCACTCACTTCCACCCTGCGAGGAATTGATTTTCTTCTTCTTCTCTGTGTAGTAACACCTTTTGAAATGTCAGAATCTCCTAACGTCACACAGTGGCACGTTGATACTGTTGTACTAACATGTTTACCATTCCTAGCCTCGGCTTCAGTGTTGTCTCAGTAAGTTGATGTTGAGTACAGAGAACTCTAGTTTGAATTCTAAATCCTTTTCTCCTTGTGGGTAAACGTTTCCTATGCAAAACATGAAAACTATACTTGTAATTGAATTTGCTGTTAAATCTGAGCTGAGCTTCTGCACTAACATTGTTTTGATTGATTCAGTGTCTGTAAGCACTTTCAGTGTGCAGGGCACCATTGCCTAAAGGGCCTTTGTCAGAATGCTTTGTTTTCTTTTTGTTATTATTAGTAGTACTATTAAATATAATGTCCATATTAAGTGATTTAAAGAGTGCCAAAAAATATTTAGTGAAAAATAACTCTGCTCCCTCTTTGCCCCTAGTCTCACAGTATTCCTCCCAGGCTGCAGTGGTCATGATTACCAGTCTCATATATACTCCTAGAGATATTCTTTGCATATCAAGATCCCCTTCCCCCTTTTATTTGGAGGGTTTTTTGTGTTTGTTTGTTTTTCTATTTTGTGTTTGATACATGCATTTTTGCTCATTATGCATGCTGTTCTGTGCCTTGCTTTTGTTTACTTAATATGTTTTGGGCATGACTTCTTATCAGTACCATATGGAGTTGCCTTGTTCTTTTTAATGGCTGCCTAGTGTTCCATTCTATGTACCATCAATTATTGAATCATCCCTGTATTGGTGAAATTTACGTTATGACCAATATTTTGCTATAAACGAAGCTATTATAAATATTCTACAGTCTATAAAATATTCTACACCTTCTTTATGCACATGTATGAGTGTATCTTTGGGAGAAATTCCTGTAACTAAAATTTACATAATGCCAAATGAACTTTCAAAGGGGTTATACAAATTTGCATTTTCCCCAACAATGTACAAGTGTTCCTGTTTGCCCATTTTTTTGTATTTTCTAACTTTCTATGTTGGAAGTCTCATGGTTTTTTGATTTTTGTTTGTTGATTTTGCATTCAGCTACCTGACTGGATTTTTTGTTTGTGATATATTTTCAGTTGATTCTCTTAAGGTTTTTTGTTTTGTTTTACTTCCTGTCCCATTTTATAGATCAGATTTCTTGCTCTTCTCTTGATTGCATGGGCAAGAACCTCTAGAATAGTGTTACGTAATAATGTGGGTAGTGAGCATCCTTTTTTTTTGAGAATGCTTCTAATGTTTTTTTTTTTTTTAAGAATGCTTCTAATGTTTTAAGACTGGCCACTCTTAAGCTCTGTTTGTCTGGAGCCCTGTGACGTTTATATATCCTGCTCATGGCATTTCTTTACTTCTGTGTCCACAGCGCAGTGACGGTCCCTATGCTCTAGTACTCGTGCCAACAAGGGAGGTAAGCACTCTCACTCTCAGAGTGAGTTTAAGCAATTTTCCTTAATATCCTGTTGGATTTAAAAATGGTTTTGCCTTTTTTCTCCCTGCTCACAAATTACTGTACACTCCTTTCCTTTGCCTGGGACCATCCTTTTGGTCTCTATCAATGAGAAAATTCAAATGCTCTCTGAAAATCATAAGTATGGAAAAGCATTATCCTGGTGTCTAATAACTAATGACACTATAAATTTCTGACTCTTTAAAAGGACTTAACAAATTAATTAAAAAATAAAAGCAAATGGCTTTGAAAATGAATCTTTATTTCTTTAAGAAGATAATGCTAGCAGAAATTGTACTTGTTCCTGAAAGTTAAGCTTCTTAATATTTTTTTTTCCTCAGTGGAAATCTCTTCTATCTGATCTATTTTATTTACCTTCAGAGGCAATTCCAGATTAGGGTGTCTGTTTTCTATATCAACTGCTAATCACTTCCTTGCAGAGAATTGATCATGGAGAAGGAGGTTTCAGTTCAGCCTTTTATACAGCCTGTGGTGCCCTATCTTAGCTCAATTCAATGAAGGAGCAGGCATGGAAGCTATTTAAATTTTTACAGCAGCAAACTTGCTACTTCCCTGGGATGCTTCATGAATACTAAACATGTGGAAACTGTATATATCCTTGGATAAAGGGATTCTGTAAAGGCTTTTTTAGTTATTAATGGTTATAAACTGCATCAATTTTCACTTTCTCTGGTTTCCACTGGGTTTGTTGGTTTTGGATTTTGTTTTTTATAAACTTGGGAGAATGACCATCTCTCATTTTTCAGGTACTGTTCTACCCTGGCATATTCTTAGGATCCAATTGTATTGTCCTTAAAGCAGAGTTCCCAAACGTTAATAACCTGTTGCATCACTATTCTAGTTACTCGTTCCTACATAGCTATAGTCTTTCTTTTTCTAAAGAAAACCAAACCCAGGTGACTTTTTTTTATTTTCTTCCATCTTTGTGCACCATAGACTCATACTTTTCTGTGCAGCACTCTGGGAGTTTGAGCCAGCAGAGGGAGCACAAAACATTATTTTTGTATATGTCCAAGAAATAGATGTGATATCTTTACCCTCATTTCTGATGAGTTTCAGAACCATTCTAAGAACAGGTTTTTCTTAAATCATAAGATGAGTTTGGAATCTAATCACTTTGCATTGTCTTAATAAAGAAAGAAGGGAAGGAAAGGCCCCTGCTCATCATCTGTAACTTCTAATGTTTACAGCTGGCTCTACAAAGCTTTGACACTGTCCAGAAACTGCTTAAGGTAAGACAAGCCATGAGTTCAGTTATATCTTTTATTCTGACTTTTTTTTGAAGAAAGAGAAATATACCATGGTCTTTTCTTAATTTTCAAATAGCTAGGGATTACTCATTTCCCTCTATTTCTCTCTTCTTTCTAGGTACAGTTTGAAGATTTTTACTGATATAAACCTTACTAACTATTGATTTCTTCTAGCCTACCTAGATTACTAGTGTTTCCTGATACTTACAGGTCTGATAAGCCCATTATAGGCACTAACAGGCCACATAGAGTGACTCACAGGTACAACCATAAGGTGATCCTGAAGATAACAACTTAAAAAACTGCAAATAGGATTTGTTTAAGAAAGAAGAAAAGGCTTCAGAGTCTCAAAGCCTGCCCACCTACCACATTACATCAAGGAAAAAAAAAAAAAAAAAGAACAGCAGCAATAGACTTATTGAAATGTGTTAGCAATGCAAACTACATGAGGAAAGGCAGAAAAGCTACCTGAGTCAGTAAAAAAAAACTCCCATTTTTCTCTTACAATATTGGAAACTAGTTACATAGCTATAATTCAAGTATTGCTGATAAAAGGAACCATGAGTGTGGCAATGCCTAGAAATTGAGTCTGCGTACAATAACACTTTATACAGTGAGAAGTCTGAATCTTTCCTCTTCATTTGTTTTAGAAAAAAGATTTTAGAATCAGTTTCAGTAAAGGGGACTTTCCTTTGATTTTGGTTTATTGTCTTTCTGTAGCCATTTACCTGGATTGTGCCTGGAGTATTAATGGGAGGAGAGAAGAGAAAATCAGAAAAGGCCAGGTTGGAGGAGTTTTGTTTGTTTTTTATTTCTATTTTAATGTCCTGTCTTCCTTTTGAATAACACATGGAACTTTTCAACTTCGAGTGAGCCTTGTATCGGGCAGTGCTGCCCACAGCTGGTGCATAGGGACAGAGTGAATCAGTGGGGAGTGTTCCCCTCTAGACAGTGCTATGTTTTTAAATATTGATGAACCTACAATCGAGCTTCCTTCTGATGAGGTTAGTAACAATGCTCATTATCTTCTTAACTACTATCTACTCAGTACCCTGCAGTCCCCCTTGTTTAATATATGATGCACCATTGGGAGTTTGGGATTTTATTGTTTGGTTTTACACAAACTGGATCATAAATTATACATAATGTTTTGCAACTTGCTTTTTACATCCAAATACATTGATTCTTAATTCTGCATTAGAACTCATAACAGGTGTCAGTAGAAAATTGTTGCGACAAGTAAACCCCAAATTGTCTGCATTCTTTTTTTTTTTTTTTTTTTTTTAAGAAGGTACTGGGGATTGAACCCAGGACCTCGTACATAGGAAGCAGACACTCAACTACTGAGCTACATCTGCTCCCCAATGAGAGTTGGTCTTTTTCCTTTGTTTGCTTTTAGGAGGTACCAGGGATTGAACCCAGGACCTCATACATGGGAAGCAGGTGCTCAACTGCTTGAGTTATATCTGTTCCCCTCTGCATTCTTTTTAAAATGCTTTTATTGTATTATAGCTTAATGATTAATAATAACTTCTAACTATACATGTAGTCTGTAACTCAGGGATAAAAAATAGTTGAAACCCAAAGGTATTGGTTAGGATTGGATCCAGCTGTAAATAACAACAACAACAAAAAGCAGTGGCATAGACAGTATAGAAGGTTTCCTTTTTCTTTCACATGTAAGAAGACTGGCGATAGCCAGCCTGGGGCTAGCATGATCTTCTACACTACCGGACCCCAGGCTCCTTCTGTCTTTTTGCACCACCAGATGAGAGGCTTCCATTTTCAAGATTCCTCATAGTCTTAGTTGCTGGAGCTTCAGCCATTTCATCTATTTTTCTCTCTATAATAACAAAGATGGTCATGCCTCCTCCCTCTAAAGGTACTTTCTAGGAGTGGCCGCCTCCCTTTATCCTTTTATCCCACTGCTAGAACATACATGCATGACCAAATTTAACTGCAAGGAAAACTAAAAATTGGAGATTTTTATTCCTATGGAATAATGTGATAAAGGATGTTTGGGGAATAAGAAATTAGATTTATTTTACATAATCTACAGGGCTAAGCTAGGCTCATTGATTGGCGGTTACAAAAAGGGTTCGGCTTAAGAAAAAACATTCTAACAATTAGAGCAGATTGGCATGGGATAACTCACTCAGGTGAGAGGTTCCCTGGAACAGAAGCTTCAAGGACAGGCTAGGTGACTGTCTATCTGGAATGTTTTAGAAAGGATCTATGGATCAGATAAAGAGCATTGGATTATATAATTAAGATTCCTATTAAAGTTAAGGTTTTATGATTTTCACATAATTTCAGATCTTAACAGTTACATTCTATAACAGGAAAATTTTAATGTTCAGGCATATCTTCCTATCTGTCCTTATGTTTTGTCATCATTTCAAACTGTGACACATTTGTGCTATACATGGATCTGCTCCTTTGCTTTTTTCCCGTATCTTCTATTAACATAGCCCTATTTGATTTACTTTCTTATGTTATATTATCTTTAACAGACTCCGCAAAGGAATAAATATACTTATCTCAACTCCTGGACGTCTGGTGGATCATATAAAATCCACAAAGAACATTCATTTTAGTCGGATACAGTGGCTGATTTTGGATGAAGCAGACAGGTAAGCCTTGTCCAAGAAGCTTGCTTGAATGGTTGAAGGAAAGGACTATTTTTACTGACTTCATTTCAATTCCTGTAGCCCCTAAGTATCACATTTATTCTTCACATACAATAAAATTCCTCTCTTGAACCACAGAATATTGGATTTGGGTTTTGAAAAGGACATCACAGTGATACTCAATGCTGTAAATGCAGAATACCAGAAACGACAGAACATCTTGCTATCAGCAACACTCACGGAAGGTGAGTTGAAAAGAAGTGATGGAGACTTCTTTGTTTTTAATGAAGATAAAGTATCTACATTGTGTGCCAGCAGTAACTCAACTTGGGGGGTGGCGGATGGGGAGCAAGCGTCACTAGAAGACTGCTTTTTAAACATCCTGTACTCCCAGTCATCCAGTCTTCCAGTCATCCAAAACTGATCTATTCCCCACAGCTTGGAGGGAAAAGGCAAGTCCCATCAGATCCATAATCATCTCAGGAAAAGTGAGCACTACCGGTGCTCATGTTAGGGGTATAGAGGAAGAAGAAAGGCTGAGCACCATTGGTCTAGTGGTTTCATGAGATCTTTATTGCAATTGCATCCCTCTGAGAGCAGAGCCTTTGCTCTGAAGGTGATGAGCTCTGATCCAAATGCATTTCTTAGTATAATCACCCACCTGTCTCCTAAAGAGATATTAAGTCTTTAACAAATAGTCTTTAAGCTTATTTCTGACTTCCATCTTCATAAAATGGAAGTTCTTAGTTCTTTTTTATATAACAACATTTTGGCATGGAAAAGTATCACTGGTTCACCAGAATCACCCACACACAATGAGTTATTGCCCGACCACCCATACAGTTTGCATATTCTTATATTTGGTTTACTTAATTTACCAGGCCCCATATTACATGTAAATCCTGGATGCCATTCATTACCCACCAAGAGTTCTAAAAATATGTTATATATAGAAGTAACAATTTTGAGAGGTTTACTATGATAAAAGGATTCTGTGGTCAAAAAAGTTTGGCAAATGCCCACCCATCTTCTCCTCTTGGAGATTCACGGTATGCATTAACACAATAAAGGTTCTGAGAAGGCTGGTAGTAAAGAAGCCCATAAGACATTTTAATCCAAGATTTTCATAGCTTACTTGAGCATAGAAACCCCTTTTTGAAGAGTGGTCTGTACACATACATTAATACTGTTTTGAATAGGTCTTCTGCAGATCAGAATTTAGAAAATACTGATGGAGATGGTTGTTAGACTGTGGGAAGAAATCAGTGGATCTGCCCCCTCAGATTGGCAGTAGGGTAGATTAATGCTGGAACTTGAATGATACCAATAGGGAGCTACTTAATAAGATTAAATGTGTGGTATGTATGGGCATGCTTTTGTGACCAATTTCACAGTGTCTGTTTGTCATGTGTTTTGCCTTTTTCATTTTTTGTCAAAGGTGTAACACGGCTAGCCAATATCAGTTTGCACAATCCAGTTAGTATTTCTGTAGTGGACGAAAGCCATGACCAGTCTACACCAAAAGGCAAAGCCATCTGTGAAGTCTCCCATCCCCAAACTAGCGTCAAGGTGGACAGCTTTGCAATACCAGAGAGTCTCGATCAGCATGTGACACTGGTTCCCAGCAAACTTAGGCTTGTCTCCCTAGCAGCCTTCATCCTTCAAAAATGCAAGGTAGGACTATGGACTAGATCTGATATGATCCAAGGAGGAAAGACCCGTTTTGTGTATGTCAGGCATCAGGCATTGCTCCTACTTAGTTCAGACACACAAAAAAATTAAGTTTTCTAACTTAACTTGTGTAAATATGGAGACTTGTGTACTTATGTTTTTTAAAGAATCATTGTAATTGTATATTTATTTACAAGATTTGTGTGTTAATTTTCTCTGGTATAGGGGGAAATAGTAGGTGGAAAGGCTTGAGAATAAAGCTTCAAGATTTACCACATATAGAGTCTCAGCCAGGTAGTACTGTGTGTGGTGAGCTCTGAATGAATGAAAGGAACAGAGCTTCACTCTAAAGTATATTTGTTTTTTGCAGATACAGAAAACCTGCTCAAGGTTATAGCTATGTCATTTTCCTTTCCTGCATTCTTTGTAGAATGGTGTGTGAGTGTTCTTTTCTTTTTCCCCCAATAATTCAAAGCCATCTGTCACCTGTGTTTCCAAATCAGGGCCATTATAACTGTGTAATTTAGAGAAGTCTTCATTTCAGTGCCACCTGATCTTAAAAACATGTGGTTGGGTTTTTTTTCCACCTTTGTATTGATGTAGTTTGAAACAGAGCAGAAGATGATTGTCTTTTTCTCAAGTTGTGAGCTGGTGGAGTTCCACTACAACCTCTTCCTCCACACCCTGCTGAGCAGTTTTGGGGCCCCGGCATCAGGACAGTTACCATCTGCCTCCACGCGATTAAAATTCCTACGGCTGCATGGCAACATGGAACAGGAGGTGAGCACTACTGCCTCTCACCATGCGGCGACATAGCCTTCAGAGTGGAAATGGGAATGAAAACTGAGTCCTATTGAACTCATTCTCTAGGGTCAGCCATGGGTTTGTCTGTCACAGACTCCACTGGGCTAGGGGAGAATTGGTTTAAAATGGGCGACCCACTGGAATTGAAGAAAAACCAGCAAAACTGACAAGAACCACACTTAACAAGAACACTGTGTATATCATAATCACACTGCTTTGTCGACATGGGCATGGGAAGTCTATTGTTCCCCGTTTGTTTTTGCTCTGGGATCTGGGGCTCATGTCCTGCTCACTAGCTGCTTCCACGTGAGAGAACTCATAGGCCCCAGCTTGGCCTGAATCTACCTCAACCAGCTGTTAAGGCAACAGAGTACCACTAAGTAGCTGGCACCAGGGAAGGGTTTTGCCTTTTTAGTACCCAGTGTGTAATTAGGGCTTGATGTCTTCAAATTAAGAGCATTAATGGAGCTAAATTGTGGATCCCATATGGTACTGCTGAGCATGACTGCTGTCATTGTCAACAAGATACAGCGCTTTCACTCTTAACATTTTCAGTTAGGAGAGGGTCCTGTCTAGCGAAAGGGGCTTCGGGTTCTCAGTTCTTTCTCAACAGAGTGAGATTTTTTGTTCAGGAGAAAGATTATAATATCTTCCTTGTTTTAGATACTTAGCAGCATCACTTTTATTCTACTTCTCTTAACTAGGCCTTCCATTTAGGGAGCCAGGATGGGGTATGGGAATCAGCAGTACTCACTGGAATTGTGAGAGAAAGGATGAAGCATGTTTTGGATGTGGAAGCCACCTTGCCCTAGAGAGGCTCCCTGCCAGCCACTTAGAAAACGAGAGTGAGAGCAGGAGCACCAGAAAGCAGAATAACACCGGGGCATGTACTTTCACTAGAACTGGCTGAAAAAGCATCAATTTTTCAGCATTGAAAGAGACATTAAAGGTTATTGAGTCTATCCTCCTTTTTGTTTTTTGGGGGTTTTTTGTTTGTTTTTTTATTTGTGTTGTTTTAATACTTAAGAAAATGGGGGCTCAGAAAAGCGAATTTGCTTAAGGTCACTCAAGGACACTTCTTATTTACCACGAGATTGTGTAGAATTTCCTGAATACTCTTGCCTTTGTGAATTTTATAAAGCCTTGGTTTTCACCTTCAGGATCCCTGACTCAATCAAGTTTGTTGATTTCATTCTTTAACACCAGTTTGTTTGTTTCTTTATTTAACTTTGTTTAGTAGTCCTCTGGGTCTTTCACCAGAGGCCTTTTATTCTGCAGTATAGGTCTGAGGATAATGAAGGAGCTGGATATGGACTCAGAGGATTTAGAAATTTGAACACAATAATAGATCATACACAAGATGCCGTAGTTAAAATATTTCTGCTTTGCCTTTAGAAATCACTCTTTCTCTCACAATGAAACAAGGCAATAGTCTAGCAGGGTGTTTCCAACCATGCATTTCTGGGGGCAACCTGCTTATGTTCTAGACCTGGCTCTGCCATTTACTTCATAGCTGTGTAACCTTGGGTAAGTATTTAACCTCTCTATGCCTGAGTTTCCATATCTCTAAATGGGAATAGCAGTAGTACTTCATAGGGTTGGTGAGAAGATTCATTGAGTTAATGCAGGTGAAGCATTTTAGCACAGGGCCTGGCACATGGTAAGCGTTCAGTAAATGTTATGTAACATTATTATTGTTGTCGTCATTTTTATCTCTATTTCAGGAATAGTTTGTTTATAGTTTATTAATTGCTATATTTCATTTATGTTGTTTTGTAATAATAATAACTATTTAGCCTTCATAGCCTCCACATGATATAGATAGAGGATGGGGCTTAGTATCCTTACAGGTTATTTTGTGACAATTAGGTTTAAGTATCTAATTCCAGATTAAGCTAAAGCAGTCCAAATTATATCTTCCTGGCTTGCTACCCTAACCACTGCTTAAAATGACCTTAGTATAGTCTCCCTGAATGAGTAACATGATCCTAAACAAGTTTATAAGCCTGAGAGAGAGACATTAATGTTTGAAGAAGATACTGCATGATAGTTGTGATGAAAGCCCAGGAAGTTGGTAGTTTTTTTTCTTACCCTAAATCTGAGTACATTATATCCAGTCTTTAAGATATTTCGTAGGCTGATACAAGCTCTTTTAATAGTTCAGATTTTGATTATATACTACATCCTTTAAAAATGATCTTTGTAAAAACTGTATAGCAAACTGCCTAATACAACTGTTCTTTTGAGGGTATGAGCACTGACTCTGGAACACAATTCTTGGGTTCAAATATCAGTGCAGCCCTTTACTGGACTTTTCTGTGTGTCCCTTGAGCAAGTTACTTAACCTCTCTGTGCCTCAGTTTCTTCATTTGGAAAAGGGGGCTTGGATTTGGATGACAATCCAAAAAGTTATTTGGATTAGATAAGTTTTAACATGAAAAGTGCTTTAAAAAGTATGCTTAGAAGTGTTTCAAGTGTGGTACATGGTAAGTGCTCACTAAATGTTGGTGGTTGTTATGTTATTATCCCCAGTGTTTTAAGTGAGGTGTACCCAGGGCTCCCAGTTATATTCCATATGTGTATGTGAAAGATGGAATGAGGTACACTAAAATGGCTTAGTGCCTATACCATAGGGGAGCAAGTGACTTCACTTTTTCCTTTTTCCAAGTTTTTAGTATTTGATTAAATTTCTTATTTGTTGCTGGCAAATGGGTGTGACCAAGCCTTAACTGCTTGGAGTGCTGTGACTTAAACGTAATCAGAATTTAAAGCTTGCGAGTTCATACCAAAAGTCTTATAAATGGACATACCCTTTGATCCAGCAATTGTTTTTAGGAATTTAACCCCAAGGGAATAATTAAGAATGTACACAATGATTTATTTATATAGTTGTTTATAATAGTAAAACATTGGAGTCCAGCTCAATCGGTGCAATAGGATATTGATCACCTAAATGAAGGTACATCCATTTAGCTGATTACTATTTAGCTGAGACCAGGTAATTGTTGGATAGTTATCGGCATGAAAAGACATTTTAATAATACATGATAAGAGCATCTTAATAGTACAAATGGTGTGATGTCATGTTTTAAAAGCATGTACAATCGCACAGCTGTATATTTGGTTGTGTGATACTTAGAAAGGTGACTTGAAAGAAACATCAAGGTGTTACTAGTGGTGATGGAATTATTTTATTTTCTTGCTTGGACTTAAATATACTTTTTCTACACTTAGAGTATAGAGTTTTTTAAAAATAGTTTTTAAACATTTTTTAAAAATCAGTTTTCTTAAAATTGCCCTGTAGGAAAGGAAGTAGAAATCAAAGCTGGTGGTTCTTCATTCCTCTAGACCACTTGTAGGAAAACGTGTTTAGAATAAATTCAGAGTTTGGAACCCTGCATGTGGAAACATTGGCCTTGATTTTCCCTTATCTTGTGACTGACCATTTCTGAAGGGTGTGTCCGCCCTGGTATTGTCTTATTGAAATGTGCTACCCCGGAAGCTATGCTACTTTCCTATAGTCTTGAGAATCCTAGTCCTGGTAAGTAGAGGGTCTTAATAGTAGATGTAAAGAATCTACTTCTTCCTCTTTCCTGGCAAAGCCTCTCTGTGTCTAAAAATAGCTATAGCAGTAGGAAATTGGGACAATTACGGAGATCTAAGATACATTGCCTGGATTTATCTGAGTTGTAAGACCTGTTTTTTGTTTTGTTTTTTTTTTTTTGTAGGAAAGAACAGAGGTGTTTCAGGAATTCTCACATTCCAAAGCAGGCGTCCTTCTTTGCACGGTAGGTAACCTTCTGTTTTCCTTGTGAAGGGGAAAAGTCAGGCTGAAATATTTCTGTAATGGTGGTTGTACTCTTTCACCTCTTGACGGTTTACCCTGTGGCCCGCCCCCCAAGGAGTTAGAACACCAGGGGCCTCTTGGGGTAGCTGGTCTCTTGGCACTTCTGGTTTGTCACCTGACTTTGCCACAGATAGCCGGCTGCCACCATGCAGAAGACTTGGCAATTTGCTCACTAATAGTGGCAGCTGTTGGTCTGGAAACGTGTGAGTCTTAGCGATTTCTATCCACCAAAAACTTGTAAATTACAGCTATCGGGAGTAATTAGAGCTGAGAAACTCTTTCCACAACGAAATGACTCTACTTGTTTCTGCTCATCTTTTCTTAAAGGAAAATAGATGCACTTGGGCAGATTTTATTTGCTATTGTCTAAAACTATCATTTGCCCTACAATTTTCAGGGCCAGTTCATTCAGCCTCAGTCTTTACAATCTTGGATAGCTGCCTCTTTCAGCATAGCAGCTGACCTTTTTAATGCACATCTCGTGTGCTCTTTTGAGATTGAGAACTCACACCTTCTATGTTCCCCTTTCTCTGGGGGTTCACTTTACCACAGTTGTTGTGCTCTCCTAAGATTAAAATACATTCTCTGTGCCATATTGGATGATGTAACTTAATCCCCAACCAGTTAATTGAGAGTCCCTGTATACACAGTAATGAAATTGCACTAAAAATATAGTAAATCCAGTGTGCAGGTGCTGAGTAGAAACAAACATTTAGTTATTTGAATACCTGTCTAGGCCTCATTTAGATACATTTACTTTTTAAGAAAATTCTCTGTTCTCAATATTTAAAGGTAATAGAAACTAAATCATCTTATTTCTAAATGATCTTCTTTAGAGTTTATGATATAGGTGAGTGCTGCTTTGTTTCTTGTGTGTATCTATGTATGCTCATATACGAGGCCTGCCTAATAACCTGCTTATGCATAGGACTGATTCTCACATGTTCATGAGGTGCAGTGGCTCTACTGACACTTCAAGAAAACTGCGTTTCGGCAAGAATACTTGCCTCCTAAGGAGATTTGTATCTGACCAAGTAACTCTTCCTTATATGAAGCCATTCCCAAGTCAAATGCTTATGTATTTTCTAAAGCAGGGGTTCTTAACCTTTTCTGTTCCACGGATCCCTTTGCCAGTCAGACGCCTAAGTCCATACTATACTGTGTATCATTTAATAAATATATCACACCCCCACCAACATGTCCCCACAAGAATAATGTTTTTTTGAATTTCAATTCAAGCTCATGGACCCCTTGTTAAGAACCCCTGTTCTAAAGCCATCTTTCAATGCCTGGTCTAAAGTGAAGATGAGTCTAAATAACATACTTGATAGAGTAATTTGTCAAAAATCCTTATGTCCAATAATACTTTCTGGAATCTGACCTCTTCTGTCTCCTCTCACCCTACTTTCCCTCTTGCTCCCTACCCTCAGCCAAATGGACCCCTTTTTCAATTCTTGCTTTTTCTGCCCTTGGGGCTTGGTACATGGTTTTTCTTCTGCCTGGAAGACCCCACCCAGATTTTGACTAATCTGTGCTTAGATCTCAGCTTAAATTTCACTTCTTCAGGAAAATGAGCCCTGGAACCCCAGTCTGAAGAATTTAGTTCTTACCTGTTGGGCACTCCCACTGTAGGCTGTGTTTCTTCTTTGTAATACTCATCACACCTGGTGTAGGTGTCTTCCCACCAGATCATAAGGTCCACGAGGACAGGGACTGTTTTTTGTTCACACTTTCATCCCAGTATCTAGCACAGAGTGGATGCAGAATAGTACTTAGTATTTGTGGATTGAATGGGTGGATAGATGGAACCCAAGAAACTCAGTGTTGAGAACTATCAGTGTATGCCTTTTCTTAAAGACTTAGGGGGGCGGCAGCTGAGATTAATATATTTGCTCTTTGGGAATCATTTCACATTTTTATATAGAGAGGGTGTTATCTGAGGAGTGAAAGTCAGATAACTTGTGTTGTTCTTGTATTGAAACAAAGCAATAGAACCTTTATTTTGGAGTTTGGGTTAGATTAGGAATAAAATGTTTTATTTTTAACCCATAAGATGCTGAGTTTATCTCTGGGAAATTGTTAAGTCTCCTATTATGCAAATGTCCTGCTTTACAGACATGGGTGAACTAACTATCAGTCTCAAAGAAAACTCCATGTCTGAAGTTGAGGGTTTTTTTTAAAAATAGCTCTACATAAAACAAAAGATCAATCTTTCTGCAACATAATTCTCATTGGGGTCAAAAACATATGTCCCACTTTCCTTATTCCGGCTGTCTGGTACCTGCATTCAAGTGATATCAGCTACACAAAGAATGCCATTAACTTGACAAAGCACAGCACCCTCCACCCCTCTGCCCCCTGGATCTCTTGCCCACAATCTGATTTCTCTAAAACCTCTTGGTCCATGTTCATTTGAGTATCTAGGTCATTTCCAGTATGTTCATCCTCTGCCACACACTCATCTTTTCTTTACTCTGCAGTGAAGATTACTAGAGAAGAGCTGGGAAGGGGCTCATTTCTTGCCATTCCTAAGCCAAGACATGAGCAGAGGTTCCCTAGTGATGAGAAGTTATCCATTCACTGTCTCAGGGTTCCTGTTAACTTCTTCATATTTGTTTGCTTTAGCCTGATGCTCTGGTGTCTGAGAGCTGCAGGGCACGTCCGACACGCGGTAATAGATCATGCCTAGGTTAGGGGGAGATATTGTCACTCTGCTTCCTTTTAAGCAGCCTGTTGCTTGCCAGGCTATCTGAATGCTCTCCAGGAGCCTCCTTAGTGTTAATGAGGAATGAGGGCCACGTCACAACAAGGCAGATGGAGAACTGGCTTCTTTTGATAAAAAGGAATTATGTTGTTAATTGTTATATGGGGATTTTCCCCCCCTTTCTTTATACCGTTCCTTTTGTCATTTTGATTTCTCATCCAAAATCTTTCAATGAAGCCAGAAGACCGAATGTCTATATGAAAATTTGGGAATTGTGGTGTAACCACACAAAAGCCCATAATTACATTGTCTACTGTTAAAAATTGTTTCCCTCTTCTACCCCATTTTCTTCCTGCTATCTTTTCTCTTACTAGTAGCAGTTAAGATTGTGTGTGTGTGTGTGTGTGTGTGTTTTCTTTCATCTTAAATTAAAAGCATCTTAAAAGCAAGGACCTTTATAATTTCATGCAACTTTCTTGGGATTTGATACGTGGCTTTGTATGTCGTGGGTGCTCAATAAATGTTTGGCCATGGTAAGATGAAGTCTAGGCAGAGATAGAGTATAAGAGATAACAGTTTGGGAAAGAAGAAAAGTTTTCACATATTTTATATGTAAATTTTGTGTCCTCTGGAAAACTAAATATTGGTGGGGGGACAAGTTATGTGGGGAGAAGGGATTAACAGTAAGGAACCATTTGAAAGTTCAAAGCCCACATTCCCAAGCGGAATTAAGAAATCAAAGGAATAAGATATAAAACATTGAATCATCTACAAAATAATAATTCTTCCTACTTATAGTGAGGAAGTCACCCTAAGCCAAAGGAGGAAAAATGGTTTTTAATATCATTTTTCATATGTGTGAATTGATAAAGAGAACTACTACTGAGAGACTAGAAAATGGTATTTCCAAGCCACCTCTGGTTTTAAGTCTGATATTAGGTTTTCTGTTGGTATATATGGCTCTCTCTGGTTGTCCCTGGATAAATTAAGTAAAATAACCTTTTCTCCAGAAAGTAGAGACAGTTCTAGTTCTATCTAGGTCTTGCTGATTGATCATCCCTTGGAATATATCTTCTTGATTGTCCAGCACACACTTTGTTTTTCAGAAGATATCGAAATCACCTGTGCTGCTTTCCTCTACCTTGTTAATTTTTTGTTCTGTTTTGTTTCATGTTTTGCTTGAAACACACTGTTATGTCTGTGCTGTTCTTAATTTCCTCTCCTCCTGGGGAATTTCCACCATGCCAGGAGGCTAGAAGACAAAGGAGAAAAGGCCATAAGAGTCAAAAGAATGTCATTTCACCACCCAAAACAAATTTAGACTTCCTTGCTTTTCTCTGGAGTATGCTTTTTAGATAAAGTTTATCTTTCTCCATTTTATTTCATTGTGTTAATGAAAAGATCATTTGGACATTATTTGCCTGTTTACTCAGTTACGCTAACTCATGTTGCCAGTTTTTTGGTGGCTCCAGCCAAGATCTCTCGCCTCTGACAGCTTCTGCACTCTCTCCTTCCTCCTCTGATTACGCAGCCCAATCTGTCACCCGGACAACGGGGGCCTGTACCCTGCTGATGGCTTTCCACACACAGCAATAATGACTTTTGGCAGGCCGGGAAGGCGTCAGAGGCGAGTTTGCTGTGTCCCTTGCTCAGAGAGCCGGCAGGCCCCCTCTCCCTGTTAGTAAAAGCACTTTGTGAGGTTCTTGGGTAAATAAATGAGTCATTTTAATCCAACTGACAGGCTGGCACCTGAGCAAGCTGCCTTCCATCTGTACTCCTAGGTCTCATGGAGGCAGCCAATTGTCAAGCCTAGGGCCTTTAAGGCCTCACTGTTGAGTGTCTTTCAGAACTGACTTTAGCAATTCTTTTGCCCTAATTAGATTGAAGGAATAAAATTGGCTGTGTCTAAGTTCTAAGGGTGGGCAGAAAACTGAAGCCTTTGCTGAGTCTTTGGGCAGGTCACAATTTCATGTCAATCTGGTGTAGCTGGCTGACCAGCATTTCAGAAAGATAGAGTGATCTGCTTCTCTTCTGTACTCTGCCCAGGAGCAAGTGAGTGGGGTATGATGGCAGGAAGAGATTTAAGAGGCATTTAAATCACTGCCTAATTACCACCATACCAATTTTTATTTTATCATGAATTGTCACACTGAGATTTATAATTCCCCAAACACTTTTCACATCCACTGTCTCATTTGATCATTACAACAATCCCTTGAGTTAAATAGAGTGGATCTTAAAGCCATTTTATAGATGAGTAAACTGAGGTTCAGAGAGCTACATTGACTTGCCCAGGTTTTATGGCTAGTAAGTGATGATAAGGTGAGTAGTCCAGTTCTCTTTATTCCTAGACCAAGAATATTACTACTTTTTTTCCATTCTGTGTGATAACCTAGGCTGATAATAGAAGTATTTGAAGAAATAGCTGGACTAAATCTAGACGGAGAAAACAAGAGGAGTGGGCAGTGGTTGGCTGTCAGTAAGGTTACCCCACCAACACAAGAAGTCGGGGGAGACAGGAGAAGAGATTGTGTTTCATGCAGTTGTCCTGAGCTATATCAACCAAGCAGGAAATGGAACCTTGAACAATTACAATGGGAGGCTCCTGGCATTCTTTATAAATCATTCTTTCATCATGTTTGTACTCAGAGTGAGTTTCAAGAATGTCATGTGCTATTTTACAATCTTATCTGTGTTTCTTGGTTGAATTTACTAAACTGATGAGCATTAAATTTTTTACAAAGCCTGTCTGTAAAGTTCAGGCAGCTCATTGTCTACATCCATCTTCCACTGCTGAGCACATAAATAATTTCTTAACTAGAACTTAGCAGATTTAGGAGCCCGTCAGTTTTTCTAAAGTCATCAGCTGTTGGTTAGCATAGAAAACAGTTCCCTCTCTCCTTTAGATAATTCCGAACTCTAAATTGTGTTCTCAAAGGCATCAGCTCTGGAACATCAGCCTCCAGCTTCTCAGGGTATGTGGGAGTTTCTCTGAAAACACTTCAGGAGTGGTTGATACACTTTTAGTACATTAAACATCTACTTATACACTTAATAAATTTAGCTTTGCCACCATTCACAGGAAACCAGCATATCTCAGGTGTAGCCAGAGTGAAGGAGACTTATCTTTAGTGGTCCTTGTGGGTGAGTTAGAGTGACAGTGGATCAGTGTATTCCCAGAGTCCGGCCTCTGACTCTGGGTAATGCAAGAAGTGATTATTTTAACATGCTTCTAATAACGCTTTGTATGGGATTATTGGTTTTTGGAAAAGTGTGTCCATAATACATAGGTTTTAAAGTATCAGGAGAAAGCTTCTTTAGAGAAGAATGCCAGCTATTCAATGGAAGGAAGGATAGGCTTAGAAAGTCATTGCTTTGTAGCCATTGAGATAATAGTTGATGTAGACAAAGAGCTAAAACATTTGGGTGAAAAGTTTTGGAAAAAAAGAAGTCTTAAAGTTTTACTTCCCAAATTATTTATTAATTACAAAGGAGAAAAGTACCTTCACAAGTGGAGAGACCTGGTGGAAACTGTCCTAGTGTACCTCCTGACGCGATGCAGTGAGAAATACACGCTACCCTATATCATGTTCCTGTCAAAATGCTTAACCTAAATCTTACCATGTGGAAACAATTAGACAAATCCACATTATGGGATGTTCCTCAAGTCACCTTCAAAACTGACAGTTATAAGAGACTGAGTTGACTGATGAATTGACTGTCTGACATGAATGAATGAATGAATGAATGAATGAATGAATGAATGAATGAGGTACCTAGATTACAGAAGTCTAAAGAGGCATGATCTATGATTCGATCCTGGATTGGGAAAGAACAAACAACTGTAAAAGATATTTTAGGAACAATTGGAAAAAATTTGAATATGGGCTGTTTATTAGAAAGTAATGTCATTCAGTGTTACATTTCTTAGGTGTGGTAATATTATTGTGGTTATGTAGAAGAATATCCTTTGACCTAAGAGATACATGCTAAAATATTTAGGAGTGAAATATCATAATATATGCAGTTTAACTTGAGATAGTTCAGAAAAACATTTATGTGTATATAGAGGAAAAAAGAGAAAGCAGTCTATTGACCTATCTATACATTGATCTGTCCATCTATGTAATGTTTTTTTGTTTGTTTTTTTGCTTTTGTTATCCCTCCTTTTTTTACCCTTGAATATTTTGTTGTTGTTGAAGAAGCCAGGTCAATAGGACAAGATTTTTGGGAAGAATATGTCATAGGTGATACTCTGTACTCCTATTGTGTGACAGCTGTTCATCTCACTTTTGGTGATACTAAGGTGAATCAGTGGGTCAGGTGGTGTCAACCTGATCAACCCTTAAAAATTTCTTATCAGTCTTTCTTCCATTGGTTTTAGCGGCCATTAATAGTTGCTCAGATTCATTATTCCATTGAGGGTTATAAAATGGTAGTTTTTCTATTTCTACTATTCCTCCTATATTTATTTAATATCTATGATTCTTCTATAAAGAAGACCTTTCCATCACCAGTTGTTTGATTACCCTAAAATATAGTCTGTATAGGGAAAGACTTTGATTCTTTCCCTTTATTTATCAATTTTTAGAATAATAAACTGGTGTCCTAACATACATCCTCCAAACTGAACAATGAGGATTTTTTTCCCTTTGAGGGACAGTGAGTTATCATAATCATCATGTGATGTGTTTTAATCCATTCCAGTCATTATTCTTTTTGTTCAGATTGTTCTGTCTTTGGCCAGTGGGTAGCCTCTCAGGTTGACTCCTGGCTTATTTTAATAGGATTCTCATTGATCTTTGTTGGCTTCCTTGCTTTCAGGTATAAAAATATATCTTACATATTTCTTGTTATAGACCCTGCTTCCATTGAATAGGAAATGGAATTTAGAGACAACAATCTGGATGCTAGGGGTATTCATTGCTACTAGGTTGACATTGTTTCTAGATCTTTTCAGTAGAAGAGCTAGGAAATGGATTTTTTTAAGAAAGAAAAAAATGAGTTGATATCGCTATTTCCAATTCAAATCCATAATTGTAGGGGTCTTACTTAAATTTTATGATTTTATATCTGAATCTCTTTTATGCTAAAAGTCTTTGTTCCTAATAACATAAATATAATTGCTTTAATAAGATTCCCTCTATCTTAAAATATATGTAATAGTTTTAAAATAACAATGCCAGTGTTACCATGGACAACAAGTTCACCAAATACAGTTTAAAATTTCTTCATAGTTCCTTTGTCCTTAGGATAAAGAGGACTTTTAAAAAGTCACTTGAAATAATTATGTTTTAAAGTCACCTGAAATAATTCTTCCCCATGTGATAATATTACCAACCTGAATACAGTTAGACTAATTTGTTTTCAGTTTTTAGAACTTGCTGTGCTTTTTTAAATTTTATTTTGTTTTCAATTATGTCAAAACATATAGTCTCAGAATCAAAATTATAGATGTCTAAAAATTGTATGTTTAGCTTGTGTCAGGTAGTATTCCATTATATAGATTAATTTTTTAAATTGGAACAACGGCCCTAGGAGGCAGGTACTATTTTTCTCCCTATTTTACAGATATATGGAAGAAGGAACAGGATTGAAGTTGTTTTCTAAGTCTGATTTAAACAGAATTAATAAACTCAGAGAAAAAAATTTTTTTAAACTTATGAATGTCCATTAAGGGATGCCCATCTCCCATCCTTGCCACCCTTTTCTTCCCTCTCTCTCTCTCCCCCACTAAGTCTATTTTTGTAAGCTTTGGGGTTTATCCCTCTATTATTTCTTTTTGAAATATAAACAAATATATTTGTATTTCCCCATTTCTTACACAAGAACATACTATACACACCTAAAATATATTCTAGGGATTTTCCGTATCAGTGCATAGACATTTTCCTTCCTTTTATAGCTATATAATAGTCTATTATATAGATATGGTATATTTTATTCAACCTGTCTCCTGCTAATGGACATTGGGGTTATCTCCAGAATTGCAATGACAAACAGTGCTAAAGCCTTGTGCATATATCATTTTGTATTTTTGCCAGTACATCTTTGAAGTGAGGTTGTTTTGGTTGTTTAAGTGTATGTCATTTTGCTAGATATTGCCAAATTCCCCTCCATAAAGGTTTGACTATTTTGCATTCCCACTAATAGTGTATGAGAGATACAGTTTCATTTCTGATGGTGGACTGCAGTCTAGTATAAAATGTACTTAGAAAAGTAATGCAGACCTGCATTTGAAGGCCACTTCCACCTATTAACTGCATGTCCCTGGAAAAATTGCTTTATCTAGCTGAACCTTGGTTTCCTCATCTGTCGAGTGGGGGTGATACTAGAACTTATTGCAATGAGTTAATTGTTTTAAAGAATAGTCAAGAGAAGGTAGATTCCCATTTTCTGTTTTCTGAAAGAGCAGAGAGTTGACAGGTGGCGGTCAGCTAAGAAGAAGAAAAGAAAAAAAAAGAAGAAAAAAAAAACTCTCCTGCTTTTATAGTTTTTCAACTCTCCATTTAAATCTTTGAGGTGATTTACGGGTTTTACTTGCATTCTAATTTAGCTGTCAGAAGAGACAGTGCATGCATCACTTGACACCTATCTCTGCAGCTGAATATTTTGAGGGGTCATCTTCTAGAAACAAGCCTCAAAGCCATGTCATTTCTGATAGGCATGGATTGGGGATAATAATTCACGAATGCATTCATCATGAAGTGGTTTTCAGCTAAAATGTAAAAGTAGTAGTAAAACATGCTAGAAGTTTTCAGAATTCTTACGTAACATAACAAATAAATTACTGTTTTAAGTTCTTGGGTTGAAGACCATCCCAAATGTAGGCTTTCCTAACCTGCATATTATGCTCTTTTTCCAACAAATCAGTTCCCCTAAATCAGTTTTTAACAACAATTGGACTTCGGTGGGTCCATGAACCCTTTGAAACTATATGCAATATAGTGTCTACTTGTGCATTTTGGGGGGCAGAACCCCATAGTTTTCATTAGATTATCAAAAGGATCCATGACCCAAAAATTTTTCAGAAACTTAACAATATTCTTTTCTGTTTTGAAGGATGTTGCAGCTCGAGGCTTAGATCTCCCTCAAGTCACGTGGATTGTTCAGGTAATTTCTTAACTGTTAAGGTGTGACCTCAAGGCAGGAATATATATGATCATGAGTAGATGCCTTAGCTTTAAGTAGAATAGTATTATTACCCTCTTGGGTTTTGCCCTGGTAACCACACAGCAACCAGCCTTATCTGCACAATTCTCCTGACATCCCTGCTTTACCCAGCCCACCAAACCACTGCAGTAAAACAGCCAGAATGTGCAATCATGTAAGGGAGGTTGGCAGGCTCTCTCGCTCCCAGACTAATGCATGTCATAAACCAAAGTTTCAACAATCAGAAAATAACGGGAATTACCCAGGCTCCTGGGAGGCCTCATTGTGTCCAGAAGGAGATAGCTCAGCTGTCCTGAGAGCTGTGTCCATGTACATTGACCTGCAGGGAGCAATTAAGTTCCTGACAGCATCTTACATATACCTCTAGCTTCTAGACACTTTGCCAGAGGGTACAGGTGTTAGCACTAGAGTCTGGTGGTTTTAGTTTTGTTTTTTCTTTTTGTTAGTCTGCAGAATGGTATTTTTAAGCCCCGACCATGCGGGGGCCAGGAAGCATGTGCCCTGTTTACGTGAGTCATGGTTTATTCACATTTTAGTGGAATTGCATGTCTGTCACTGGGTTAAAAAAACGGATATGCTCACCACAGATGATCATTTTGAGACTAGAGGCATTGTTCTTTCCTGCTGGCCACAGAGCAAATTGAAGATAAGAAGGCAAGAATAATTTTAACATGTGGGAAGCCAGCACACAAAATTGATCATTTAGAGCCTTTTTACACTGTGAATGTTGATTAGTTTAATATGTCTCCCTTCCCATGTATTATATTCATTTTAGCCCTCTAATCTTTGATTCATGTAGCAGGAAAGAAAAAAAAAGGAAGAATGTATATATGGTCAATCAGCTTTAATAATGACAAATTTGTTGCCATAGGGAACATAAAATGCAATGCACAATCCATTCTGCATAGTTACAGAGTCTGCCTATTTCCCTGCATCAGGAATGCTTTCCATGGGAGCAGAAGTATGTCCCTGCTTCTCAACTGCCCTGCAACTCAGCTCATTTGAGGCTGAATGGAACTGCCACTAGCTGGTGGGGATTAGCTCTGGGGCCTACTCTTGGAGGCCCAGCAGCAGAGATCAGTCCCCTTCACCCTTCTACTGTCCACTGTCCTCTATTGCCTCATTCCTACTGCTTTGTCTACCAGGGAAGTAGGCCACAGTCATGTGGGGTCATCCTGGAGAAATTTAGTCCCACCTGTCTGCATTTTCATCCTTGCACAGTCACCTCATTGAAAAGATGCAAATAGGAAAATGAAGAGACCTGTAGAGAAATAAAAAGGAGTTATTGGGACAAAAAGATATCTCATTTATCTGAATCTTGGCCACTGTTCACATTTGCATGTCAGAGCCATGTTATTTCCAGTGAAGCCAGGAGTTTCAGGGTTGAGTGACTTCTTGTGATTGTGTTAGGGTAACCATAGCACCAGGATTTAATTCTTGGGATACCTGGAAGCAGGTGAGGGGTATTGCACTTCCAATTAATGGCAATCCCTTGATCTATAGGTGCCTTCATTTTTGTTACTCTTTTTAGTACAACGCTCCATCTTCACCTGCAGAATATATCCACCGAATTGGAAGAACTGCCCGGATTGGCTGCCATGGGAGCAGCCTGCTCGTTTTGGCTCCTTCAGAGGCAGAATATGTCAACTCGTTGGCTTCTCACAAAATCAAGTGAGTCAGAAACCTGAACAGGGGTTTCAGCTGATCTCACCTAATTAACTTTCTGTCGTTTTTACAGGTGGATAGGCCTTGTAAGCTGACGAAGAACCATTAACCCTTGTGATCCCTAAATGAGTCCCAGAATAGCCAGTGGCAAAAACTAAAACCCTTAATAACATCAGCACATGACAATTTTTATTTCATTGCCAGCCTAAGCAATAGAGTGATCTGTTGCCCTTCGTTTTTCCTTAAGCTAGAGCTGTGTGTTTCTTTCCCCTTACTGTAAAATAAGTATGCACAATCCTCACAGCAGCTTCTTGAAGACCTTTTTTTTTTAACTTTACAATTTTTTTAATATTTTGTATCTTTAAAGTTGATGTGTGTTTTTAAAAATTAGTACAATATACTTATCACACAATTCCCACTCCCCTAGGAAAATAAACCCAGAGAAGGAGTAATTTAGGGACAATTGAAATAAATAGTACCTATTAGTAACCAAGACTTTGCAGCTGCCATTTTGTATGCACACAATCATATGGAAGCACCTCTCATTCACCTGACTAAAGCCCCAGATTCTAACCCCAAGCCAGCAGGCTCAACTGAGTGCCTTACGTGTGGCATCAGAGCTTAGTCAGGGATGTCCAAACTGTGTTAAGAAAGACAAATGAAGCAAGTATATAGAGCTACTTGTTAACTTGGCCAGAAACTATTATAATAAAGCCAGAAATAATTTACCTGGACCACAGAGATGAATTTGTTTGTCAGGGTTTCCATAAAATCTCTAACACAGGAGTTCTTAACCAGGGGTCCATGGACCCCCAAGAAGTCTGTGGAAAGATTGCAGGGGGTCCATGAACTTGAATTGAAAAAATCAACATATTATCTTTATTTTCTCTGATATCTAACTGAAATCTAGCATTTCCTTCACTTATGAAGAGATTCAATAAATAAATTACAGTAGTATTTATTTCACCTGACTGGCAAAGGGATCTGTGGAACAAAAAGGTTAAGAACCAACCCCTGCTCTAGCACCTGAAGTAGCAAGTTCCAATAAATAGCTTCTAAAGGTATGCAGTTTTCCACACTAATTTATATTAAGGATGTTCTTCTACTCAGGCATAGCTCAGTGAAAGATAAAATATTTTGGGAGGTACAGGAAGAGCCCTGAGTATGACCAAGATGGCGGGACATAATACACGCCATGTCTGGGAGCAGCAGTGGCTGCTCGGGTACTGCTTAGAGAGGATGCTGTAACATTAGCACACAATTTGGCTCTTCTGCCAAATATGATTGTCCTGTTTCTTTTCCTTGCCTAGTCCTATGATTTACATAAAACATCAAATAAAACTACAAGACTTTTTTTGATTCCCTAAAGTACACGGCTGAAAAAAACCATTGTGTTATACATCGTAACTGAAATGCCCAAACAGGTGGTGTGGGAACCTGGTCTGGGGAGGAGCCACCCATTTAGAAGAGCTGTATGTAACTGTCCTTGCTGGTACCTGCCATTTTTTCCTCCCTGCAGAACTCTCCCTCTTACCCTGGTAAGACTTTCAAAACTCTTTCAGAGTTACTAGTATGAACATTTATGGACTGAGGCTTAATCAGAAAATGCGCTTTATGTCCTTAACGACAGGGGAGGCAGGAACACGTTCCTGATGGATCAGGTAATAATTTCAAATAGACTAAAATAAAGATGATTTAGGCTTCCCTTTTATTTAATGTGTCTCTTAGAAAGAGTGGTTTTTATTTGTTTCAGGAAGATGTGCACGGTTTACCTTATTTGTTAGTGAAATCTCATGCAGTCAGTCACTGTTCACCGAGAACTTTATCTACAGCAGGCTTCTAAGTTCCCTGAGACCAGAGGCTGGCTTGTACTTTGTGGCCCTTTCAGTGTCTCGGCCAGCACCCTACCAGGAAAGTTTACTCAAGAAATACTCATGGGATTGAAATGACATAGATGTTTCTCTTTTCCCTTACCTTGTTCTCATAGGCTTAAAGCCCATCACAGTGCTATAACTTTTTCCTCTTACACAGAGGAATTTGTTTATGTATAGAAAGCATTTTCAGAATGCTTAGAAAATTTAATTACTGTACCTTAAAAGTCTGTCATTCTACAGCTGCTTTTTTTCCTCTTTCTATTCTAAACCCACAAATTCGCATTCTTCCTTTCCTTTCCACCATCAATTCTCTGGATGTCCTCCCATTATCATTTACTTTGACATGATCTCAGAAAACTGAGTGATAACAGTTACGAAGTCAAATGGTAATTTTCTAATGCCAAAGTTAACAGTGTAGGTGCCTCTGTCTCACCGTGCTCTCTTCATTTTTCTTTATTAAACCCATGTACATTGATTTCTATGAAAAGCTGAAATATAAACCTAAAATTGAAAAGGAGAAAATAATAATTAGCACAAACACTAATGATTAGTGAGCCAAGTCTGTTTTAAAGATATAAAAAGTAAGTTTTTCCTCTGTGGTAATCACATTTGGAAAAATAGTATGCTAGCACACATGTGAAATTCAATATAATTTTCACACTAATAAAGACTACATCTCAGTTATGTTTGGGTCTTGTAGAGGAAGTTGAGAATGATAAAAGTAGGGAAATACTGAGAAGGAAAGATTTTGATTTTTTAGGGGGAGATTATACAAGGTAGTTTAAGAATATTCATTTAAGGGGGCAAAGGGTATTAGTCTGTCCTTCTTTGTTTCTGTCCTGGAAACACATGTTTTCAGAAATCCTGTGCCTGAACCACTGAATGCTTCCTGAGGCTAGCTGTAATAAACCTCAATAAATATCAGAATCTTCTTTTAAGATACAGCCGTGTGTATGTAATACTTCCCGCTATACGTTGGATATCCATATATAGACTTTCTTTGGTTTAATACAGAAGAAATTGAATCTAATAACTAGTTGCAAAGTGTGCGGTGGGAAGGAGACTTGAATATTTTTGGAACCTAAAAGGAACGCTCCTAAGCGTTAAAAGAAAAAAGTGTGTGTATGTTTCGTGCATGAGAACATGAGAGCCAGGCAGCGGGATGCTGGGGTGGCTGATGGATTACAGAGAAGATTCAGAAAGGCAGGGTGAGGCTATCGGCAGCAAGGGCCATCACAACAAATTGCCACCCGCCTTCATACACGGAGTACTGCAGAACTAACCCTGACAATTTAATTTAGGCAGAGTAAGAGACTGGTGCCCTGGGCCTTTGCCGCTTCTGTTTAAATGCTCAGAACTTTGCTTCTACATCCTTTTGACTTCTTTGTATTTGCTAACTTTAACTTTTTTCCACCTCCCATTTAAATGTATTTCTAATGAAAGTCATCATTGGTTTATTGAAATGTAAATGCATCATCAGAATATGTATTTCTTAGATCAGGCATAAGACAGTTCCCTGAAATTATTCATCTGTCTATCTCTTTTCATAGTAAAGTGGGGTGATTCACATCTCTTGATAGAGCCGTAAATAATCGGAGTAGATTTGCTTTGTTCCTCAGAAGAAGCAGTATCTTAGGCACAGGAAGAAGGCCCTTTGAAACTAAGTCACTTCATTTCATTCTCTGCTCCTCTTCATTTAGGGTGTATGGTCCCCCAGCATTGCCACATTAGCACACAACATAGGAACCCAGCCCTGGCTAGAATACCAACACTTCTATACATTTAAGAAAACTGTACCTTTGTGTGGCATATTTCAGTTATTTTGTATCCCTAACTCTGAATGGCATTATTTTTTTCTTTTTCCTTCTTCAAGATTTCATTCCAAATTCTTAGGTTTTTTTTCACTTTCGTATTTTTTCTTTTCTTCTTCTGAAGAAAGTCATGAATAGAGTCAAGTTAGATAGAGAAAGGAGGAGATAGAGCTTGGCTCTATTTTCACCTTCCTTCAGATTTCCAGGCATAAATAAGAGGTAAATTCAATAGCCATTTTATTTCTCTCTCAAATGAAAAGTAGATTTTTCAGAGCGTTTTCCCTCTGAATCCTATCCTTTCAGTATATCCTCTGCCTTCTCCGATTCACTCTTACTGCTATAAAAAAGGTTTCGAATACCCATAGGGCTTTGAGCTGGCAGCAGAGAGAAAATGTTAAGGGGTGGGGGCTAGGGGTGTTCAGGGAAGAGATGACATATTTCAGGTACATCACTGTCAAAGACTTGACATTTTCATTCATAGGTTCATCAGAGTAGCCTTTGGGGGCAAGGGGGAGAATTGTCTTCTCCCACTTGAGGGATTGCCATTCATGTTTTAATTTGCTGTTTCATTTTTTCAAAAAAAACAATGTAACAAAAAATTCATTTTATCTTTTGATGATGTTTCCTCCCCCAGAACTCCTTCCCTTTCTCTTTCTCACTGGGAAGTAGGTTCTCAAATGCTCGTATTTCCTTCTGAGTCTGTAATACGTGATTCTGTATCTGCTTCCTATATATGAAGGCTAGCTCACAGACAATTGGGTGAAGTATAGACTTTCCAGACATTCCCCCCATAGACAGGTTGGACTGTTCTGGCTCCTTATGGCTTCTGCACATAAGTGGAGGCCTGAATACTGTTGTCAGCAATTTGCACATAGCTCTAGATTCATCAGAGATCGTTTGAGCTTCACTCCTTAAAAATTAAGAGGAAAAAAGTAGAGAAGATACTCTAGGGTAGAATAAGATATTACTGGTACTATAGAGAAGAGGCTTTGGTCACTTGTTAACCTTCACTGGGTTGTTAACCCAATAGTTACGCATCTTTGGCCACCTTTTTTTTTTTTTTTTTAAAGTATGAAATTAAAAGGAGTATCTGAAATATTTATTTCATAAACTTATACTGAATTTGAAATAGTATACCAATAAGCTAGCCTACTTAGGTATTATTCAAGATATATTAAGAAATAATGGCATGACCCCTATAAAAGAAATTCAAAATATAGTATATTTTAAATTCTCAGGGAGGATGTTGTCAGGAATATCACCTTATCTGTCCCTATAATACCATAAAGGTCTAAGTTCCTAAATATTTAGGAAAACATTCCCTTCCCTGTGAAATTGTACCTTCTACTTTATGTCTTATTAGCTTGAGAACAGTCCAGTTTTGTGCATCAAGATTTGGGGTGTTTTTGAAGGAATAAAAAGTTTACCTTGATATAATACCCTTCCTTTTACAGTATTTCTGAGATTAAGATGGAAGATATTTTGTCTGTTTTGACAAGAAATGATTGTTTTAAAGGAAGACGATGGGGAAACCAAGTAAGTTTTATTATTTATTGTGCTTGCTGCTATACATGTGACTCATCTCTTGATTTGGGGTAGTAAAGATTTTGCATACAGGTTAGTTATTTCCTCTGTCAAGCAAAACCTATATTTTAAGGACCATTAAAATTAGATGAAGCCAAATCTTGATTGTGTTTTTTCTCTTCTTTGTTTCTGGATGTTTGCTGATCTGTGCGGTTAATGGGCTGTAGTCCATTCTGGAAGTTTGCCATATAGCAGCAGGCTTCCCAGAAAAGAGATCTAGGCCAGAATGAGTTTGGAGGCAGCATTATATGCTCAACCCTGGTGGTCCCTCTCCAGATTATCAACTAGGACAACTGACTAGACTCGTTCATCCAAGACAGCACAGAAAAAATAAGTATCTCTATGTCTCCTTTCAGACACACTTAGTTCATCCATTTTTTAATATGTGTATGTGTGTACACCATACACAGAGGAAGAGTACAGTTGAGATCATTAAAAAGAAAAATTTTTATTAGCCATGCAGTTCCATATGGAGATCCTGAACAGTTGCAGACAGCTCTGCTTCCCTGATGCTAGCCTTTCATTTCCCCACCCCACTGCAACACATTACTCAGTATATTACATATACTTTTATATGTAAATATATATGTATAGTATATATGTAATTTTATATATGTAATTTTCTTTGTTGAAATATTTGTTGTTTAAATATTTTACATTTGTCTTATTATGTCTGAGGATAAGATTGGAAAATCAGAACCAAGAACATCAAGCTTAAGAGTTTCTTCTGTGCTTTAGTAGGTCTTTATTTAGATCAGTATTCTCCCTGAGCCAGGGACTACATTTGACTGACCCTGACTTAAGTTCTCTTGTTCTGGAGAGTGCCTAAGGAAGTGTATCTAATTAAAAGGGGAGGAAATAATCATAACTAGTACCTGAGCATGTATTCTGGTTCTAGCACAGTCCTAGGCTCTTTACATGTACAATCCATTTAATCCTCATTGCAACCCTCTAAGGTAAGTATTATTGTCCCAATTTATAGATGAGGAAGCTGAGGCTTAGGAGATTTGAGGAACCTTCACAAGGGTACATTAATAATGATTAACCCTCGATAGGCAGTCTAGCTTCAAAGGACATGTACTTAACTATATACCACTATACCTCCATTAATATTAACTAATCCAAGAAAATGGAATTAAATTGCTTTTTAAATTAGGTATTGTTACCCATTTTCATAGAGGTGAAATTTGGTCAATAAATGATACCACAACAAAGATAGCTGTGAGCAAAAACTATTTAAGACTCAATTGATCAACTTATTTTAAGTGATATTTCATATCAAAACATCCCAGCCACACAAGACTTTGGACCATCTCTTAATAATGTTTGTTGTCAGGGAGCGGATATGGCTTAAGCGGTTGAGCACCTGCTTCCCACATGGGAGGTCCCAGGTTCAGTCCCTGGTGCCTCCTAAAAACAAAAACAAACAAGAAGAAAACAAAAAAACCAACTCAAGGGAGCCGATGTGGCTCAGTGGTTAAGCACCGGCTTCCCACAACAAGCTCCCGAGTTCAATCCCCTGCCCGGGTACCTCAAAAAAATAAAATAGTGTTTGTTGTCAAGGGAATTGACCCAGTCACCAAACAGATGCTCACTGGTCTTGGCACACTTTTGTACTTCTGGAACTATTGCAAATTTTGGTCTGAATTCTGGAAGGCACACTTAACTCTTCTCTATCAATACTCCATTCACTGCCTAGTAGGTATAGGAACGATCCATTACATGTATTTTAATAGTCGTATTAAAAAGTACCTCTTATTGGAGCTTTTTAAAATTAGATGTACCCATACTAATTAAATCAGAATGTCTGGAGTAGGGAGCCACACCAAGGTAGGCTTGAAAGAGGATCAATTATTAAGGCAAATATTTTTTCTTCCAAGAATAATATAATATTTATTTTGCCTAAATTGACTTTTAAGGTGTTAAAAAATGATTGCTATTGATTTTTAAGTACAAAAATTATAAATGTGAAATGTACTCTTACATTTTTCATATCATCTAAAAGTCATATTTTTAATAAAACATATGTATAAAACAGTCATTTAAAAAAAAAAAAGTGCCTCTTATTAGTTAAGGCTTTTTATTCAGAATGTTCCCATGGACACTTCATTATGGTTCCAGGACAGCCACATGGGGTAAGTAAGGAGTATTTGGAGAGCTCTTTGAGAAGGCAGCAGCCAGGTGGCTAAGAAATGGTAAATCTGCCATTTACCAGCTATGTGACTTTGGACAAGTACTGAACTTTTCAGTTTCTTCATCATATGTAAAATAGAGATAATAATAGTATTCTTTCAATAAGGAGATTGGAGAATTGAGTGAGAAGTATCTCTGAAACCCCAAGTACAATGATCAGTCCTGAATGGTATTTATTAGTAGTAGTATTGTCATCAAAATCATATCATTTATTGCAGATATGGAATTAAAATCCACTCTTTGTGACATGAAGCTCAATGCCTTTTGTGCTGTATCATAAGTGGAATTTTTTTTTTTTTTTTTAAGCTTTTATTTATTTATTCATTTATCCCCCCCTTGCTGCTTGTGCTCGCTGGGTCAGCTAACCACGCCGTGCGGGCGGGCTTGCCTTCACCAGGAGGCCCCGGGAACCGAACCCGGGGCCTCCCATATGGTAAACGGGAGCCCTACTGACTGAGCCACAGCTGCTTCCCCATAAGTGGAATTTATAAGCATCTGCCTGCTCTTCAGAAATAAGAGCAAGCAGTAAAATTATAAAACAAGGTATTAAAAGTTTGATCAAATCTAATCTTTACTTACACCATTTCTGGGACCAGCTTTGGTGGCAGTGTTTATCCCATGAGCACAGATCATCTCTCTCCAGGGAGTTATCCCTGTGTGCATCGGCATATCTCCCTGGAAGCTTAGCCCTGCCTGAAGGACATTTCCCCAAAGAAGGAACAGAGCAGCTGCATTTCCCTCTCTTTCAAGAACAAGCCACAGTCTTTTTTTTTCTTTTTCTTTTTCTTTTTCTTTAACATCTGCCCTTCTCTGTCTGGCTTTAAGCCTTTTCCCTGGCTTGAGGCCAGCCTTGAAGACTTCCTGAGACTTGTGAAGAGCTGTTAGAAGATCATGGTTAAGAGCTGGGTCTCAGAGTCAAACAGACTTGGGTTTGAATCCTTGCTTCACAGCTAGTAGCTATGTGATCTTGGGCAGTTGGTCTCTACAGCTTTAGTTTTCTCATCTGTAAAATGAAAACAGTCATACCCATCCTTTAGGGTCACTTTGAGAATTAAATAAAAAGGAAGCATAAAGTGCTCTGCACAGTTCTGGGCCATGTAAGAACTTAGCAAAGTAAGTTTTTAGGGGCAGAGACTTAACCATCTCATCCCTGAGCTCCTGGTTTGATGCATAAGAATGAATTGAATGCTTTGATATTTTAAAGTTTGGGAATCTAAAAAACAGAAAAAACTAAGCAATGTTGGACTCTCAATGACACTAAAATGGTTACTTTAGAAAACTAAATTAATTAAACTAAAACTAAATTTATCATACCAGGTTCTAGATATGTAGATGAAAGACCAGGTTTATTTGATCAAATTTAACTTTAATTCAAGGGAAAAAGAAAACTAAACCCAGACTACATTACTAATTATCATGTGAATATATAGCTGAGAGTATTTTATGTGTGTGATCCATGTGAGTGGTAAAAACAATAAAGCAGTTACTGGATACAACTTTTATTTTTGTTTTGCCTAAGAAATAACAGTAAGTCTTAATTGCTCTTCTCAATTTGGGCAATTCTTGCTGGCCTATGAACTGAAGCTAGGCAGATAAATGTGGATTCGATAGTTAGGTCTTTTACAGAGATAGCCTTACACCTCATTATAATGCCCTCTTCCTCACCAACTCAATTGAAGTCCATTGTAAATGTCCCTTTGGCACACACATTTTTGGGCTTCTGTGAACAGAAAGCAAGTGAAGCATCTGTAAAATGTATATTTCATATTTAGGTATATAAAATATATATAGCTACGCCTGGGTGTATGAACATTCACTCACTTACAAAGAGAATAAATTTGATCTTTCAACTTTACTGGGAAGCACTCAGACGGTTCTAGGGACCATGGGGGCAAAACTCAGCTTGGCAATAAAGTGATTAAAACAAAATCCTTCCATTTAGTTTTAAAATATCTTGGAAGTTGGTGATAACCAAGGCGCAGTGCTTCCAAAAATAATAATAAAAAAAAAAAAAAAAAAAAAAACACCCTCATCCACCACTGCTACCACCTAAAACTTTTAAAAAAATAGTTTGGCCTAATTATCTTAGACTCATCTGTTGTTTCTTGTTAAGTGTGAAATTTTCATCTTCAAAGTACATGCACACAAGCATATGCACCAAACATATTTTTCCTACAAGCTTTTTTGCCCTGTGAAACATGCCTATAAACTTAAGCAACAAAAAATTTTTACTGGCATTGTGAGATATTAAAATAAGATCAGTAGACCCTTGATTAGTCTTTTTTGTTGTTGTTGTTTTTTCTCTTCAAGATCTGTAGGGTCTTGGAAAGGAATGTTAAGTGTTTATAGAATGTTGGGGGTATGTTTTTCTAAACTACCCATGGTCCATTGGTTGCAAGTTAGCGTCATTAACCAGTACTGAACCTCAGTGTCTTTGAGGGTGGGAGAGCCAGCCCCGCCGGATGTTCATGTGCCTTCAGGGGTTTGACCCGTTCTCGTTAAGAAACATTTTACCTGTCTGGGGCTGGAGATGGTGCTGCCTAACTCTGCCCCACTCTATCTTCAGGTTAAATTTAGACTGTCTGCCCCAGAACTGAAAAAAACCTTCATTCTCCAGAGGGCAGTTTTAAAATAAAGTGTTTCTGGAAGTGGCAGTGAAAGGAGTAAGAAATGCTTTTTCCTAAGTAGATTATGTTTTCTGCCATTAACTTTTCTTATATTTTATGAAAACTAACCTCATTTCAAATGTGTGAACCGAGTTTTATCACTTTTTTTCTTACATATTACACTTGTATACACACTCATATTATGTGTGTGTATATGTAATGGGGGGGTTGGAAAGAAAAGATGCCTCATTTTTAAACCTAAAGGGGGGAATAAGAAAAGCCCTTTGTAATATATTGCCATATTATCACTAAATCCCCTGACAGTTGTGACACAGAAGCAAGTCACCTGTCACTTAAGCTTGAGATCTCTTTAATTTTCTCCTGGAATTCGCACCAGGCTGTCTTTAATTTGAGGCCTTTATTGGAATTCTGAAACCTCTCTGCCTCCCTGGCTCTCAGATCTATTCTGAGAGCTGTTACAGAATGTATACAATAACCAACAGAGGGATTCGGAGAGGGCTGGAGCTCTGTTTATTTAACACTCTAGAGGGATTTTTGTGCTTATTCGGTCCTGGCTGCCCAGCTTTCAATATCGCTTTGACAACCATTCTGCCCTTCTCATTAATTTTAAACAGTTAAAACACAGGAAAAAGAGGGAAAAGTTTTCATTATTAAAGTGCTTTACTTTTTAATAACAGAGGATTCTGTCCGCCAGGGGAAAGGGCATCCTTGCTAATTTCACATTCATATTTTAAAAAACGCAGGGAAGGTGACAGTTGAGCTGCTGAGGTGGCTTAATGAAAGGAGAGCAGGAAAAAAAAAAGTTTGCATTTCACATCAGTTAAGAGGGTAAAAAAAAAATTCTTGTTAATGACAATAGCAAATGTCCACTTTCGTAACACAGTTCCTGAGTGACTTTTCTCTTGACATTTTAGCGGATAAAACCCTCAGGGGGACCATGTACTGTGAAATCAGCTAGGCTGTCATCAACCAAACAGGTAGCAGGAATGATTTGACTAAACTAAAATCATTTTCAGGTTGTTAAGTCTCTATTAATACAGAGATGAACGTCGATCCAAAGAATGAGGCTTTTTCTTCTCTCCCCTTTGTTCTTTCTCTGGCAGCCTGGAAAGTGAAGGAGAAACTCATGTGAGTCTAGGTTAGGCATGGTTATGCCTGACATAGGCGCTTATACCCCTTTCTCTACAAAGGTTAAAAGGAGCACGAACTGGATCTCACACTGCTTTTTTCTTGGTATCCCCCATAAGGGCTCACCAGCACCACTCAGATGATCAACATTGTTTGCGGAGGCACAGTAGCCAAATTGTGCTGGAGAAACTATGTTCTTTTGGATCTCATTTTTACAATAGAAAGCATTCATGCTTAAGATATAGAAAACAACACTAGTTTGTAGTGGGGCTATAATGAAAGGAAATCTTTTCTCTGGGACTGTTAAAGGATGGAAAGAAAATAATTTTATATTAACATTTTCCATCTGGAGGGTCTTTCAGTGCACACAGATGTTACATATTAGAGGGGTGGTTTGCTGTAAAGAGCCAATCTTTTGAATGTGGTTTGCTGGATCAGCCAATTCCTTCATACGTTCCTGGGAACTCAACACAGAGTAGGCACTCTGGTTATGGGCTGAATGAATGAATCTGAAACACTGAAAAGTCTGGACCTGTCTAGGAATTAAGGAAGCATGCTCTGAAATTCAAGGATAGGAGTACTTTTTAAGGCTGAATTTTAAGCAAGTCATTGTTGAATGCTTTTGGAGAGGAACTGTCAATGTTCCATTGATAATTGGGAGGGAATGGAAAAGATTTAAGGCCTGAGTAAGAGACACACTATTCATATGAAAACAGTTTATGTACAGTGGCGTTTTAAATGCCTGCGTTGGACTTGGAAAATTCCAGGGTGTCTCCAATCGTCTCTCATTTTGAACATAAGGGATAAGAGGCCAAGAAGAAAAATCAGTAAGTAAATAAATAAATAAAAAGAACCTATCTGCTCCCTCGCGAAGCCATCCTCCTCTTTGCTTGACTTTAACATCTTTATAGCTCCCTTTTTTTTTCCCCTAGTAATATTGAAAGGATTACACTTGTTGGCCCCTAGGTGGTTACTGTGTGATTTTGTGATTTTACTGTTATTAAATCTATTATAAACTGCTTCATTATTCCTCCCTCTGACTCTGTCTCTCTTTTAATCCTTCTCTCACCCTCCCAGAAATCCTGTGCCGTTGGCCCCCAGGAAATCCGCAAGCGAGCCACAGTCTTGCAGACGGTATTTGAAGATTACGTGCACTCCAGTGAGAGGAGGGTCTCCTGGGCAAAGAAAGGTCAGTAGATTTCTTAGGTGATTATAGAACAGATAGCCCAGCAGAGCACTGTCCCCCGCCTCCATCCACATACCCCAAATGGGTTGAGAGGCCAACCAGGAATCTGTGCTCTCCAGCACAAGCTTTCAATCTCTAATTCTGCAGGGTTTGGAAGCAGGCACGGAAGGCTTTAAAATGATATTAAATGTTAATTTCATCCTTCACCATGTTTTGTACAAGTGAGGCTTTATCTTGGCTTATATCAGGACTAGAGTTTTGACCCAACAACTTGTATCTTAGGGATCCTTTTTTCTCTTTTCTTTGAAAACCAGAAGGAAAAGATATGACATGTCAGTATAAATAGTTGTAGAGATGGAAACTAGAGATGAAGGTAAGGGCTGGAAATATTAAAACTAGCAGTTCCTATTTGAAGTACAAAGAAAAATGGGAAAGAACAGTGGTGAGGAAGGGCCAGAGATCTTGAACTCAATTCATAGGAAATTTACAAGAGAGTTAGATATGAATTTAATATTCAGACTCTTTATAGGATAAATTGGCTCCAGGGATCACCGAGCATTAAATGTGGACTTAACAGTTCACTGTAAGCAGTGAGCAGTACATAGGGGAAGGGGATTTATAATAGCTGATATATTTTTTTAAATAGTGAAATGTTCTGTTTCTTGGCTACTCACTGCCTCATCTGTGTTAATAAGACTTAGACATGTTGGGGGATCCACAGTTATTTTCATTAGTTATCTGCTATTTTGAGAAAAATGCCAGACTGGCTTTTTTATAGGGATAAAATAGCATCCTTTCATTTCTCCTTTTTATGAATAGAAATGTCTTTTTTTTTTTTTTCTTTTTTTTTTTTAATCATTAAAGAAATATTTCTTGATTTAGGCATGTTCTAGATGCTTGGGATACATCAGGGATCAAAGCTGAAAAAAATCCTTGTCTTATAAAGCTAGCATTCTAGTGGTTGGGGTGGGCAGATAGTGCACATGAACATAATAAATAAATCAAATATTCAATTAAAAGGTTCTAAGAGCTATGAGAAAAAGGTAGATCACTGTAGGAGATCAAGGCGGTGGCAGGGCAGAGTGCCTTTTAAGTAGGGGTCAGAGTGAGCCTGAACCCCGTTGTAAAGACGATACTTGAGCAGGTGCCTGAAGAGGGATGACCCATGCAGCTCTCTGAAGAAAAGGCATTCCAGGCAGCAGAAACATCCTGCACAAGGGAACTCAAGAAAGGCTATGTGGCAGGAAGGAGTAGAGGAGGCAAAGGAGGCGGACCATGTAGGGCTTGGAGGCTATCCTAAGGGCTTCAGGTTTTACCCTCAGTAAAATGGGAGCCATTGGAGGACTTTTAACAGAGATGTGGCATAATCCAACATAAATTACAGAAGATACCTGGCTGCTGTTTAAGAATAGACTTTAGGGAGCCTAGGGTAGAAGAAGCTGGAATACTGGTTAGGTCCAAGAAATAGATGATTAAAACAGATTAGTCAAAAAATTAATGAATTTGAAAAAATGTTTTTTGGAAAAGCGGGTTAGTCAGCAAATATTTTTGAATACCTATTATATACCTTAGTACTTTATAAAAGCAATCCTTGTTTGTAGTCATAAAACTAGAACAGATCAGAACTACACAAGGTGTAAAGGTGAAGTTCCCAGTTAATTGCCCCAAAGACCTCTGATATATAATTAGTGTGTATCCTTCAAGACTTTTTAAAAAATAATATTCTGTTCCAACATTTCCCTAAAGTGAATTAAGCAATTCCTAAGGGTTTTTCCTAAGAACTTACCTTTAGAGGGGTTCTGAAACATATCTCTCAAGAGAAATAAAATATTTGGCACAATGTAATTTTACAGGGTTTGTTAATTTGATGAAAATTAGACAAATTCAACTTGCTGTGCAGTATATAATTAGATGTTATATTGCTGAATTTCAGATTAATAACAAAGATGCAGTGGAAAGAATTAAACACATTAAACCCATATCATAATCTTTGAGTTGGATTTTGGTGTCAGTCAGAGGCATTTTGGGTATTCTGGTATAACTACAACTATTTCAGAGGTCATTGTAGTACAAATTATATTAACCAAGCTTTAGAGAATGTGGTTTTGAGATTTCTCTTATTGTCACCATTGAACTTGTTAATATCAAGAAAAGCAGAGTTACTTATCTTCTGTTTTAAGGATATTAGAGTGGGGCTACTCCCCAACGTTTACATACGTGAAGAAAATAAATATATCATTTTTCTTATATGCTAATTGATTTCCACACCAGATTGATGATAATGGCCTGTGACTAAACCACCTATAGTAGATCTCAGTCAACCCACTTTAAGAATAAAGTTCTCCGCTATTGTTTTCTTTCCTCTTACTTAAGATTGCTAAATCTAGAGGTTCAAGGGAGTAAACACATACTTGCCACCCTAAAGGTATTGAATTCACAACATAAGAACAGCCACTACACCCCATAAGTTGATAATGTCTTGCACCTTTCAATCTGCATATGCAAATTCCCCACCACTTGCTTCCCTTTTATGCCGTTTTAGAACTCACCTCATGAATAATTAACAGAGCAGCTGGCTTTTGCCTTTATGGCAGAAAACTAGTTGGAAACTGGGCCAAGTATGCATTTGTTTTCCTTTTGCATTTTCTTTTCTTTTTTCTTTTTTCTTTTTTCTTGGAGAAGTTGTGGGTTTACAGAACACTCAGGCAAAAAATACAGGGTTTCCGTATACCACCCTATTATTAACACTTTGCATTGTGGCACATTTGTTATAATTGATGAAAGCACATTTTTATAATTGTACTACTGACTGTAGTCCATGGTCTAAGTTAGGGTTCTCTGTTAGTGTTGTGCAGTTCCATGATTTTTTTTTTTATTCTAGTAACATATATATAACCTAAAATTTCCCCTCTTACCCACATTCAAATATATAATTCAGGGCTGTTAATTAGATTCACAATATTGTGCTACCATTACCACCATCCATTACTAAAACTTGTCTATCACCCTTAACAGAAACTCTGTACCAATTAAGCATTAACTCCCCATTTCCTTCCCCACACCCACCACTGGTAACCTGTTTCTTGACTTCTGAATCTATAAATTTGTTTATTCTCATTATTTCTTATCAGTGAGATCATACAATATTTGTCCTTTTGTGTCTCGCTTATTTTACTCAACATGATGTCTTCATGGTTTATCTATTTTGTCACATGTATTGAGACTTCATTCCTTTTTCACAGCTGAATAATATTCCATTGGGTGTATATATACCACATTTTGTTTATCCATTCATTGGTTGATAGACACTTGGGTTTTGGCAATTGTGAATAATGCCTCTTTGAACATCAGTGTGCAAATATCTGTCCTAATGTCTTATACCTAAGTAGTGGGATTGCCGGGTCACATGGTAGTTCAGTACTTGTCTTTCTGAGGAACTACTAAACTGCCTTTAACAGCAGCTGCACCATTTTACATTCCCACCAGCCATAACTGACTGTTCCTATTTCTCCACGTCCTCTCCAACACTTGTAATTTTCCATTTTTTTCATAGTAGCCACTCTAGTGAGTGTGAAATGATATTTCATTGTGGTTTTTTGATGTGCATTTCCTTGGTGGCTAATGACATTGAGCATCTTTTCATGTGCTTTTGGCCATTCATATAATATCTTTGGAGAAACAATTTAAGTCTCTTTTTTTGGCCCACCTTTTAATGGGGTTGTTTGTCTTTTTATTGTTGAGTTGAAGGATTGCTTTAAAATATTCTGGATATTAAACCCTTATCAGATGTGTGGTTTCCAAATATTTTCTCCCATCCTTTTACATTTTTTGACCCAGTCATTGTTGAAACTAGCATTTAATTGTTGTCTGTTTCCAAAGCAGTTACTAACTTTTTTCTTCTCATTTCTTGCATCTTCTAGCTAGGGATTCAAGTGTTAAAAATAGTGATAACCTAAGTTTGAATTCCAGACTCCTGAACAAAATTTTCAGAAAATGGAGTTCCTTATCTCAAAATTAAACTGTGGTTTGATCATCTCCATCTAATAGTAGGGGCTACATGTGCAGGATTTATGCCTATACTTAGAGAGGGTGCTGCTTCAAGTCAAAAAAACCCATACCAATGATGAAAAATAGCCCTTCTCCCCTCAGTGTGATTAGAAGTACTTTGCCAAATGAGTCAGGTTGGAAAACACATGTGCCTTTACTTTGTACAGACGTGTATTCTTTTGGCAGTTGTGGGGCAGTGTTGGGAGGAGCAAATATTATCTTCACCTTATAGTCTGGAGTTTTGCTCCTTGTTATTCTTTGATCTTAAACATCACCCATAAGATATTGCTATGCCTCATCCAGAAAGTCCATGAATAAATTTGATTTTGTGAAAAAGGACAAAATGCCTATGTTGGGTATTTTTAAGTAGATTGCCCCTAATTGATCTATCTTAAATAGTTGGCTAGAAATAGGAACTGGTGACTACAAAGGACTCATTCTAACTGGCTATAGCTTCATCTGTCATCCCAAATAAATGTCTGATTTCATTACTTCTCTACTTTCTGCTTGCATTGACCCCACAGCCTCTATTCCTACTGCACATTCTAAACACTGCCAATGTGAGCCACTTACTGCCCCTTGGAAGGTCCTACAGACAGCTGCTGCAGCATCTGAAATTCCTACTTCTCTAAATTATCCAAACATGGGAGTCCATGCAAGTATGTGAGGATAACCAACTGTCGCTATCCCTGGTGAGATGGGAGCCTTGAGAACAAGGAGATTTAGTAAAATTATGTAGTGTGAAATGCTGCCTGACCAGTTGTCTGGGGAGAAAACACTTCCTGCCATTTCTTAGCAAACTTCTTGGCCAACTTATCCCTGTAAAGCTGTTAGTTGGGCACCTAAATCTCCTGAGACAGAGATTCTCAGTCCTCAGCTCTTAGGTTTGGTATAAAGAAGGTGAGGAGGAAGTGGGGAAAGCCAGGCAATAGTCCAGGGGGTAATCTGCCAAAGTAGAGAGGAGACCTGGGCCAGGATTTGGATAATGAAGGCTTTAAGAGTACAAACTCTTTGGTTTGGTTTGGTTTTGGTTGGCTTCAGTCTGGTTCTTTTAGACCAGAGTGAGTGTTCAGGGTTGGGGAAAGAAAGGGAAGTAGAGCAAAGAGGCTGAATCTCCTGGGTTGTTGTAGTTATGCAGCTTTCACCTCTGAGGACCAGAATATGTAGCTTAGTGTCTCAGAGCCTGATGTCAGAACCCTCCAAACAGTACAGACCATTTGAAGTGTTAAAGATTTTCTTTGAGAAAGTTAGTCCCCAGTTATTAAAAAGGGGAGTAAGCACAGATTTAAGAGAGGGGTGCACAGGAGTGCCTTGGTTATTATTTCTCATCGATTGGGAAAAGGAGTTCACTTTGCTCAGTAAATAGAGCTTTGATGGATTCCCAAGATCCTTCCAGGAGTTGATCTGCTAAAATGACACTTTTTATTACTGTTCATAAACGTCAGTCTCCAGGTGCTACTGGGATATTACGTTTAAGCCATGGGCAAACTTGCCAGTCCAGTGGCTCAACAAGCGAGGGTGAGGGAGACTAGTAGTTAGTGCCTCCTTCCAATAGAGTACAGGGGTGGGCTGTAGCTTGGCTGCCAGGAAGAACAGGGCTTGGAAGTAAAGTGAGCAGTGATGGATATGGGAAGCTGCTTTTCTGAACAATTCCCTCCTTCCCTGTTGGAGTAAGGAAAGGGCAGACACTTAATTTTTACTGTTATTGCAAGATATTTGAGGGGGAACTGGGTATAGAAAAATCTTTTCTCAAAGGAATACAGAAGTAAGGCATAGCCAAGGCTCCACTTTCCTGGGAACAGAGTCTGGCTTTTCTCTGGCCAGCAGGGGGTTGTAGAACAAGGACCCCCTTAAGTTTAAAAATGGAACCACAACTTTCCTGATAGAATGCTTGATGAACACCTCTGTTTTGTGGACTCATTTACATATGTAATAATTTTCTTTATCCTATTCTTAATTGCTTTTCTCATTTCCTTTTTTATGCATTCTTTGAATCTGTATTAGTTGATCCTCTTTGCTGTATTGCGCTGTATTTGTCAATCCAGGATATTTTTAGTATGAATTTGGTTTTAAAATCCCATGAGTACACAAAAAACTGGTGCCAGTGGTTGCCTCTGGATAGAGAAACCAGAGGCAGGGGTTGTGGTGGAGGTGACATTTATAGTGATGTCATTCATTCATGTTGAACATAAATTTTAATTTGGAAAAAAATTTTCCCAACATAAAGGTCTAATGATTTCCTTATTTTCATAAGAAAATGATGTTTACTTTATGTTGAGTATTTGTTAATTTCTTCACTCATTTTCCTTTTCATTCATTTATACAACAAATGCTTATCAATGCCTGTTTTGTGCCAGGTTCTGTGTTAGGCCCTGAGGCTATGATGAAGAAGAAAGCCAGGCCCCTGCCCTCATTGATTGTTACAGGCTACACAGTAAAACCTGAAATTTTACTGGGTTTATTTCAAAGTGATAGTCTTATCAATTTGTTCTTTTGATAAATTAAAGAAATACACAAAGTATAGATTTGGGGTTGTTGGCATATGTTGTAACTGCCCTGGATGTGCTATGGTGGTCACCTGACAAAGTAAATTGCAGAGCATAAACTTCAGGCTGAGGCACGTGTGGCCCTTTGAGATCTCAGTCCTGACAGCATTCCTGCTTCCCCATTTTTATTTCAGCTTTGCAGTCCTTCATCCGAGCCTACGCAACCTACCCCAGGGAGTTGAAGCATATCTTCCATATCCGAGCCCTCCACCTTGGGCATGTGGCTAAGAGCTTTGGGCTAAGAGATGCCCCCACAAATCTTAGTGTCTCGGCTATAAAGAAAAGGAAAACAAACCAGAAAAGGTAAGATGAGCTGAATTTGTCCTGTCATAAATGGCTGCAAGTCAGATGAGCTTAGAGAGAGCTCCATTCAGATTAACAACAGTGAGATGAGGTAGGCTATGGCTCAATGTAAACTCTTCCATCTTTGGTTATTGTGGTAAATTTTTGCTAGTATGTGTCCTTCTTGGAACAAGAGAAGACATTTTAAGGCACCTGTAGAAATTCAGTGGTGTCTCCAACCAGGCGCAAATCTGTTGGGTCATATTTACTGTCTACCAGTAGAGTGACTAGGGAGCTTACCGCAGTCAGAACTTCAAATGTGCTGTAGTCTACCCTGGAAAACATCTGAGACTTGTACAAAGACTTCCGAGGTGTTTCATGAAATTAGCCCTGTGGGGAGATGGGAGGGAAGAAATGCCATCTGCCGGAGCTGGTGAAGCAGATCTCCAACAGGGTGGCTCCAGGGTGCTGGGCTTGGCAGGACAGGGCATTGCTGTCCATGCTGCTGATATATGTCTCCAGTGCTGGGCAAGAGCAACGGACTGTCTATCCCAAACAAAAACGTGTTCAGAACTGGACAGAGGTCCTAGTGAGGGGAAAGTCAGAGGGAAGAACCTTGGCCTGCAGGTTGATGGCTGGGCTCTGAGTCCATCTTCACAATTTCAAGAGGTCCTGAGATTATTTCCCTCAGTAAATGAACTTGGTCAAAGGTCTTTTTCACTTCAAAGACAGTGTTCTTTTAGTATCGAAATCTAGCACATTCCAGGAACTAGGAACTAGATATTATAGGTAGCACAAGCTTCTCTAGTAAAGGAACTTAGGGATTAATTGCCGTTCTCCTTTTTTTAAAAAAGTTATATTTTATTTATTCCCCCCCCCCCGCCCCCATTGTTTGCGCTCGCTGTCTGTTCTCTGTTCATTTTCTTTTTAGGAGGCACCAGGAACTAAACCCGGGACCTCCCTTGTGGGAGAGAGGCACCCGATCACTTGAGCCACCTCTGCTCCCTGCCTTTGTGTCTCTCATTGTGTTTCTTCGCTATGTTTCTTCATTGCATTATCTCGCTGCATCATCTTGTTGCATTAGCTCACTGCGCCAACCCCATCGTGTCAGCTCGTCTTCTTTAGGAGGCACCAGGAACCAAACCTGGGACCTCCCATGTGGTAGGCAGGCGCCCGGCTGCTTGAGCCACATGGGCTTCCTGATTGCCCTTATCTCTCTCATGCAACCTTTGGATGGGGGGAGGTTACACTGAATAAATGTTTGAGGAGCAAAAAGACATTTCTTTCACTTGCCCTGATTTCAATTTGAAATCCTTGAATGCTCTGGGACATAAATCCATCCTTCTTTCTCCAGATCAGATACAAATGCCACCATGTACTTGCCCTGACTCTGACAATCTGTAGGCAATACCACACTTCCCTATTTGGACCAACACAAGGTCTGTATTGCTCATTCATGAAGCATTGATTACCCCATCAGCCATGTCAAGGCCCAACATCTCTGGTGTGAAATGGCAGAGACGGAAGGCCTGCCCTGTGGAGGGAAACTACATTGATCTTCATGTCTAAGAAATGGATTTATGTCCCAGCTCCGTTCTCATGTGGGCCTTGAACCATATTTTTTCTTAACTTCTCAGAGGCTGTTACCTCAACAGAAAAGGGAAAAGAAAATCCATGTTTTTAGATACTTTACAAGATTGTTTTGAGGATCAAAACTAGATGATGTGTGTGAATATGCCTTTTGGACCATAAAGGCCATGGTGATGGAGCTCCTTTGGACAGAGAGCTAGAAACAGGTTAAGATGGGTTAAGATTCAGGAACATCCAACTTGACACCTAAAAAACTCTTTATAATAGATAAAAGCTTGCCTAATTCTAACTCCAATTTTGGATTTTTAAGATGGTTGGGTTTTTTCTTATATTAATGCCTCTCATAGGGCAATAGTCCAATAAATTTGTGCGGCAGATGTAAACCATTTCTCCACAAACTGCTTTGCCGCAATGCCCAAATGAGAGTGAGGGGCCTACAGCTCTGGTTGTCTCTAGTCAATTTTAAGGTCCAAAGGTGCAATGCAAAGCATCGCCTGCTGCTGCACACCACTTGTCCTAGGCTGGGCTGCCAGGCTAGAGATTTCTCCGCCTGCCCTCTGCTAGAGCCAAGGCCTCCTCCCAGAGAGAGAAGACTCTTCAGATCTACTCCCAGAAATGCACAGCTGTGCCAGGATCTTAGGCTGCAGTGCATCAGAGTTAGCTTCCTGTTTGGGGGGTTGGTATAGCTGATATCTGCGCATATTAACTTTCATTTTGAGTGCATAACAGGACCGTAAGCTTCCTGCATGTGAGAGTGCCCTTCTAGTAATCTGGAAGCCTGGCCATCATTTCATCACTTCTAAAATGTTGACACTTTGTGCAGTAAGACTAGACCTACCATGATTATTCTTGAGACACGTCTGTATTTGTGTATTGCTCTCCCTTCAAATAAATGCAATTCCAATATTTTATTGTTAGCAGATGATCTACCTTTATGACTGGAAATTTCATTAGCAAGTGTTAATCCAGATAGCAGCTCTTCAGACTGGGACGTCTTCTGCTCTTACCCAGATCCTGGAAAGCAAAGTGGGGAGGCAGGAAGGCAGTTGGGAGGGGGAATTGGAGACAGCATTGTCCTTACCTTGAGAAACCACCAGGGAGAGAGCAATCCTCCGCCTCCTGCTTCAGCTGACCCTCGCTAGCAGATGGGCACCAGGACTACTATGCCCCTGTGAGCAGGGGATTTAACAGGGCTTTATTTAGGGAAGAATGGACTGATTAGCCGATAAAGAGCATGTAAGATGGTATGGGGCAGCCTTTGATGTCTGGCTGGCGCAGCAGGGAGCCGTGTGGTGAGTGACAGCAGTGTGTCACAGGATTACTCCGCTCACGACAATACTGCTCTCTGTTCTTGCCATGTCACCACTCTGTTACAGCTACTTTTTCAGTTGTTATGCCCTTCTTTTGAAGGCATTTCTCCCTGCACTCCTTACATCCTCCCATCCCACTCCTGCCTTAAGACACAGACGGGCACTCAAGGATACAGTAGGTACTTTTTTTTATTTGGGGAAATCTTGTCACTCCTGGAGGAAGAATGACTTTGCAGCTAATCTGCACATGGACCGTATAATTGTGGTCAGGGTAAGCGGCAGAGAAAACTTGACAGATTTTCCACACCTCAGTCAGGGCTCAAGCAAATGCCAGTTGCTGCTTTTTGAGGCTGGGAAAGAAAAGTCCATTAAGCTCCACAAAGTACAGAGAGTTAGACTGTGGCCACAATTATTGTTCTGAGCTGAAATGTCTCCTCTGAAATCCATCTGTCAGGAAAAAGAATGGGTTCCTTAGGTTTTATATGGGTGAATAAAATAATAGCACAAAATTCTCTAAAACTATTCAGCATTCCATTTTGTGGTGTTTATGGCCTAGAATAATTACATATTATGTGCAAACTTCTGATACATATATAAACAAATCAAATTTATCAGACTGTTAGTAAAATGTTCTCTTTAATCACCTGCCGTACACCAAAGCAAGAGTTCAAACAGGGTTTAAAAATATGAATCAAGGGAAACGGATGTGGCTCAAGAGGTTCGGCGTCCGTCTACCATATGGAGAGACCGGGGTTCGATCCCTGGTACCTCCCGGTAAAAAAAAAAAAAAAAAAATATGAATCAAGGGCAGGTTAGGTTAGGACAAAGGGAATTGTAGCTCTTAAAAGCCTTTATTCCTTTATTTGACCACTTTTCAGGAAAAGGAAGTAAATAATTAATTTCCCCAAATGAGATCTTAATAACCAGCTCTCTGTCTACCTTGTCAGTCCTTAGTTCTGAAAGGGAACACTAAATGTCTTCCCTCTGCACAAGAAATACTGTCACAGGCACAAAAGTTCTTCTGACGCCTACACACAAACCTGTCAAACCCCCCACCAGAAATACCTACATATGCATGTACACAGACGATTGGTGATACTGGTAAAATATTGAATGGCCCTTTAGCAACAAGCATCACAAAAACAGCATTTTCCTTCCATGAGATGCAGCTCGTATTTTGAAGCTATGAAGAATGCAGCAGTTCCTAAGAAGCAGAGGTAACATATCCTTGCAAACTCCTGCACCTTTCCAGGAGACTCGGAGACCCAGGGCTGTCTGCTGTGCAAGGACGGGGGGTGATGTTTGCCAGGCTGTCTGTCTGGGCAGTAACACACGTGAGTGAAAGGTATCCAGGAACCGTGAGCAGGCATACCTTTGAGGGCCACAATTCTCTCAATCTGTCTGGCACACTGTAGAGAATGGTTCCAGAATATCATAACTAACGTGCCTTTTAAAAGATTGGAGGCACCAGGACAATATTAAAGAGTGTGTCTACTATTTTTAGACCACTCTTTCTCCATAAATTATATGCAGTACTCAGGTGCCACTTTTTTCCCCAAACAATTTAGATTGTAGCCAAGACAGGTTTTACCCCTGACTTCTGTCTTTCTGACATTCTTCTTAGGGTTCCAGAACATCTGGGACATCTTCACTATTAGTAATTCAGTAATTTTTTTTTGGTTCCCCTGTTCTCAGCTTCCTCCTTTTAGAGTCTGGTTTGAATCCTGGCCAGGCCACTTATAATCTGTGTGCCATTTGACAAATTACTTGGCCTTTCTGTGCCTCCATTTCCTCACCTCTCAAATAGGGGTAATCAAACCTCATAGTGTTATGGTGGCATTAAATGAGATAACAGGTATAACATATTGACACACTATGTGGCACATGAATAAGTGAGAGCACTTGTTGATAATAATGGTAATATTATATTGATTCTCTCAATAATGGTAATATTATATTGATTCTCTCTCTTGGCCTTCGTCATACTTACAAGTATCCTTGGAGCAAAGAGAACTTGGAGTGTAGTTAAGTTGTGATCTTTTAGCACCCTTGAACTTTTCTTATCAGGAACAACCTTGAAAACATGGAACCAGTTCCCACAAAGACTAGCATTAAGAAGCTCTTGCTGCAACTCCCTGCAAAGCAATATTCTCATTATTAGGAACAGCTTGCCTGCCAGTTTTTATATGGCATTTACAACCTCCCTAATATCACTTAATTAACTGAAGGCAAACCTGGTATCTTGCCCAACTGTGAAAATTTTCTCGAATTTTTTGAGCCAGTTATCATTCTATAAAAAGACAGATTGGGCCAAACATGAGATCAGAAGCTGGACAAAGCAAGCCACACTTGGAAACACAGGGATTTCTCTTAGTAAATTCATTGCACACGAGTCAGTTCTCTTCTAACTCACTCTCTCAGCAGCATTCAATACTATTGATCCTCCCCAACCTCCTTGAATCAGCTTTGGCTCCTTCCAACACTATCTTTGTGAATGGCAGCTCACAGCTCTTCAACTTCATCTGAACTTCAAATATAGTCAGAACCTCCACACCCCTCTTCCCATCTTACCCTGGCTTAGAACTTTCAGTTCCCATTATTCTAATAATTACAAACATACATTAACAACAAAATATCAAATGCAAATCCCCCTCCTTTCTAGGCCCTGCGTGGATTGGCCTTTGCCGACTGTTCAGCCTCATGGCACCCCCACTTCTCTCATTCCCTGCCTCAGGACCTTTGCCTGAATATTCCCTGGGCCTGGAACTCCTGCCCTCTCCTCTTCATCTTTGGAGCTCTGTCCCTTCTTCAGGGAAGTCTTCTCTGACCTACTGGACCAGGCTACCCTGTTCACACCTCTCTTTCAAACATTTATAGCAGTTTTACATTGATTTGTGTTATTTTTTATGTGCGTGATTAATGTCTGTCCTGTCTGGAATGTTGCTCGTGAGTAGAACCCTTGTCTGACTTTTGCTTGTCTCCCCAGCACCTGTCATAGCACCTGGCACGTGGCAAGTGCTCAATAAATATTTTTGAATGAATGAATGGAAACTGAAAACATTCTGAAATTCTGAGATAAAGTGCCTAAAGAGAGAGAGAGAAAGAGATGGAAAGAGAGGGAAAGAAAGTAAGGAAGGGAGGGAGGGAGGAAGGGAGTAAGGAAATGAAAAAGTTAAATGCCTCTATTTGGTGAACCCTGCAAAAACCTACTACCTCTGTGATGAGGAAATTGTTTTCAGAGCCCCATGTTCCATTTGTCAGTCACAGTCTTGCCTGTGACACGCATGGAGTTGGGATTTCCTTCCTCTTGGCATAAAAGCAGTCCCCAGGAAGAACAACAGTACCCCCTGCTGACTGCCCAGCATGGCCAACCCTTGGGTGTTGTTTTCTTGACTTCTCAGGTGGAGAGGCACGGGGATCGGTCCACAGAACCTAGAAACTGGCTGCCATTAGTAGCTGTGAGAACAGATGTGCATGTGCTATGGGAAAACAGAATCTACTCAGAATCTTCTGGGGAGCTGTATTAAAATATAGATGCATAGGCCCCAACCCAGGAGATTCAGTAGCTTTTCGGTGGCATCCAGAAATCTCTATTTTTTTAATAAGCACCAGCCCAGTATAAGGAAGCTCATAGAAGTCTGAGTGGGACTGCTGTTTTTTAAAATCTGAATGATATGGAGGTAATCATGAACTTGGCTACCAAATTTCAAAAAGCAAGACCCAGGGGCAATTCCTAGGAACTTGAAAGAATGTGGTATTCAGGACAGGCAATGAGGTATCCGCCTTAACATTGCAGGGCAATGAGATGCTAGTTAAACTATAACAATGGTTAGGAGATGAGTTATGGTTAGTAATATTTTAATGTTGAATCTGGGTGAGATTGTAGACACAAGCATATTCTAATGGCATCTCTGACGAGGGAGACAAGATGTATGACTTTGAAGTTTATGCTGAATTGTCTCTTTGGGGAATGTGTACTGAGGAGAAGATTAAACTTTTGTCCATGCTGGAACAAGGAATAGGAAATTCCGGGTGAAAAACACTTGACACATAGCAGCCACTGAGGGACTCTGTCAAATGAATCAATTTGTTGATTATTAAGTTTGCCCAAGTAGTGTTCACAGTACAACTCCAAATGGGTTGCACTGTGTGGGGCCTGTGCTCCAGTGGAAGCTTTGCCCCTTTCCCTCTTAGCAGACCCAATGCAAATCCCGTTTTATTTCCCTTCCATCCTCTCTGTGGTCAGGTACTGTGGACCCTGCTTTTCAGTGCTCTTTTAATTACAGCTGTGCACATGCAGCTTTTTACATTTGGCCTTTTCCTTCTACCACTATTTTTTTTTTTTTCTTTTCTATCTGGCACCATGCAATTACCAGCTTTCTGCCTCCTCATGGAAAAAACACACCCTCATCCCCACCTGGCTAATGAGGCGATTAGAGGGATTTCACAGTGACCCTGAGCTTCCTCTGCACCTGGGTCACCTGCAGTCAGCAGGAACTACAGGGTATGCTTTCAGTCAGGCAGGCAGGGCTGACAACAAAGAACAGGAACCCAGCCAGCCTCTCCTGGGAGGATGCTGGAGATGGTCTTATTCACTGTTGTTGCCTTCCAAGCACTGGAATTAGAAGACGTGGCTGGCCCAGCGTGCATCAGCAGGATACCAGATGAGGCTACGTGCAACAGGAGATCACCCAGCTCTTCATTAGATTGTCCTTGCTCAGAGTTCTTCTAATTCGTATTTGAGAAATCAAGAAAGAACATGACGGTCCCTCAGCTTTCCCCTTTCCACTACTCCAAGGAGACTCCTTGCTACACAGTTTAGTCAGTCATCCTACTAATACTTACTCTTCTAATTTATCTCCACCTTCTCTTAGCTCCTTTCTGCCATTGGAAGGTTTTTATATCCCTGACCCCTCCACAGTCTCCTCACTTTAATGATGCTAGAGCCTTTCCCTCTTGTTATGATCTGTACAAGATGACACTGGGTCTTTTTCAAATGTCACCTTTATTCCAGTCCTGTTATTATAGCAGCAGTCTGGAATGTAGAGTAATGTCTTCACTACTTAACAGTCAAGAAGAGGGATGCACTTTGAGAATGGCCATCCCAGAGCAATGGTGTATGATTCTTTTTACATTTTAATTGTAAGTTCTTTGGTATCCTCATCATCGTTCCTCTTGAGGGTTTACGTGTGCCCTCCACTGAGCTGAGTCCTTCATGTGCATTATCTCATTGAAACCTCACTATTTCCCTTGGAGCAAGGCAGTACCCCCATTTCCCAGTGAGGAAACAGACGTGCTCAGTCATATGGCCCCAGAGCTGCATGATCCTGGAGCCCATAACCGTAACCACTCTATTTTTCTGCTTCCTTCCATACCCTTTTTGCCCATACCAGTATTGGGCAAAATGGCAAGTATCTGAACTCTATTAAGAATACTTTTCGCAGAGCGGTTGTAACTCAGTGGTTGAGTGCCTGCTTTCCATGTACAAGATCCCAGGTCTAAGCCCTGGTACCTCCTAAAAAAATAAAAATAAAAACTTTTCTTTTTTTCATGTGAGCAGATGGCTTGCCATTCATGCAACCAAAGAAATGCACTTAAAAGCAAGAGATAGGGAAGCTGCTGTGGCTCGATCGGTGGGGCTCCCGTTTACCATATGGGAGGCCCCAGGTTCGGTTCCCGGGGCCTCCTGGTGAAGGCAGGCCCGCCCGCACGGCGCGGTTGGCTGACCCAGCGAGCACAAGCAGCAAGGGGGGGATAAATGAATAAATAAATAAAATCTTTTTAAAAAAAAAAAAGCAAGAGATATTTTGGTTCTACATAAATTTTATTTGAAACCTTAGGTAGCAATCCCTTGGGGAACTTGTAGAAGCCTTATATTTGTCAAGGCAATCATCTCAAAAGAACTTTGAGAAGAGATGATTGTAGGCAAAATTTGGATCTGATTTTTTCTCTAGTTTCCTTCTAGGTCTAGAAGCAGAACAGTGGGGTGGAAGAAGCATGGGCTTTAAAATCAGGCAGTCCTAAGTTTGAACCCCAACTCTAGCACTCAATGACAGTTTATAAAATGGAGGTACCATGGCGTTGTTGTAAGGGTGTGATAAAAGATAACGAATAGTAACACATAACACAGTACTGAGCTTAGAGTGGTTGTTCAATAAATGCTTTTCCTCCACCCTTTCTCACCTTTCTCTCTAAGTAGAGAATGAAAACGTTGTAGAATCTTAAGGTTGGAAGTACCTTAAAGTTCCCAGAATCTGAACACGCTGACCTGACTCTCATCCTGTAGCTGCTTTGATTATCTGGCCCTGCTTCAGAAGTCTGGGCAGTAGAGGCTCACTACCTCCCTGGGGCTGCCCATGCCATGGTGGATCCTGCTCACTGGTAGACTTCCTGGAAGTGAGTCAAAATCAACTGCTTTCAGTTTTTACCCTTTGGCCTTATTTCCACTGTTTGGTCTTTGTGAGATTCAAGTGCTGAATGTGCATGATTTGCAAACATAAAAATAACAACGTATGGTGCTGTTATCATTGATCAGGCCAATCCCTCATTCACATAATAGTGTGTCAGATATCTGATGATGGCTTATTAGTGCCTCCTACTCTTTTCTATTTAAGATTTATTTTATTTATTTCTCCGTCTTCCCTCCCACCATTTGCGCTCACTGTCTGCTCTCTCTGTCCATTCATTGTGCACTCTTAGTCTGCTTGTCTTCTCTTTAGGAGGCACCCGGAACCAAACCCAGGACCTCCCATGTGGGAGAGAGGCACTCAGTCACTCAATTGCTTGAGCAACCTCCACTCCCTGCTTTGTGTGTTTCTCATTGTGTTTCCTCTTTGTGTCTCCTCGTTGCGTCATCTTGTTGTGTCAGCTCACCGCTCCAGCCCATGGTGTTAGCTCGCTGTCTTGCTCGTCTTCTCTAGGAGGCACCGGGAACCAAATCTGGGACCTCCCATGTGGGAGGTAGGTGCCCAAATGCTTGAGCCACATCTGCTTCCCTCATTTAATTCTTACAACTACCTCTGGAGATACCATTATCCCCTTTTTGTAAATGATCAGACTGGAACTTAGAGAAATAAACAGCTTGGCAAAACTTTGAGAATAAGCTCCACAGCCTCTAAGAGGATCTTACAGGTTCCACCCACTTAGAAGTGCTTGCTTTTAATCAGTATACCTGCCCCAGGATATATATCTACAGCACCTTCAGCTGCTCTTCAGGCCACATGGTTTGCAGTCTTCATTTGGATGGCTTATCTCTGAGCCCATCCTAGTTTACCTATGTTCTTTTCAAAATCTGGTTCTTAGAACTTCCTAAACTCAAAATAGAAACTAACCAGAAAAGAGAGTAGGGCAGTTGCTTTTAGAGCCTGCCTTTCTATCAGTACAACTAATAGTAACAGCAAGAATCACAGCTATCAGTGATGGAGCGCTCAGCATGAGTCAGGCTCTGTCCTGTGCTATGCCTTACCACATTTTGTCCTCACAACTATCCTATGTGATCATTGTATTATCCCTGTTTTACAGAGGAGAAAACTGCCCACACTTAACACTGCCTTTCACAGGGTGAAACTGGGATTCAAACACAGGCTTCTTGGTTCTAGGGTTCACACTCTTAACCAGGATATCTTTTCACTTTCATGGCATCTGGGTCATACTGTTGGCTCAAGTTGGAGCCTGCCAGTGTGTTTGCGTATGCGATAATTCATACCACCCCACCTTCTTCCTTGGCAGAGATTTTTGTTTATTTTTACCCAAGAGCAAGACCTAACATCTGTCCCAGGCCAAGTTCACTTTCTTAGCTTAAGGCCATCCTTTTGGCCTGTTAGGGTATTGTGAGTATTCTGTCATCCAGTGTATTGGCTTCTTTTCATCTGAAAATGTGGTCAATATACCTTAATCAAGTCATTGATAATATCAAACAGGCAAGGCTCAGAGGGCCGAGCTCTGGGGTTTGGTGCTGGAATTCTGCCCTGAGTTTATCAACTCATTTTCAGGATATGGTCATACCAGTTACAAAATACACTTAATTGTTTCCAAGTCCATGTTGCATTTCCCCATCTTAATAATAATTCATAATATTTTCACAGATATTTAAAATTTATAAAGCACTCTAACATGCTCTAGTTCATTTTACCTTGATATGGCCCTGTGACATATACATAGGCCCTATTTGACACATGAGGAAACTATGCTTCGAGAAAGGTATTGACTTTACAGGGTCATCAGCTAGGTAAATGGCAGAGCTAGGATTCCAACCAAGATCATCAGAATTCTGATACTTTACCCTTTCCCTAACATTGCCACTTGCCGTATGCTGTCCATGCTTAGGTTGTGACAGAACTTCTTTAAAAGTTTTGGGCATTTGAGCTAAGTAATCTCCAAGTTCCCATCCATTTCTGTTTCAGCTTTTCATTTTTAGACATCAGCCATCTCTAAATGTTATATCATTCTACTCTCCTGGTGCACATGACCTTTCAGGGAGCCAGTCACTCATGGCATCAGTGGGCACTTATTGATTGCCTATAATCTGCACTGCCTAGCATTGTGCTGCCCTTGACTCAGGGCTAGTTCTTCTGTGTTCTTTACTAAGTCTTGTTCTTTGGTAGAAGAGTGATAGCCACTTTTTAAATCAATCTTTGTCTCTGTCCACAAAGCCACTCACAGCAATTTTGCTCTATCATGTCTACTGCCTTAGCTGAGCTCACCTGGAATGTCATGTGTTCTGGGGCCCTGGTAGTTTTAAAGAAGCTAGACTTTGTTTGATCCTAAGAAATCACAAAGAAGGCATCGCTAAAATGGTAGGCCCAATGGCATGCATCTTTGCCAAAACAAAATCCAAAGGTTAAAAGTATCTTGATACAGTTCCTGTTCTTTCAATGACCATAAAAGGTTTGAAAGCTTGTTCCCTTCCATCAGACTAAATTGCCATCCATCCCAGGTGTATTAGTCAGCCGAAGGGGTGCTGATGCTACCAGAAATATGTTGGCTTTTATAACGGATATGTATTTGTGGTAGTAGCTTACAGTTAAAAGGCCCTGAAGAGTCCAATTCAGGGTACCATAAGAGGTACTTTCTCACCCAAAGTCAATTGCCACATGCTGAAGCAAGATGGCAGGCAATGTCTGTGAGGGTTCAGCCTTCCTCTTTCCTCCTAAGGCTCCGTGGCCCAGCTCCTTCAGATCTCAGCTGTAGGCTGGCATAGGGCTCAGCTGCTCTGCAGGATCCCGGGCTGCAGGATCAAAGTTCCTCTTCCCTGTCTATAGAGCTCTCTCTCTTCTCTCGTGTATCTGCTTCTCTTGTCTTCTTGATTGAGTATCCGTTTATATAGCCTAACATGGGGGCAGAGACTCAACCCTGCATGCCCTAATGACCTGGTCGAATCAAAGCCCTAAAACTACCACACCATGCTAGATGAGTCACCTTTGTTGCACCAGAGGGACTGCTTGTCAGATTCTCCCTGGAGTTTGTTACTCTTATTGTCGTCTGAGGACCACCAAAATCCTGTTCAGACATTGCTGCTTTTTCTTCATCTGTAAGAGCAAGGGCAAGGGCCTAGAAGCTTTCAATCAGCCTCAAGCCATCTGAAGTCATCACTGTCTCCTTCTGTGATCATTTAGAAAGAAATGGCTCTTCTTCCAGTTTGGGGGTGTGCTTCCCCTTACATAGTCCTTTGGGGCCTGGCTGTGGCCCTGGATCATTTGCTTATAAGCAGAATCTTTTAGATTAGAGAGAGAGCTACCAGTCCTCAGTCTGACAAGTCCTCAGTCTGTTTGGTTTTTCCTTTGCTTTAATTATACTACGAGAGGGAAAACTCTCAAAAAATCAAACTGAAAGGTAGAAGGCAAAGAGGTTTGTTATTTAAAAGCATATTTTGAAGAGTAAAAATTAACATTAGAATTTTCAGCATTCTACCATTTGCTTTTTTGTTTCCTCCCCTAAAATGGTTGTACTATTTTTTTTTTCTGATTATAAAAATAACACATATTCATCCTAAAAATACATGTCGTAACAATTTTATTGACTTACTTCCAAGACCCAGGTATTTGGCTAGAGGTATTTTGTATTTGTTTTGTTTGTTTTATTTGTTCTGTTTTTTATAAATTAGAGGAGTTGTAGGTTTACAGAAAAATCATGTATAAAATCAGAGTTCTTGGGAAGCGGCTGTGGCTCAATCAGTGGGGCTCCCGTTTACCATATGGGGGGCCCCGGGTCCGGTTCCCGGGGCCTCCTGATGAGGACAGGCCTGCCCGCATGGCGTGGTTGGCTGACCCAGCGAGCACAAGCAGCAGGGGGGCAATAAATGAATGAATAAATAAAATCTTTAAAAAAATAAAATAAAATCAGAGTTCTCATATACCACCCTATTTTTATTTTATTTTTTTTTAAGATTTATTTATTTACTTTATCCATTTTAACCCCCCTTCCCCATTTGCTGTTTTGTGTCCATTCACTGGGCAATTCTCTGTGTCTGTTTCCTGCCATCTCTTCTCATCCTTCTCCTCCAGTCTTCACCAGGATTCGATCCTGGGGACCTCCAATGTAGGAGAGAGGTGTTCTGCCACCTGCGCCACCTTGGTTCCTGGTTTTCAGAGCTTTTGGAGCATCTCGTCTTGTCTTTCCTCTGTTACGTCGTCATCTTGCTGCATGGCTTCTGGGGCCTGGCGGCTCACTGGCACACAGAGCCTGGCAGCCCATGCGCCTTCTATATATATTTTTTATTTTACCGGGAGGTACTGGGGATCAAACCCAGGTCCCTCCATATGGCAGACGGATGCCCAACCATTTGAGCCACATCTGCCCCCCTACCACCCTATTATTAACACCTTACATGTACATGAGGTACATTTGTTACAATTCATGAAAGAACAATTTTATAATTGTACTATTAACAATAGTCCGTCATTTACAATAGAGAAAAGCTTACTTTAAGACTCACTTTCGGGGAAGCGGATGTGGCTCAAGTGATTGGGCTCCCATCTACCATATAGGAGGTCCAGGGTTCGATTCCCTGGGCTTCCTGGTGAAGGCAAGCTGGCCCGCAAGGAGAGCTGGCGCAGCAAGATGACACAACAAAAAGAGATACAGAGGAGAGACAATAAGAAACGCAGCAGACCAGGGAGCTGAGATGGCGAGGATCGGTTCCCGGTGCTGCCTAAAGAGAAGACAAGCAAACACAGAAGAACACACAGCGAATGGACACAGAGAGCGGGCAGTGACCGCAAAAACAAGGGGGGGGGATAAGTAAATCTTTTAAAAAAAAAAAAAAAGACTCACCTTCAGCAGGGGCTCCAAAGCCTTTGAGATTTGAGGTAATGTGAGCATTGTTTTCATTTTTTTTTTATTTTTTTATTTTTTAAAGATTTTATTTATTTATTCATTTATCCCCCCCTTGCTGCTTGTGCTCGCTGGGTCAGCCAACCACGCCGCGCGGGCGGGCCTGCCCTCACCAGGAGGCCCTGGGAACCGAACCCGGGGCCCCCCATATGGTAAACGGGAGCCCTACTGATTGAGCCACAGCCGCTTCCCGAGCATTGTTTTTATATTGAAAATATTCTATACAAGAAACTTGCTCCTTGGGTAGAAAACTTATAGCACTTTGGTTGAGTATGTAAGCTGTGGAGTCAGACTTCCCAGGTTCAAATCCCAGCTCTTCTATTACTGGTTTGTGACTCTGGACAAGTGTAACCTCTCTGTGCCTGTTTCACAAGGTTGTTGGAGAAGTTGAATGCCTGTGAAGCACTTAAGCAATTCCTGGCATACAACACAGTGAGCACCATCTAAGTGTTAGCCAATAGGATTATTTCTGAGGACTCATAGCTTGCTTGGATGGCTTTGATCTGACCTGTTTTATATTCAAATACATTAACAGCCCATGTAATTGGTATGTTCTTAAATGTTTTAATATATAGACCCCATTAATGTTAGCTGCCGTTATTATCACTATCATCATCATTATCATCCTCTACTCTTTAAACATAGCCTGCAAGAAGTATTCTAAAAGCCTGTAGGAAAGGTTTTTTTTTTTTTTTTTTTTTAAGATTTTATTTATTTATCCATTTATCCCCCCTTGCTGCTTGTGCTCACTGGGTCAGCTAACCACGCCGTGCGGGCGGGCTTGCCTTCACCAGGAGGCCCCGGGAACCGAACCCGGGGCCTCCCATATGGTAAACGGGAGCCCTACTGATTGAGCCACAGCCGCTTCCCCAAGGTTTTTTTTTGTTTTGTTTTGTTTTTTTACCGGGAGGTCCCGGGGATCGAACCCAGGTCCCTCCATATGGCAGACGGACGCCCAACCATTTGAGCCACATCCGCCCCCCTGTAGGAAGGGTTTTAAAGGTGCATTTCAAGTCCTTGAGGAAAAGATTTATTGTTCAGTGACTGTCTTGGATAATCAGATAACTCTTGGTTAGAAATAGTCAACTCTAACCATAAACCAAACTAAACCCCAACCATAAACCAAAATAAAACCTAGATGGAATTAAAGAAGTACCAGACTAAAAATATATGTTTGAATGTCTTTTAAATCCTAGGATGAGGAAGACTTTTCTAAGCATGTCCTTAAGGCCATAAAATATAGCAGAAATTATTGATAAACTGGACAAAACCTGAATACAATAAAACAAAATTTAAAATTCTGTCATGCAAAAATGTTATTAACAAAAGCTTGAATTAGAATGACCTTCTACCCATTCATAGATGATCATTCTATGACTATGTTGATAAAGTTGCAGAAGATCCTGAGATTTCCTTTTCCAGTGGTCATCATAGCAGGGTATATTGATTTACTAATTAGACTGTGATTTTAGACTGTGGTAAAAGTGGCATCTGCCTGTCCTGCTGAGTAATCCAGCCTGGTAACTGAGGGTGGATTTATTCAGCCTTCACTACATGGGAGTTCCCTGTGGTTAGGTAAACTGATCTGTTGCTTGGTAACAATAGGATTACTGTGGTGGATGCTTGGGAAGCCAGTTTGAGAGGGGTTCAGGTATTTGGAGGACAAGTAGGGCAAGAAAGTTGGCGAGTTTCTGGAAAACTGCAGTTTGGCAGAAGAAGGAATTGAGCCCACATGCGCCCATCACATGCTTGGGTTTAGAGCATTTCATCTTCCTGTCTGTACTTTGCCTTTTCAGCACTGGGCCTCAGAACAAGGAAAAGGAGACAGGAACCTGACCAAGGGACAAAATGGGCCATCCTGGAGTGGCTGCTGTGCTAGCAGGTGAAACCCCTGCAAGGTTGACCACTGAGGTTTTTCCTCCAAAGGACAAGGTCTGGGTCTGGAAAATTTATATGCCTGCTTGATCTCTGGACCGTAGAGAGCCTCCAAGTTAGCAGGCTGCTGGGTTTGGGGGTCTTGAGTTGCTTATATATTGCATTCATTATAGTCTTATGAGCCCAGCTCTCCAGCCCCTTTCTGGTGGTCTACAAGTCTAAGAACACAAACACTACCTAAGTGCCTTTGCTGGAAGTATGATGGTTCCACAGCCTGTGCTATCTCTATAGGCAATTAGTGTATCAATCACCCACATAACATTCTAGTTATTTATTTTGCATTAACAGTGGCAAGAGCAATCATTGAAGTGCTAGGGAGAATATTTTGACTGAAATTTTGCATATTTTGAAACTCAGGTTGTTACATTTAAAATTATACACATTGTGAGTACCTGGCTTCAAACAAGGGGGAAGAAAAAGCATTCCTTCCTGTCAGAACCTTTTCACTCTGTCAAGTAACCCAACTAAAAATAAACTACAAGCACACAGAACTGGCAGCCATCAGTTTGGAACAAGTTTAGTGCTCTTAACTGCAGGGCCTGTCTCCTCCTCCCTCCAAATCACACATCAGCCCTCCGTGGCTTGGACCTCTTATCAGGGCCACCAGTGCACAGGGTCCACACAGGCCTAGGTCCTGGGAGTTAGAACCATCATTCTTAAGAAGTGGTGGATGCAATCAAAAGAGCCCTGGCCCAGCTGTCAAGGGCCCAGAGTCAGTCCTGGCTCTTGTGTGGCCTTGGGGGAGTCACTTGGCATATCTGGACCTCCGTTTTCTCATTTTAAAATGTGATTGGCTGCAAACCACATACCAACCACCAGCTAGCACTTTATATGTCTTACTCTTTTTAGTCCTTTCAAAGCCTTATGAGCCTCATTCTAAGAATCATGCACATTTTTCAGATGAGGAAACTGAGCACAGAGAGTCTGAATCGCTTATTCAATGTCAAACAGCTAATGAGTGACAGAGCCAGCCAGGTTCCAATCCAGGCATCTTCTCAGCCCTTCAGCTCTGTTCTCTCCTCCCTCACTCCTTATTCCTTTGTCATCTTGCCCCCATCATTCCACTGAAACAACTCCTTATGAGGCCACAAAGAACTCCATATCAAATCACAGTCATTCTTCCCCATTTATCCTGCTGGACCTCTATTGCACTAGATACAGTTAGTCGTTCTCTCCTTGACAGGCAGCCTGGTGAGGGGCGTAGGCTTTGGAGTCCACCTGACCTGTGCTTAACTTCTGCACTTACTGGCTTGGTCTTGGGCAAGTTACCCTCCCTGAGTCTTAGTTTCTTTGTAAAATGAGGGTAGTGATAGTACCTACTTCATGGAGTGAGGATTATATGAGATAATGGACATAAATCATTTTGCACAGAAACCAAAAAGCACTTCCCTGAATATGTCTAATCTTGCTAAACCCTGTCCCCGATATACTCCTCCACCCTCATAAACTCCCAGATTATCCCCTTACCTCAAATCTTTTTTTCCAACAAAGGTTGACTTTGTGCTTCTTCCTATATGTTACAGTAGAAAACCATTGTGTGACTATAACATGGATATAGCTGCACAATTATTTGAACCCTATTCTCTGGAGTGTAATTATAAATAGGTATTCTTGCCTTAACATAGTTATAATGATAGAACAGGATTATACAGCCTTTAATAATCAGTTTAATAGCACAGTTATTAGTCTTGTTTCTAATTCTTGGATTTGAAAGGCATTCCGTTATATTTATTTTGACCACAAATAGTCCAGTTTATCCTCCAGATTATTACAGCAAAGAAAATGTTGTAAATATAAGTCTTAGAGGATAACATCTGCTTTTTGTATAAATCTTAAGTCATGGCCATTTTGGTGTTGAAGGAGTTGCCAACATTATGACATGGATTTGGTGGTGGTGGTGGTTTTGGTTAAAATCCTGTCTTAAGGGAAGCGGCTGTGGCTCAATCAGTGGGGCTCCCGTTTACCATATGGGAGGCCCCGGGTTCGGTTCCCGGGGCCTCCTGGTGAAGGCAAGCCCGCCCGCACGGCGTGGTTAGCTGACCCAGCGAGCGCAGGCAGCAAGGGGGGGATAAATGAATAAATAAATAAAATCTTTAAAAAAAAAAAAAAAAAATCCTGTCTTAAGAAATATTTCCCTCTTCAGTTTTCATAATATTTTCCTGTGTATGATTGGACTTCTATAAATTTTCTCTTCTGACCTTCTTATCAAATGGTAAGGCTGCTGTCTTTTGAAAACAGTTACTGTGATTCCGCAGCTGAAATTGATTTTCACCCTTTGGCATTTTCCCTGCAGCAGGGAAGAGCCCTCCGTCTAACACACAGGTCTGTGTGTGCCAGGGAAAGTTGCAACTCTAGACATTGACCAGTCTGCCCAAGCACGCCCTGTGTTGGGGTTTAGCGGGGTCAGAAAAATATTTAAGAGCTTCTTAGTCAATGAAGAGCTGTTTGGACCCAGTCAGGCATCCTCTCTGTTCCTGGAGGGCTAAGTCCTGAGGCAGTTTCCCATAAAGAAGCCAGATGCTTTGAACTGCTTTGGGGATACTGGGGAACTGCTCAAGTGCTTTCACTGCTGAGTGTTGTCGAGTTTTAGGGTGAGTGTTTCCCCCCATCCTTTGGGAAACTGCTGTATCATGCACCTGATTTGCCACCAGAGTCTAAGTGTGTATAGTTCTTTTTTTTCCCTTGAAAACAACACAGAACAAAGCCTCACTTTTAAAAATGCCATGATATTTTGCCACCGTTATGAAAATCTGTCAGCGGCTGTATCTAATCTTCTGGTGCATAGAATATCAAAACAAGCACTATTGAAGGGATTGTTCTTCTGTTAATACAGAAATATCGGTTTCACAGTCTCGGAACCAGCCGCTATCAGCCTCTTTCCAAATGGGAAAGAAAAAAATAATAAAGTTTTTTTCCCCTCTGCTGTTACTGTTCTTCAGGCCTGACCTTCATAAGAAGACCCAGAGTAAACACCGCCTTGCTGAAATCTTGTGTTCGGAATACTCAAGTGGGATGGAGGCTGGCGTCGCCAAGGTCAAAAAGCAAAACAAACAGAGAAAACCCGGCAACCAGCCACTGCAGAACTGAGCTACAGCCTGTGCCCAGCCTTTGCCATGGGAAAAAAATGAAAAAACATCTCTGTAAAATGTTGGAAAAACTCAAAAAAAGCTTACTGAAGGGCAGCAGCTTACTGGAAAGTTTTTTTAAACTGTCTCCACAGGACTGCACCTCAGTGTGGATCCTAGAGGCCCTCGTGGCACTGGATTGATAGCCTATTCTTTTCACAGGAGCCCTGTGAAAAATAACTGATTCCTTTCCCTGAATACTAAGTCCCTAAAGCTGTCCTAGAAGCCATAGCTCTTATCTTTCAGTGGGGGAGCCCTGATAGAAATTAGTAGGGAGGGCTAGTATGAATTACAGTATGAATTAGCAATTAACTTACATTTTATCTTATATTTATTCCATCAGTGCCAGTCACTTAACTTCACCCAGGTCCCAATTTGCCTTAGATCAAATTGTGCCCCCACGACCTAAATGTAAAAGCCTAATGTACTGTGCATCAGCCTGAAGGGATTTTATTGCTGCCCTATAATGATGTTCTAAAGAAGTTTCATGGTTTTACTTTAACCCTATCAATGTATATAATTGGAATAAATTTTGTAAAATAGAATTTTAAAAATTGGAATTCAATTTGTATGAAAGGAGGAAAAAACTTTTGCAAATAATCATTTACTTTATGTACAAATGCTTTGATAAAAAGAACCAAAGTAGTTTTGATATGGGTCAAAATGGCTAAATTGTTTTCAGTTAGGTGACCCCTCTTACTTTCTGTGAAGTATATTGCTAGGAACATGTTGTGTTTCCGTATGTTGCTCCCTCTCTCATGTCCACTGAAAACGTCTTCTCTCAGGGTTAATTGATTTGCTGTTGTCTTGTATTTGCATTTGAAGTTGGAAGGCACCAGTGTCCTGAGGTTTTTTTTTTTCCTCCCATAGAATCCTATCTTGTCTTCCAGAAAGGCCCTGGGGGTCTTTGCACTGTGACCCAGGCGACAGCTGCCTCCTCCTCCATTGTGTTTCCTGAAAGTTTGAAAGGGACCCCTGGGGCGTATTGATTTCCCAATAAATGTAAGATTTGGACATGGGCAACTCTAGAGGGGTCCAGAAGAAAAGGTTAAAAAGCCTCAGCACCTCTCTCTTTGGCGCTGCTCTTTTTCTCTTCACTCTTTCTCTCATTCTCAGTTTTCCTTCTTCCTTCTCCTCTGTAATTACTGAGCCAACCACCCCTTGGTTTTCCTGCAACCATATGTTGAGGCCCAATTTCAGTAGACGCTCCAAATCCAAATTACCTAAATGGCCAGGAAAAGATCATGAGCTTTGGCAAGGTGGGCTGTTCTTCGGTGACTAAGGAGGGGTCAGCATTCTTACCTCAGTCCCCTCTCAGCAGGCAGTCAGACTCAAGACTAAAACCACTCAGAAAGGACTCAGATGTGAGGGTGAGTAGGAGCTTAGTAAGACTAGATCTTCTGCAAGAGGATGAATATGACCCTCTCAGAGTTGGCTGTCAGGGATGAATTTATAGGAATGGTTGGTGAAGTTTGTAACAATTTTTTTTTTTTAACCTTTGTTTTATTTGGATGAGAAAGGGAGGGATCAAACTTGATAGCAAACCCAGCTGTGTGGGAAACAGGATTAATGCCAGTGATTGGGGATGATCAAAGAAAAGAAAGTACATGGTTTTGTTTTTTTTTTAAAGATTTTATTTATTTATTCATTTATCCCCCCCTTGCTGCTTGTGCTCGCTGGGTCAGCTAACCACACCGTGCGGGGGGGCTTGCCTTCACCAGGAGGCCCCAGGAACCGAACCCGGGACCTCCCATATGGTAAACGGGAGCCCTACTGATTGAGCCACAGCCACTTCCCAAGTACATGGTTTTTTGAAGAGCACTCATTCCGTTAAAGGAATCCATCGAGTTTGCGTTCCTGAGGGGAGAATTGCTGGAACCTTGCAACGTGTGTAAGTGGCCATAATTCCAAGATCACAGTGGCGAGGGGTCAGTACCTCAGAGGCTATGTGGGCCTGGTTCTAAGTAGGCCTGATATTTTACCCTGGTTAATAAAGAAAGGGATTTCGCAGATTCAGGGTTGATAATGTCTAAATTTAAATAACCTTAAATCTCTTTCTCATTATGGGTCTTGACAGATTATATATTTCAGTTATCAATTAGGCAAAGCTTTAGCCTAATTCCACTGTACATATTCTAATTTTATGTGTATTTTCAGGCATGCCTCTCTTTTTTTTCTTATTTCCCAAATTTACCCATTTCTCTGGGTCATACATTTGATTCTCATACTTAAAGGTCACAGAGAATTTGGACTTTTAATGGTATGTTGCAGCCTAAAGCTTTACCCCCAGTGAGTTTGCAGAATGCCTTTTTTTAGTCCAGAGCATCTTCGCGTTTGCAACCCTTAACAGCTGCACATCTTCAATAGGGCCCCCCATTCTCAGGCGCTAAAGGGCAGACAGCCCTTGGTGGGTGAGGGGCCTGGGTGTGATCCTATTAAGTCAATGCTGATGCAATGCAGATGGCATCTTCCACTCCTATACATGCAAAGAACCAACCACATCCCAGACATTTTTTGACAAAGCCCAATGAATTCCTTTGATTTTTTTTTTTTTCCTAGATTGTAGGGAGGTGAGATTTAGGAAAGAAAGAGGAGTAAATGAGAGCCACTTAAGGCAGATATATCCCAAACTGCTAGTGGCCTCCCTATTTAGCACTTCAGACCCTCAACATAAAGTCAGTGGAAGCCATTAAAATCCAACTGTCACTTACTAGAGACAGAAATTTAAGGCATTTCACTGGAAGAGCCCAACTTGAAAAGGGTACTTAACCAACTGGTCTTGTTAAACTGCCTCAATGACCCAAATTGCACTATATCTTTTAATCTGCACCACCCTAGGACAAAATCAGAGCAAGGCCCGTCAGTATGGGGAAAGTGGGCACCCTTAAAATCAGCTTGACTTCTCAGAAATTCCCAGAAGCCTTGCAACTAAGGGCTAGTCCGGGAATTGGAACTTCTTTTCAACTTTGTTGCCCCCGCTCTGGTGACTCTAGGTTTGTAAAGGAGAGGCCGGGCGGTGGGCGGAGAAGCTGGGAAGATGCCTTCTCAGTCTGGCTGCTATTGTTTGGCCTGCTTGGTGTCTCTCACGTTGTCCTTTTTTTTTTTTTTTTTTTTTTTTCCTATCTTATAGGAGAGTTCACCCAGCCCCAGGGTTGGAAACAGAGAAACCAATTTCACCTTCTAAACGAATGAAAGTAAAAGCCCACCTCACTGAAAAGGTTGTAAAGTTATTACAGATGGGAACTGCAGGACAATTTAAAATATTGTAATTATAAACTTGTAGGAAAGCCTTGTTCTTCATTAATGTAAGATGAAATCACCTCTGAGGTACAAGGACAATTACATAGTTGAGAATGTGTCTGTGATTTACACTGCTGCTGTGTAAATGTAAGGATGGTTGCTCTAGTCTACCTCCTTCACTTTCGCAAAATGAAAAGCACACCAGTGCAACTTGTCCTTTGATAGATTTTTAATATGATTTTAAAGAGTTTTGTTTGGTCTCATTCTTATTCAATGAGATTAATTTAAAGCACTTATCCCCTGGGTTTAAGTCAATCCATGTAGGATTTGGGCAGGGTTTGTTGCATGGGGGGTTTTGTTTGCAGGAGGCTATGAGAGACTCCTTTCCCACTTCATTAACCCTGAGTTGGGGACAATCCCCTGTCGCCCCCCACCACAGCCAGAGCTGAGGATTTACCAACCCCCCATTCACATGCAAAAGAACTCCGAAGCCGAGGGGCTCCTTGACTTAATTAGCTGCTGTGCATTTTGCAAAATTAGAATAATACCCTCTACATCCCAGGAAAGAAACGCGATGGGGTGGGGGTGGGGGTGGGGGTGGGGCGGGAGGAAACAGTAGCAGGCCGGCCGTGGGCTGCTTTTCGTGAGGGGTAGTAATCTGACACAACCCTCCACCCCTTCTCTGCAAGGCAGTTTTTCCTCTCCCAGAGCAATCCTGCTCGCAGAACTGGAGGGGTTTCTACTTACAGGGCCCCAAAATTTCCCAGGCCTGTGCGTTTCTTCCATCTTGGGGGCGTCATTGGGCTGCAGGTGGTGTATGGGAGGGGAGCACCTGCTTCCTCCTCCCCAGAGAGGGAACGGCTTCGAGAGGTGACCTTGGCCCTTTGATCGTGAACTGGAGGCCTTCAGTCTGGCTCGGGACTTAAATCCACTCCCCTGAGATCCGGGAGTCACGGATTGGTGCGGCGGGAAGGGATGGGGAAGGGAGCAGACGTTGGGACTTGGCTCCCCCCTGGGTCTCATGCCCAGCTTACTCCCGGGGTGGAGATAAGTGAGAAGATGCGGGAGTGGGAGGTTACCCGAGAAGGCGCCAGTTTGGCAGCGCAGGCGCGTGGGATCCCGCCCGGCACCGGGGGCCGGGAGCAGCTTTGGCGCCCGTGAGCCTCCGCAGCTCGAGCCCGGCCAGGGCGCAGCGCGGGCGGGGGCCGGGATGGGAGCGAGCAGCCTCGGAGTCCATCTGTCGGCACCGCGCCGTCGGGCCGGTCACCAGCTGCTGGCGCCCTTGTCGCAGTCAGATGAGTCGGCCCCGGCGAGGGCACTGCAGCCGAGCGAGGCCCGGGCCCTGACCCCAACCCTTACCCCGCGCACGCCCCCACCCCACCCCACCCCACCCCCGGGAGCTTCTGGGAGCGGGAAGGAAACCAGATGGGGGGGAGGGGGAAGAGCAACGGGTTCATCTCATTGTAGCGATGGGAAGACTGAGGCCAGGAAGGCCAGGCCTTACCCAAGGCCACAGTGAGTCCAATCAGGGACCCCCTCCTTAAGATCGCACCACCGAAGAAGAGACAGTGGGCAAAATATTTCGGTATTGACTATGGAAGAAGACAGAGTGCCGGAAGAGGGAAGTAGCGGAATGGAGGAGTGGGGAGAGAAGAGCTGAGAGTACACCCACCCTTGGACAGGCGCCTGGGCATTTATAAGAAGTTTATTTCGACATCTATAAAAGAGAGGAAACACGGAGGCCTGGCTGCTTCCGCGACGGGGGCCGGAGGGGAGGGCCAAGGGCTCAGGATGGGTGGGAAAGTCCCCTCAGCCCCTCCTAACCCAGCCCGAGAAGGGGGAGGGCACAGGCCACAGACTCACTGATTCACGGACACGGTCACGGGCTCATGGGTCACGAATAAATAACTTAATATACACTTTGCACACAGTATGTACAGCTCAGCCGCCGGCCCGGGCGCTGGGATGGAGGGGTGGGGAGCTCCCACACTCCCCTTCCCCTCTCCCTGGCAGGAGTGCGGGGAGAGGGCTTGGTATACAGCTGGAGCATAGAGAGCAAGTAGGAGAGGGGGAGAGGGCGCCTAGCGGAGCCGCCAGGGGATGGGGGACGCTGAGACGTGTATGTACATCCGGCAGGTGGAGGTGGCTCCCTGATGCATTACCCGGGAGAGGACGCCGAGGGGGGACACTCAGTCCGGGGTTCGGGCCTAGTGGACTTGGCATTTGGCCCTTCGGGGGACACTGGGCTTGGGGCGCCGGGGAGATCCAGACAGGGGCCCTCCGGGAAGAGGCGTTGAAACCCCGCGCCCAGGAGGACGGGTGGAAGGGGTCGGCGCCGAGGTCCCGGGGAGGCCGAGGCCGGGGCGGCGGGAGCGGGCCGGGCCGCGGGCGGGCGCCTCACCGAGGCTGCGCGGCGCGCGGGAGGACGCCGGCTAGCGGGGGCAGCGGCGGGGGCGGCTCGCTGGCGCCCTGGAGTCCGTGGATGAGGATGCGGGGCACCAGTGGTCTCTGGAGCGCGGGCGGCGGCGCGCTGGGCCCGCGATACAGGTAGAGGGCGGCGCCCGGGTCCAAGTTGGAAACTAGACTCTGCGGGTAGAAATAAGGCGACGGAAACATCCGCTGGAGCGCTGAGTAATTGCCCGCCTCCGCCAGCAGCTCCAACCCGACGGCCGTCTGTCGCTTCCATTTAGTCCTGGGGACCGAAATAAATGCGCACCGCGGAATCAGAGCTGGGGCGCCCAGGGACCCCCACCCCTCCCGAGTGCCTGGCCCAGGCGGGATCACGCTAATGTGTCAATAAATAACCGAGTGCCGCGCACCGTTCCCACGCGGTACATGCAACTTCTCGTTTAATTTTCCACCGGCCTTCCATGGCTATTATCCCCATTTTATGGATAAGAAACTGAGGCGTGAACCAGTTTTCGAGATGGTCTGGAAAACGGAAGAGCCCGGGTTCTAATCCAGGCTGTCTGTCCTCAAAGCCCGTGCTCTAACCTCGCCGCACTCTGCTCAGAAGATCACATATGCGACCCTTGAGGATGGGTGTTGGGGCTCGTGCCAGTGCTTCCCCTGGTGAGGCCTGAGATAGGCGGGCTCGCCGTGGAGAGGGAGCCAGGGGTCAGGGGGGTGGGTCTCTAGTCTTGGAAAGGGAAGAGGATAATTCTCTGGGCGCGGCCGACTAGAGGCAGGCACTGCCGAGGAATCGCGCAGGCCAGAGACGGCAAACCCAGAGGAGGAGCTCGGGGCCAGTCACCCTCACGGCCACGTCTCCCACCGCACGGAAGCACCGGCATTCCTCGGCACCCAGGTCCGAGTCTGGGGTGAGCCCTGTATCCCGTCCGTCTGGCCTCCAAGTTGGCACACCACCTGCCGAGCGTAGGCCCGGGGCTCTTTAAAGGCAGGGAGGTCGAGGCCACGCTGGTTGCCGGAGCCTGCGGGGCCCGGGCCCTTGGGCGCACACGGCGGCCGAGGCCGGGCCGGCGGGCCGGGATCCCACCGAGGCGGCCTCAGCCACGCCAGCCGTGTTTCCTTCCCTGAATTATTCATCATCATCATAATTGTGTAATTACTGTAACGGGCCTTAATTATTGATGCCCGAAGCAGTAATCGGTATTTATTATTAATGGGGCAACGCGTTCTGAGGCTTGTTTATGGAAAGCCCCATTCGGGCCTCTAAGTGTGTGTGTATGTGTGTGAGTGACTGTGGTGTGTGTGAGTGTCGAAGTGTATGTGTGTGGGGGTGAAAGTGAGAGTTGTGTCGTCGATGTGTGCGTGTAAATGTGTGTGGGTTGAGTGTGTGAATGTGGGGGTGTCTGTGTGTATCTGTATCTGTGAATGTGTTGGGGAGGGAGATTAGGAAACCGGTTCAGGACCAGTGCTGATCCTCCGCTCCCTACCCTTTTGGAACACCACTTTCCTGGTTACCCTGTCTCCAAGAGCTGGAGCCAGGCTGGGTTTCCTGCTTGGGGTTTTGAGCTGGAGAGTCTCAGTGGAAGCTCTGGAGCACTGGCAGCAGCTACCTAGGCTAGGCTACTCAGCCTCACCCCAAGGGCCACAGCCCACGGGGCCTCTCCCCCACCACACACACACTGAGACACCACCCCGCTCCTTCCCTGGCCTGGGGCATCCACCTGGAGGGCTCAGTGGCCCCAAGACCAGATGAAGCTCCAGGGAGGACCCCTGGGTGGGGTGGGGTTGGCCTTGGCCCTCCAGTGGCTGCTGTGTTTGTCCATCTGTCCTGGATGGGGATGACTGCATCCTAGAATCGGAATCTAGTCCTTTCTCTGACCCTTGCTGTGGACTTTGGGCAAAGACTTCTCCCCCGGGGGCCTCAGTTTCCGGGATTTTACAGAACGGAGGAGGCTCAAGAGCCCTCATTTAGCTCCAGGCGGTGGACTCGTGGGCCCCTCGAGGGGCAGCGAGGAGAGGGGAAGGGGCCCTTTCGCCCGCCCCCCGCATCCGGGCCTCACCTGCGGTTTTGATACCAGGTCTTGACCTGCGTGTCGGTAAGGTTGAGCGAGGCGGCGAGCTCCATGCGGTCCTGCACGCTCAGGTACTTCTGCCTCTCGAAGCTGCGCTCCAGCTGCGCTAGCTGATGGTCGGTGAAGGCCGTGCGCGCCTTGCGCGGCTTTTTCAGGCGCACAGGGGGACTGTCCCGCGAGCTGGAGATCTCGCGGTCGCCCTCCTCCTTCACTGCGGAGACACAGCGGCGCGTCAGGGCCGGGCCTCGCCGCTCGCCGGCTCCCCGGCTCGCCGGCCTGCCCGCCCTCCCTCCCGGGTCGGCCGCTGGCCCCTCGCGTTGCTGTAAGCGCGGCTCCCCACGGCGGAGGCCCCGCCGCAGCCGAGCGCGTGGCGCCCGCGGGAAAGTCGCTCGCAACCGAGACCCCCGGGTCTCCAGCAGAAGGGCGGGAAGCCTGGCAGAGGGGGACTGCAGCGGGAGCTGGCGGCTCCGGAGAGAAAGAATCCAAAGCCGGGAAGACGCAAGCCCGCTTTCTCTCCGCCACTCTCCTGCATTTGGTCCTCGCTCCCTGGAGGACTAAACGGAGCTCCCGTGGTTGTGCCAGACCCGACCCGTCGTGGGGGCGGGGGGGCGCGGGGTCCAGGGTTTCCAGCCTGATGGGGAGGCGCGGGTGCGGGACTGTGCTCGGCGCCTGCTCCCGGATTCCCCGGATTCCCCGGTCTGGAGCGGGAAGCGATGAAGGGAGGCCAGGGTCCTGGGAGACAAAACCTGCTCCCCTCTGAGCGACTCATTGTCTTACAGAACAAATTTTACTCACATCTTGAGTGGCCCCCTATATGGATACAGGTACATCAGTGGTGGTTTCTCCCATACTTAAGCTGCCTACAAACTGTGCGCACTGCAGGAGGCCAGGTGCGAGGCGAACCCCAGGTCCCGGGATCTGGGAGCGCGTTGCACTTTGGAAAGAGAAACGGTTCTGCGACATGTTTAGCCCTCGCGTGCGCGCATTGCCGAGGTCTATATTTCGTTGTCCATGCAGTACACACTATAGTCCCCATTACACCCGCCTGGTGGCTGTATATCTACGTCCCACTGTCGGGACAGAAGAGTATTGGAGGGTTTGCTCGGAGGTCCAAAGATGGAATGGACAAGAGTAATTTTTTTTTTCCCAAATACTTTTATTCCGGGATGATTGCGCCCGAAAAAAAACGCACACTTAATTGAGCAAGCACAATCCTCTCTCCCTCCTTTTCCCCTAAAGTGGTTAGGTAACCAAAGAGACCACGTCCCCCAAATTGGCGACGGGGTCTGAGAATTCAGTCCGCCCCCTCTCCCCATTATTCTTTCCATTTTTCTTTATGGTGAGTTTCATTGTGGGTTTGCTGTGAGAGGGTTTAGCTGAATGCGAGTTGATTTCTCTCTGTAGGAAACAATAATCCGGTTAATTGAGCCACTAGGGAGCAAGACTTTTCAAGCAGAAAGGCAGCGGCTTGAAGCCGGGAGGGCGCTGGCCACCCGGTGCACTGAGGTGTGGAAGCAGGGAAAGCGCTCGGGAGAAACCCGGACCGATGCCGCGCTCTTCTCGCGCCTCCTCCAAGCTGGTGCCAGGCTCTCCCTGTCCTATGGAGCTCGGGCCACAGTGGGGCACGGCCGCGACCGGAGATGGAGATGTGTTCCGGTGTGGATGTGGAGTGGGATGGAGGAACTTGAGTTCTAACTATGGAGGCGAGGTAGAGTTAAAACAAGTTTAAGAAAAAAAAAAAACAAGTTTAAGAAAACGATTATCCAAATAATCTCCAACTTGATGTTGCAGAAATCTCTTTGTTTTTTAAACCTAACTGTCTGGATTGACTGACAATTTATGAAAATCCCTACTTCTCATGGCTGAGGTGTGAAGTAGGGGGAGAGCGTTGAGTTTGCCGTGCCAGGAAGGACTGGTCAGCTAACTGGGAGTTTTTGACAATGCCTTCCCAAGGCAGGCTGGAGCCTTTGGGCACGCACGCCGTGTCCGCTTGGCCTCAGCCTCCACCTCTGGGCTCGCAGCCCCCAGGCCGCATCTTAATGCCCCGAAATTGGAGGCTTCCTGACGCTGCCTGCTTTGAGCGAAGGGCGCCTTCTCCGCAGATCTTCGCTCCAGCCGCATAAGGTTGGCGGCGGACTGCCTTACTTCAAAGTCCCATTTCAACTTCTTTAAATGTTATGCTTGAGGGGACTTTGATACCAAAACCGCGGGGTGACACTAACCTTCCCTCTAGGCCTTTCTATGAGGAAATGGCTGTCGGCATGAAAGGTGGCAGAGGGGTGACCGGCTTAGATGTCCACCCTGTCTGGGCCCAGTGTTTCTCTGCAAGGCTTCCTAACTGCTGCCCTGAAAAAGTGGCCTCACACATTTGAGAAACACTCCAGACAGCGCCTCGGGGGAGGCTCCCACTCCCCTTTTCACCCCGGGTCTTTCTAGGCACAGACAGCCGCACTTAGGGGAGGGGGACTCTGTCCACCCTGCTTAGCGCCAAACCCATTTAAGCTAGATGTGAACAGCCATCCCTCCTCACCTCCCTGATCAGATATCATCAGGGACAAGAGAAGAAACTTGATATTCCAATTATCTTAAACGAAACCTTCTCACAAAATGCTACCTAGGGGCAATGAAATAAAAGAGGTAAGAGCCAAACTCTTTCACTACCACCACCAGCATTAATACACAAGGTTGGAGATTCTTGCCCCCATTCTCTAACCAAAAAGCTGGAGTTTTGTTGTTTTTGTTGTTGTTGAAGAGTATGAATAAAACATATTAATATATTTATATCCTCCTCCCATACTCCCTTTCTCCAATGCAAATTTTCTTTGCCTCTCTCTAAACAGACCCTGGGGGGTAGGAGCCAAGGTGTCAGGACTTGCAGCATCCACATTCCTCTGGTCTTCCTTTTTGGGCATTTCTGCTCAACACCCCCATTTTCTGGGCAAAAGCTGGCCCAGGCTGGCTGGGGGAGGCTCAGCCATTTGCCTGGGGACTGGAGGGGTGTGGGAGGTGAATAGGGAGTGGAACCCCAAGTGGGTTTCGATTTGGGGTCAAGGCATGTCCCTTGGCTGGGAGGAGAGTGTTAGATAAGCCTTCCTAAATTTTGTGAAGCATTGGTACAAATCAGAGCCAGGAGGTGGTGGGGCCCCCAAGACAACAAAGAAGTTGCCCTTTTAGGGAAATTTCATCTCATGGGAAAGGTTCTGGAAATTAATTATACAGCTGAAAAGAGAACTCTGAACAGCCTCTGCCAGCCCCGAGTTTTCTGCTGGATGAGGACACAGGGCTCTCTTTCCTGAAGCCTCCATACTCCTTCCCCTGCCTTTGGACTTCCCCTGCCTTTGGACTTCTTCCTAGAAAGGAACTTTGCACTTCTAGGTCCGCCAAAAGAACTAAAGGCAAAGGAGGGGCTGAGAAGGAGAAACCAAATTAGGAAATTCTTTCTTTCCATTTTCCCTCCCTACCCTCTTTCTTCCTTCCTCCCTCCCTCCCTCCCTCCCTCCCTCCCTCCCTCCCTTCCTTCCTTCCTTCCTTCCTTCCTTCCTTCTTTCCTTCCTTCCTTGCTTCCCCCTTTTCTCTCAATTGCGATCTCAGCTCCCTGGTTAAGAAGGAATGAAATGGGAACAACACACGTTCATGGAAGTGAAAGGCAAGTTAAGGGACAGCAACCTCAGGACTGGGGGAAACGGGGTTACTTACCTGGGAATCTCTGGGATCCCCCACACAATCTGGAGTTTATTGCTCAATGTGCTTAAAATGAAATTCTGTGAAAACTGCTGGGTAGGTGTGGGATTCTCCCTCTTCACCAAACCTCTGAACCTGCTCCCAGCAAGCTGCCTAGCTGTTGTTTCTACTTTGAAGTGAGCATTTCTTTTGCATGATTCACAGAACCCAGAGTGGCACTGGGCCCAATGGGAGGGAGAGCTCTTCCCATCTGAAAATTCATATTAAAGGGTGGAAAATTCCAACCCCTCCTCCCACCCCCAGATTCTGGCTAAAATTTCCTTTTAGGTTTTTACTCATAAATAAGCGTTCAAGCAGAACTCTTTGGGTCTTCCATTGCTTCTTACAGGTTGTTTCCTGGAGAGCCACTGTCCTTATAGGAACCACTTCTTCCCATCAGCACAGGTGGGAGAGGTGGGAAGTCCCAGCCAAAGTTTAGAAAGTTTGCTTTGTATATTTTGAGGAATATCTCCTCAGGCACATAGTACCACTCCCACACACACACCCCGACCCCACACTTCTTTGCTGAACTCTGCTGTTGCTGAAAGGCACAGCCAAAGGGCTGGCTGAGAGGTTCCAGCAAGACCAATCGCTCAGCCTGGGCCCTGGGGAAGCTCCAAGGTGAGCCTGTGCATGTCCCTGCAGGTGTACTCAAGTTTTAAATTCCAGTTTTTTAGAAAGATAGCATCCCATCCCACACACAACTCTTCACCTCTTGTTTTCTTACCTTTATACTCAGAGTCTGACGAGGCATTGCTGCCACTTTTGTCCAGCTTGTCTCTAAAGTCCTCCCCAGCCTTGGCCGCAAGGCGGCCCCCAGGCTCAGGGGCGGCAGGCTGCCCGCTGCTAGAGTAGGGTGCGCAGGCCGCGAGTGGTTTGCAGTCAGCAAGGATGTCCCTTATCAAAAAGGAGGAGGTGACTGTGCGCGACTGAGCTGGGGCGGAAAGCTGCCCTGGCTGAAGGTGGGAGTCCAAACCCGGGCCTGATGCCCTACCAGGCCGCGGGCTGCTGGTCTCCAGACAGTCCCTTCCTGGCGAGGCTGGCGAAGAACAGTCGCTGCTGCTTTCCGAGCGCGGACTCAGCTCCAGGGGCGAGCGGCAGTCCCCGAGCAAGGGGTCCCCCTTGGGAAGGGCGGGGCTGCCCGCGCGGTGGGAGAGAATGGAGTCGATCCCAAAGCCATTGGAGCCTTCCATAGCCAAGCTGCGACCTGTCCTCCCGAAAAGCTCCCCACCCACCCCCACCACCAGCCACCGCTGCCCCTGCCCCTAGCTGCGGGCTGGCATGGGGAAGGCGGGCAAGGAGCCTGCGGGCACCTTGGACGGAGTTCAGCCTTGGGGGATCCCAGGAGCTCTGGGCCAACCTCCTCTGCGCATTAGATCCAAGAGGGCTCAACGCGTCTTCTGCAGCATCGCGCGGAGCTACCGAGTCAGGGGGGGTGGTGGGAGTGTCAGGAAGGAACGGGAGGGAGGGCGCGTCAAGTTGGGGAGAGCTAAGGAGGAGACGGGCAGTCTGAATGCCCCTTTGGCATAGAAGAAATACGAGGATGTTGGAATCTAAATAAAGAACGGCTTGAAAAAAAAAAATCCAAACTGCACGCTTCCTCCAGGCGAGCGGTGGCCGACGGCAGCGGGGTCAGCACCGCGGATAGCGGCAGGCCTGTGGCTACCAGCCGGCAGGACAGAGCGCACCTGGCGGCGTCAGCACCGCGGATAGCGGCAGCGGCAGTTCGCAGAGCATGATGCTCCACCTGCCCGAGTGGTCTTTTCTCCGCGCTCCTGTAGCTCCAGGGTACCGTCAGCACCGTGGACAGCGCCTCCCGGCTCCTAGGCAGCAGCTCTCAGCCGGTCAGCCGCACCTTCGCCTCTCCCCCCCTTTCTTTAAAAAATGAACTTGTGTCACTTTTACTTTGGGGCTCGTTTTTTTTTAAAGGGAACTCGCCCACGTGTCCCCGGAGTGATGACGCTGATTGGCTCCCGTCGATTTTGGGGGTGATGTCACAGCTCCACAAGCCGCTGCCCGATCGCCTTTCAGTTTGATTAAAAGAGACACTGAATTAATTACAGCACAGACCCAACTGTTTACCGGCGATTTCCACACGGTTTGCTTTCATTAGGCCGGTGATGAAGCTCCTAATGAGGGTGATTAGACGAGGGTGGTACGGGCTGGTGGGGAGGGCGGCCAAAGCTCGGCTGCCGCTGCTGCTGCGGGTGGGTTGGGATGTGCGGGTTTTATAAGTTTCCCCCCACCCTTTCTCACAATTATTCAAATTATTCGTGCGTGGGTCTGTTGTAGATCCCTTTTCTTCCCCCATTTTTATCTTCCTCAAACAAGAGAAAGGGACTAAACCCAGGGAAGAAAGAAGTACATGTGTGGAAAACTCCTTTCCTGTTATGACGAAGAAAATATAAGTTATGTTGTTTTCAGGGCGATTCTATTGGGTTCTAGAGGTTTCCCCTGTCTGAGAATTGGCGGCTCCCTCTTTCTGTGCCCTTTGGACTATGCCGGCCTGACTGGGGTGGGGAGAACTTGGTGTCTGCCCGGGAAGTGGCTGGAGCAATGGCTTCACTCAGGGCAGGGGTGCAGAATGTGGGAAGATCGGGACCCTGAATGTCTGGGGAGACCCTGAGAAATCCGTGTAGCCCGAGGGAGACTGCGCAACGGACAAAGAATGCAGTGACCACCCCTCCCACAAGCCGATGGCCCTTCCCGCTGCGCGTGTCCCCGAGGATGGGCGTATTTTGTACCTCTGAAAAGGAACGCGCAAGATCTTCCGAGAGTAGACGTCTGCGAATAGCTTCCGTATTTCTCCGAAGCACACGCGGGAATATATTTTCAAGGCAGCACTGGAAACCTGTTCTTTTCATTGTGAAAACGCACCCCCTCGCCCTGCCCACCCTGCCACGGTGCTCTAGTTCGAAACCTTCAGGGATCAGCTTCCTGGGCTGGGGCCGCGGGGGGCGGTCATATCGAATCGTGTCCCGGGCCTAGATCCTCTCACCTCCTGGGATCGCGACCCGGGTCTGAGGCCAAAGGACAGAGGGGGTGGAGGACGCGCGCCTGCGGCTGGGCCCCTGGCGGGTCCGAGGCACCCTTCGTCCCACTCCCGGAGCCAAGCTTTCCCATCTGGGCCCGCGCGCTCCGGTCAGCATTCCAAAGGACCCCCAGAAAATTACTGGGCCTGCTCCGCGGCTCTGCAGCTCCGCGTCAGTCTCAGTGTCCGAGACCGCAGGTAGAACAGTGAGGCACCCGATCTCCCCAAACCCGGGAAGGCCCGGGCGGCCCAAAGGAGCAGAAACTTTTTCCTCCCTCAGGCGAGATTGGCGGTGGCTTCACGCCCGGCTCCCCGCGCTCTCCCCCAGAGCCCGCCGGCAGATTGGAAGCGGCCCCTCCGCCGGCCGGGCTGGGGGCGAAGACGCGCGGCTCCCTGGGGACAGAGGGCCCGGCTCGGCTACAAGCTGTCGGGGAGCCTGGAGGGCGGGGGCGCCGAGCGGCAGCCAGCAGAGAGCCTCTGGCCCTCGCTTAGCGGCCGCTGCAGGGGCCTCCCGCGGCGAGGCCGAGCCCGGTCGTTCAATCGTTTTCGTTGGAGGACGGGGAGGGGCACATAAATCAAGAAGACCGCCGGCTGCCCCGATCCTTCCCGGCCAGCCTCCAGCGTGGACCTCGCTCCTGCTCTCAGCGTCTTAGGAGATTCCGCTCCCCTGGCCACTCACTCACCCAACCCCTGCTTCCCCGGCCTTCACCGGCCTTGTCATCTCAGGAGAATCCGAGGTCTCAACCACGGTCGACGGCACCCACCCTCGGGGCCTGATGGAGATGGGGCCGCCCCTTTGCCAGGACCTGCGGGACTGGCCAGGCCCCAAGTGCGTCCTTGACCTCTGCCGCAGCGCTTAGATCTTTTCTGGCCTCCGTAGTCTTAGGCTCCTGTTTGGATCCCGGACCCAGCGAAAGCGAAACCTCGGCGGCGCTGGGCTATGCGACCGGCTCAGAGCCCGGTGGAGGAGGGAAGGGAACCTCCCAGGGTTGAAAAGAAAAGCGTAAACCCAGACCTCCTGCTGCCCTAGCCTGCTTCAGGGCACTTCTTGGAGCCCAAGAATTTTTAACGGGTTGTTAGTATAATAATATTAGTTTTGAATGATCACAGTCTAATATAAAACATGCTGTGTGGTTTGTTGCATTTGGAATTTACTCCAGGATTTACTCCTCTTCTTGCTGGATGTTACCACTGACATCGAGTTGTCCTTATCTGAGGATTTCCAGCTTCACGAACACTCTTTCTCCTTTCTCTTTTCTCTGTCATCTGGGTGGTTCTTTGCATCTTAGTCTGCACATAGCCTGAGAGGTTTGTGTGCTTTTTCCTTCCGGCTTGCTTAGCTGGGGAGCCAGGAATCAGTTTTACTAAGTACCCAAGCATCCTCTGTGGATAGTCCACCCCATCCTTTCAGAAAGAAGCCTGGTTGAAGGGGAGGATATCGGATTTGACATCAAGCACAGCTGGGTTTGAACCATGGCATGCACTTGATCTCTCTGGGCCTCAGTTTACACAACAGAAGACAGACTTCTCTCCCTAGCCCTGACCCCCTGCTCTCCACAGTCTTGATTCTGTCCCCAGGAAGGAAGCCAGACCAGACTAAGGGGATTGGGAAGGAAGAGAATGACAAGGGCACTTCCAAGGATCAGAAGCCCAGTTCTGCTCAGATTTTTGTTGTTTTTAAGAGGTACTGGGTATTGAACCCAGGACCTCGTACATGTGAAATGTGTGCTCAGTCACTGAACTACACACACTCTACATCACTCAGTTTTAATCAAGGGCCCAGAACTAATATTCAAGGGTCAAAGTTCCCAATTCTGGGGTCCCTTTTTAAGACCTCAGCCCCTCTCCCCCCTGCTTCCCATTTCTGCTTAGAATCCCTTGCTTCAGCTTCCAGTCCCTGTCCATCCAGTCTTTTGAGATTACCTTCTTTTAACCTTTGACTTCCCCATGAACAAAAACCCTAGAAGGTCCAGGACCACCCGACAACAGAGAGATGACCACTATGAAGGAGCCATTCATTGTTCTTCTCCAGGGGCCAGGAGGGCAGGAACATGGACAAGCCCTCAGAAGGCCTGGCTCTGGCCCTGGCTCCCACTTTGGACAGATCCTCTCTCTTACCTGGGTCTCAGATTTCTCCTTGGTACAAAGGCATTGCCAATACTGGTCTGTCTACTTCAGAGGTTTGTAGAGAGGAGCAAGGGTGGGAGAAGTATATGAACCATGGTGAAGTGATCTGGCTGTAGAAGCCACTTCGTTATTCTCCACCTGGGACTCTTGGCTTGGGTTTGGATTTGGGAGCAGGGATGGACCAGGGGTGCAGGAGCCTCTGGCTGGGCTGTGGTTCTTAGCAACTTCTTTCCTCCCAACCTCCACTTAACTTCCTTACAGATTAGAGAAGTTTGTTTTTGTCAGTCTGCTCACTTGCCAATCTGGTCACACAGGGAAGTCTGCTCTGCTCAAAGCTTTCTGAGAATGATCACGAGGTCCTCTCTTTACCTATATGAATTATGGCTTGCATATCATAATTCAAGTTTGAATAGCTGGGGCTAGGGGCAGTGTGATGGGAGGAGGGTTGTTCAAGGGCATGGACTCCAGAACTGGCCAAACTTGAACTAAAATCTTGGCTCTAGGACAGGACCAGGACTAGGGTGAGGGGAACAAGTTGAGTCATGCAGGTGCAAGGTTGAATGCTGTCCTTATTTAAAATTTTGATATTTTGTTCATCATAGATTTTTAAATTTTGGTTTTTAAAAATATCGTGTTAAAATGTTGCCTTGGTTACTGAGTTTTTGGGTCCCCTTAAATTTTGCACTTGAGGCAAGTGCTCCCTTGCCTTACCTTAGTGCCAGTGTTGCTCTATGACCTTGAGCAAATCACTTGATCTTTCTGAGTTATAGTTCCTTCAGCTATAAGGTGAAGATGATGTTGCCCACTTCACATGTCATTGTGAGACCATTTGCATTTGGCTGGGGCTCTGGTCCTGGAGAACAGTAATTATGCAGTTGATAATATAAACACTAATAGTGATAGCCAGAGTTTCTTCTCGGCAGGTTAGAGCCCCCAAGCTTGTCTCCCCACCCTCCATCAGAGAAGTCTGCCCCCACCGGTGTCCAGGGTCTTCCTACCAAAATCAGTTTCTGAGATGGAGGGAGACAGGGAGTTTGGATGATATAGACCAGGCCTGGATGCTTATATCTCTCTTGTTTTGAAACGGATGGATTGGACAAGGATTTGGACAATTTGTGGGCTTCAGGTCCATGCTGTTCTCAACAATTCAGGTTTGTTTAGCTCAAAAGTCCATGGAGCTCCTGAAACCAGAATAGTCTTTCCCTTCCTTCTTTCCTTCCTTTCCTTCCCTTCCCTTTCCTTTCTTTCCTCCCTCCCTCCTTCCCTCCCTTCCTTCCTCCTTTTCCTTCTACTAAGAATGCACTCTGTTCTGTGCACCATGGATATGACGTAACCACCCTCATGGAGCTCACAAAGTGCAGGCGCCCAGCAATCTAAATCCCCATTTAGACATAATTTCTTATTTATGGAGTTAAGTTTATAATTTACCTGCATTCAGTTCTAAGAACCTGTATAAAAAGCCAACCTGGTTGTTTTTTTAAAACATGATGTCAAAGCAACAAAAGGTTTCCTAAGTAAAAAGAAATGCAGCAAAAAGAAGGTTTTGGTCTATAAAGGATAAAATGCAAAAGAAAATATTTGACTGGAAATACAGACATGCCTGGCTGCAATGCAGACCCACTGAGCTAGCGGTCTGCTTTTCACCACAAAGATGAGCCTTTTTTGGACTCCTTAATCTGTTGTTTCCAAACCAGCCCTCGCTGGAGTACTGTGATGAGTGAACCAAAAGCCAAACCATCTCTATCTGGATCCAGGGATCTCCCTGAGACTAGAATTGGATCTGTGACCTTTAAACAGCACTTCCTCTCGGGTCTCCAGGAGCCCTCTGCCAGGAAGGCAGCAGATACAGTCATTGGCTGATTGCTACTGTCCCTAATAAAAATCCTTCACAAGATTCAGACTCCAGAACTCCTTCTTCTTCTTTCTGGCCAAGATAATGATTAATCATCTGATTATATCAGAGGGATAGAGATAGAGAAAGAAAAAAAGATAGATAGATAGATATAGATAGATAGATAGATAGATAGATAGATAGATAGATAGATAGGGAAGGAGAATGTGGCTTAAAATCTGGAAATAGACAGAAATCAGTAGGTGTACAGCATAAAAAGAAAGCTAAACCTACTATCCAGGAAGTCTGGTCTAGTCTTCATTTTGCTGCTGAGTAGATCTACAATGTTCTGTCTGGTCCTGTCTGGTCAAGATGGTTTCTTAAGCCCCTTTCTGCTTCATAGATCTTATTTCCAAAGGCTCTATCTCAACATCCTTGCACCCTAGGCCAGCATTTGCTCACCCCTCTCCTGCCAAATGCACACCAGCATGGGCACTGCCTCCCTCCCATCAGGTGAGGTTTTAGACCAGCTGCGTCCCTATAGCTCATGGAGACAGTACACATGGGCCTCTTTGGTTAATCTCTAGAGGAGTGTTGCCAAGACATCTAACCAGGGTGTAGAATGTCCAATACCAACCAGCAGGGATATTAGCAAAATCAGGGGCCCAGGGGCCCAGGGCCATGCCTCCACGATGCTCAGCCTCACCTGGCATGTACTGGTGTGTGACAGAGAGGAGCTGGAAGGGGAAGTGAGCTCTCCCCATTCCCATCCATACTTTGAGAAGTAATTTGGGGTGGTGAGCTCTGGAACGTGTAGTGGACCCATTGCTGGGCAGGGGCAGGAGGCCCCTGGCCTGTGCTGGCCTGGCTTACTGCGTGAACTCAGGCCTCCTTTGACATCTATTTTCCATCTGCAAAACTGGGGGAAATTTCCGTGGGGGGTGTTCAACAAGATGATCCCGAACACCCTCCCAGGCTGGAACCTTAAGAGATTCTGTCTTGAGTTATGAAGGGCAGAAGAGGGACCCCCAGTTTATTCCAGGCGCCCCAGCTAGGGTCAGCACAAGTAAGAAGAGGGGCTTGGCTGATGTGATGGATACCAGAGAAGATCGAAACAGACTGGAATGGGGCTCAGGGCTTTGTATGGGCACAAATAATTAATGAGGAGGGAAGAACCAAACTGGGGAGAGGAGGGAGGGAGGGAAGGGGCCAGGAACCTCCGGGACCTCAGACTCGCCAGCGGGTGGCACTGTAGGACAAGGAGCCGGGCATCGCTCAGGCAAGCACTGCTTCAGGCTTGGGTGGAATGACCAAGGGGCTGCTGGACTCCAGGAGAGGATTCATGAATGGTGCTTCTAAGACATCTTGTCACAGCCCTTGCAAGTCCCACCAGCATGTAGATTTCTCAATGCTGGGCCAAGGCATTGCATAAACAAAAGAGATTTTCCCTTAGCTTTTGCTGGCAGAGCCCATCATTTCCCCCTTGGCCCAGGTCCTTGGGAAATGGGGTGCAGTGGGCCACTTACCTGTGGGCATCTCTCTCCATAGTGGGGTTTGCCCTCCTCTCTGAAGAACAGAGCCCAATTTCTTGTTCTTCGGGAAACTCTTCTGCCTCCTCATGTGCCCCCCTCCACTGTCCATAGGGGATTTCAGAGCAGAACAATGGGCTCATTCAAAATTATCTTAACCTTCTTATTGCGCCTGGGCACAAAGACCTTTGCCCCTTTGAACATCCAATTTCCAGTTACTCTTTCCATCCCACCTCCACCCCTCAATAACTCACAAGAGTTCTGGTTGCCCCTTTTTAGTGTGCGTTTATTAATAATATAATGAAAAATAATAGCTCCCATTTATCTACTGCTTAAAAGTGCCTGATCCTGTCCTGATTTCCACATTCTTTAGTGCAATCATTATTTAATTTATCTTCAGGAAAATTCCTGTGATGTGCCAGGCTCCTTTTTTTCACAGATGAGGCACAGATGGGTTAGGAAACTTGCTCAAGGTTGCACAGAAATCATTTGGTGGGGCTGGGCTTCATGTTCTTATCCACAACTGGAATAATATTGTCTGCTGCCGTCTTGCTCCTACACCAGGCTTTCTTGGTTCCGGGTGGCTGTCAAGATGAGTGGGGATGCTTGTTTCTCCCTGGTTCACTTAGTGGGATAGGCATTTTCAGGGATGGGGTCCCATCAAGGCCCTGGCTAAGCCAGGTTCCAGAAGGGGTTGATGTATGGCATTTCTATGGAATTGGCTTCCAATTGGCTGCAGTGGTGTGTATGTGTGTGTACGTGTGTGTGTGTGTGTGTGTGTGGCTGATCAAGAAACTCAGATCCGTAACATAGTAACAGTTTGGGCCCTCGATTAATCACAGGACTCAGGATGGGTCTCCCTAACAAGGCTGCTGGACTCCCTGCCTAGCACGCAGCCTGTAGGGGCAATGGCCATGACAGACATTCACGTGATCCGTCATTCCACAGACATCACTGAGCACTTACCATGTGCCAGGCCCTTGACATGTGGCCTTGAGCAAGACCTCTTAGAAACCTGATCCCATGGGGGGCCCTTCTACAGAGGGAAATAGGCAGTAAATTTTATGATGGGGATCACTGTTTGTGGTAGAGATCATTGTTTTGCCGAGAATAAAAAAGGATGGTGTGAATCTAACATACTATTCCAGGAAGACCTTTCTGAGAAGGGGGTCTGACTCAGTGGAGCTAAGATCTGAATGACAAAGGAGCAGGAATGTGGCAATCTGCGACCAAAGTGTTCTAAGCAGAGAGAAAAATAAGCACAAAGCCTAAGGCAGGAATGAGTGCTGTGGCTAGAGGGTAGTGAGGAAATGGGCAAGAGCTTCCTGATGAAGCTGGAGGGGCGGGCCACAGGTCCCTCATCTAGGGTTGTGCAGGCCCTGGAGAGGAGTGTGGATTTCACTGGAGCTGCTTCGTGGAGAGGGGCAAGCATGAAGGAGAGAGACCAGTTAGGAATCGACTGCAACTATCCAGAGATGACAAGGGCTTGGGCTTAGGGTGGTGGGAGTGAAGATGAAGAGAAAGTAGATCCAGAATGTTTTTGGAGGTAATGTTGACAGGTGTTATGTTTTGATGGATTAGATGTAGCAGGTGAAGGAAGGAAAGGGTGAAGGTATTTGGCTTCAACAACTTGATTGATGGTGGTTTCCTCTATGAGATGGGAAAAACTGAGGAAGAAGCAAGTTTGAGGGGAGAAATCAAGTGTTCCGTGTTGGTCATGTTGGTTTAAGATGAATATCAGACACCCAAGCGGAGATGTCAAGTAGGCAGTTGTATAAAAGAGCCTGTATATGGGAGGTGTGGGAGGTGGGCAACATGGGAATCCCAGTGGGTTCCGTGTAATATTTTGGGTAATCTAAGCACCTCTTAAAATATATGTATATATATATATATATATAAATAACATTTTTATAAGCAAATACACATATATGCATATATATTTATATATCATTTTGCAAATGTTTGTATGTATTGTGAGAATTTTGATTTTTACCCACAATAAAAATAAATTAAAAAAAAAAAAAAAAAAGAGCCTGTATAAAAGAGTTGTATAAAAGAGCTCAAGGTTGAAGAGAAATATGTGGGAGCCCTCAGAGTGGGAATAGTATTTAAAAACTTGAGAATTTGCCTGATTCAGTAAAGGCTCTGCTGGAATATCTTGGAGAAGGTTAGTCTACCTTGAAGAGTATCCTCGTGGTAGTGTCATCATTTGAAGTCTGGGGTTGGTTCCCTCCCTAGTTAAAGGTTTACTGTTTTCAAATAAACACTTAGGAGGAGAATGACAAATAGCATTTTTAATTTAAAATAGATCAACATACAATTTGTGGGGACAAGTCAAAGAACATGCAGAAAGATTGAGTTAAGCAATGCCCAGGAGTTTGGCTAAGTTCCTTGGTCTGCCTACATGCCCAGAAGGCTCTCTCCTTGGGGAGGGGATGACCTTGCCCAGCCATCCACAGTAGAGGAGTCCATCTTGGCCTACCTGATTAACAAGGCCCAAGACTGAAGAGGCAGGGACAGGCCCTGAGCAATGAACCATTGACATTTGTGGCCATCAGGGGTCCTAGAGAGAAAAGACTATCCTGGTAAGATATTGGGCATCCCAAAAAGAGCAATAAAAACTCATGTTTGGAATATAAAACCAGGGATTTCAAAGCATGTCACTGTCATGTTTTCTGAAGGAAAAACAAGGATCATTCTAACATCTAATGGGCAGAGCTATGGAATCTACCCTTAGTGTGGAGTCTAAAAAACTGCCTTGTAGTTTGTGTTTGTCTTGCCAGGTAAGGGCTTGGGAAGACAGGTAGGATAAGCCTGCCAAGAGAGGGGGTGTCCAGGTAGAGGAGTGAGTCTCAGGGGCTCAGGTAAGACCAGCGATGGCTGACCTAAAGGGGTGGGGGGGACTCTTACCAAAAATAATTAATCTAAGACCTGAATCTGAGGTCCTTCCAGAAGCAGAACCACCATAAAAATGGGGGAGTGTCTTATGTGAGTTGGGGTAAGAAAAGTGATTTCTTTAGGGAATTTTCTACTGTGTCGAGAAGGCTTCTCATGGAAGGTGAGGATCTAGGGGTGGGTGTAGTTGCCCATCCGCAGGGTCCCTTGGCGCACGGCATATTCTTCCTGGTGGGCTTTGAACGCTCTCTGGCGATCGGCCTCAGTGGGAAACGTATCAAGATGGGGGCCCACCTGTGGATGGAAGGGAAGAGTGGGTCAGTGAGGATAGGTCTTCTGTGGAGAGTGTTCCAGTTGCTCCCTTCTTCCCTGTGCCCATCCCTTACTTCAATTTTAGAGTAATAATAAACAGTAGCTGTGATTTATTGAGAGCCTTCTATGTCCCACCCACATTAATCCTAAAATGCTAATGATGGAGTATTTTGACTCACATTTCACCAAGGCTAGGGAAGATGAGGCACCTTTCTCAGAGTCATGCAAGCTCGTGGCTGTGCTGGCTAACTTCCTGCCCCATGCCATTTCGCCCGCAGCATCCGTTTCAAACTGTGGTCCACCCCACAGAACCAGCTCCCCTGGCCTCGTGCTTGTCCACAACCCATCTCTGTCTGTTTTTCCTTGGGTTTCCCCCTCTGCTTCCCTCCCTTCTCCCCCATTCTCTTTACACTTCTTTCCCCCTCACTTCCTCCCTTGCATTCTCCAGTTCAGACAGACTTGAGTTTGAACCCTGGCCTGCCATGTGCGCTGGGGCAAATTCCTTCACCTCTCTGTTTTTTCATTATCTATCTGGTAATTTGTTGGGAGGACTGGAGATACTGCACGCAAAGAGTACAGCACAGCCAGCTCTCGATTACTGGCCTGTAATTATTATAATTACCACTTCTCTTCTTTTCTGTCCCTTTTCTAATTATTTTTCTTTTAATCTTTTTATGTACATTAGGGAGCACCACATCTGTCTTTTAAAAGAGTGTGCGCTTAACGCAGTGTCTACTACTGGTCCCTTCTTCTACTTACAATAGGTTCCTAAAAACCTCATCTTAAAGAAAATCTGTGATCACTCCTTGGTCCCAGGTGAGAGGTGAAAACTGTCCCAGAAACCGTTAAAGAGGGAAAGAGGCGCAGGGTGTGTGCTGGTGAAGCATCCCGGTCCCGAGTGGCGAGGCGCCAGGGACAGCAGGCGGCTGCCTGGGTATCACTGTCCAGCCCATTGCCAGGGAAGATGCGTGATAAACACTCCCTGATCACGAACCGGAGCCACCATCAAGTGGAACCTACTAGCCGGCGCCCAGCCTTCGCACGCTGCTTTTCCACGATTAACAAGCCCGAGCAAGCCGCCCTCCTGGCAGCTGGCAGCACTCCTTCATTGGAAGATAATCTCGCTCCCCTCCTGCTTTGGTGGCAGCCACTCATGGGAGTCAGGTGGCTGATACTCGATAGCACCAGAACCAGAGTTCAAGGAAGCATTGCCTCGACTCTTCTGAAGAAAACATGCAAGGGAAGCAGATCCAAAGAGTGGGAGCCTCTTCAGTTAAAATTTTATGCAATCAATATTTCAGACTGCCCTTCCTTCTCAAGAAATGGTAATGGACAATAACCCTCTCTGTCTCCTGGTGCCCACTGTGTCTGTTACATCCACCTCCAAGCGCGAGAAAATTCGACTAGTTAACTGAATGCAGTACCCCTTCCCAAAAAATGGCGTTTTCTCCTTTCGAATAACCTGAGGGGGCACAGTGTGGGAAGGGTTCAGGTTCACTTGTTCATTTATGCATTGATTCATCCATCCATCCATCCATCCATCCATCCATCCATCCATCCATCCATCCATCCATCCAACCATTTATGCATCCATTCATGCAACACCTATTTATTGAGCACCACTCTGTGCCAGGGGCTGGGAATACAGCAGTAAACAGGAGACACTCAAGCCCTAGCCTCATGGAGCTTCTAATTGAGAGGGAAAGCAGACATGGGAGGAAAACTACACAATTTCATTACAATCAATAGAGCAAAGGTGTTGGGTGTGCAAGGAGAAGAAATAGCATGGATTCAGCTTTTGCCGGAGTCAAGAGTGGCCTCCCTGAGGAAGAGCTATTTAAACAGAGGCTGAAGGCCACACAGGCGTTTCCCAGGCAAAGGGAGCAGCACGTGTGCTGGCCGTGGGGCCCCACAAGGCTCTGCTGGTTCAAGGTGTGAACCAGGCAGCACGGCTGGAACATAGCTCTTGAGGAGATGTGGTGACTGAGTCGAGGCCAGGGAATGGGCAGGGGCAGGCTCCCTTTGGATTTGGCCGCAACCACTGACAGCTTTGCCGTGTCTATGGAATAAAGTAGGACCTGTGCCCTGGGATGGTCACAAAGCTCTTGCCAAGAATCCAGGTGAGGGTCAGCCACCCAGGACTAAATACCTGGTTCTCAGCTCATTTGGATCAATCAGACCATGATGTTCTCAGCTCAACCTCTGGTTACAGAGAAATTTCCAAGGGGTCTCAGAAAAGTTGCAGAGAAAAGAGAAGACCTACACGTTGTGCAGTAAGACAGCCAACAAACAAAAGGCTTCTAGGGTACACTTTGGTGTACCCTCTGGCAAGTGATGGCTTGATTTTTACACCATGACACAATGCTCCCGATACCTACGGTTCCCAGAAGACAACTAGAGATACTCAGGCTGGCGCGTTGGGTCTCTGGGGACCTCATGGGCACCCCAGCTAACCCAGGTGCCCCACCAGGCACAGGCTCCGTTTTCTTCCCAGGATCCTTGGCAGCACTGAGATGGGCAATCGTTCTGTCCCTGGCGGCTGGTCACTAGTGCTCTTTAACAGGGAAGCACCACACATCCTTCTGTGACCCCTAAGCCACTCCAGAGGGTCTCATCATCTGGGAATGGTGGGTGGTGCAGATGGTGGGGGGCTCATCGGCGCTTGCTCTCATATCCTGAGGAGGCAGTCGGAGAATCAAGCCCTTAAGGAGCTGCTCAGCTTAGAAGTAATCAAGTTACAGCCAGCACATGGACAGAAGAGGGCCCTAATAGAGACTTGCTTTTTAAAATTGCCATTTATTTAGAAACTTTAGTGAGGCAGAGACATTCATTCATTCATCCATTTTAAAAATATTTATTAAGTACCTACTGCGTATCAGGAGCTACCAAGCAAACACCCCTTGTACTTCAGAATTGCAAGTTTCGCTGGTTTCTAAAGAGGTGATTTGGGCACAGGAGGCTCACCTCAATGACTGACCACACACACTCCAGCACCTACCATATTCTCAGTAGCACTGGGCTGATGCTGGGAGAGGCAGAGGCCATGTTGTGGGTGGTCTCTGACATTGATGAATTGCCATTCCCACTAGAGTCTTGTGGCATAAAGTCATATAAGGCGGGGAGTTCAAGTGAGAACTCAGCCCAGGAGCTCTGAGAGAGGGACTGCACCTGTCCTGCTCCCTGGGGACCCCCAGTGCCACAGGGTCTGACAACAAGGTTGGACAGATGACCAAATGAGTGAATGAATGAATGAATGAATGAAATGGGCAAATTCACCTGGCCTCAGGTGGTCAGGGAAGGCTTCTCAGGCCAGGTGGGACTCAAATGTAGCCTGAAGGATTGGGATGCGGGAGGTGGGGAGGAATTTGTAATAGGAGAAAATGGTGACGGCAGAGGCAGAAGGGCGCACGCACCTCCTGGCGTTGGGCCTGGAGGTGAAAACCAAAGGGTATGCTTAGTGGCTGGGTCCTGTGGAGTCTCTGAAAGGCTAATTCACGCAACAGCTTAGAACACACGTGGGATGGGCCTCTAGAAAGAGAGGGGAAGTCGGGCCTACTCTGATCAACTCACCACACCCTGAAACAGAAAATGGGAGTCCATGGAGAAGGGAGTTCTAGTTCTCAGAATGCCAAGCAGCCGGCGTCCCCTCTGCAAAACTTTTCCTGGAGGCCCCAAACTGGCACCTTCAGCCCCTATTATCAACAGCAATGCCATAATAAGAACAGACTTGCCATTTGCCAGTGCTGTGCATTTTATACAAGCTTCAAAACGTCCCTGATGAAGGAGGCACCATCATTGTCTGCATTTTACACATGGGGAAACGGAGGCTCCAAGAGGTTAAACCACTCACCCAGCATCTCACAGATTGAACCCAGGGCTGTGGGTCTCTAGGCCCAGTGCTCTTAATCACTCTACTGCAACTGTCTCAACAGATGTTTACGTGAGTCCAGTGAAAGTCATTGCTGGGAAAGTTGTGGCTCCTCTCCCAACATGCACTCTCTGTCATCCTAAAATAACAGCTCATTTGGAAATGAGTATCCTAATTACAAGTCAGGCCCCAATCCTGTGTGTGGTCACGACCCCATGGACCCCCGGAGTGGAAGGATGAAGTGCTACGGAGCAAGGAATTCCTTCTGAGATGCTTCTAAATTAAGCCATCTGCGGTCTGTCTCCACCTGGAGCTAAGAAATTGTAACAGCTTTGGCAGGAGACAGCTTTGCTGAATGGAGCTCTGAGTTGCTCTAAGGTCAATGCAGGTAAATAAGAGGCAAGCACCACGGCCTGCCTGCAGCCCTGGTAGCCAAGTGCAGCCAGCTTCACCCAGGTTGGCAAAGGTGCTGGTCCTGTTTGAATGGGGTGCATCTACATAGCATTGCACAAATGAGGACCGAGGGCCTCTGCTATGCAATTCCCTGGCGATACGCTGATGCATGAGATGGGCCTTCACCCACAGAGATCCTGCAAGCTGGTGTGGGAGGGAGTCGCTTAGTACACCATACATGTAATTATTTAATAACAATACTCAAGAGTTATTTAATAAGATTGTGTGTTGGGGGAACTCTAACCCTATCTAGGGGGCCAGGAAGGTCTCTCTAGAGAGGATGAGTGAGCTAGCCAGGAGAAGAGGGAGCAGCAGGGGCCAAAGCCTTGAAGTAGGAAGAATTTGGGTGAATTCGAGGCCATGAAAGCAAGCCAGTGTAGCTGAGGCCAGCCAGATGGGGCTGGGGAGGTGACCTGTGGCCAGATCTCAAAAGAGATTTGTATTGGACGCTATTGGAAAAAACTAAACACCTTCTCCTGCATAACAGCCTTTGTCTCTCTGCAAATGGGTTGGAATAAAAGAGTCCCAGAAAGTTAGGATTTCCTTTGAGTCCAAATCTCCCATATTACAGGTGGAAAATCTGAGGCCCAAGGGGGAAAGCAAATCTCCCGGGGTCTCCCATGAGCCCTTGGCAGAGCTAAGGCCTGCAGCCAGCTCCTGACTCCCAGCCTTCTGTCCACCTGAGCCATGAGCCCCCTGGGATCTAAATCCTTGGACTCCATTTCCTAATTAATTTGAAAGCGTCTGCACTTTTCTGAGCTTCTTTCAATGAATTAACTTTTCATTTGATTGATACCCTTAATTGTACCTTTGAAATTTCATGAATTTCTGCTCTTAACTTCATTATTTCCTTCTTTTTCCCCCCTATCTTTGAGTTTATTCTGCTGTTTTTTTCCCCCTAACATCTAGAGTTGTCTGCTTAGCTACTGACTTTTAAAAAATTCTTTCTCCATTTCTAATAGTAGCATTTATATAAATTATAGCATGATTTCCCTCTAAATTCTTTTAGCTCATCTCACAAGGTTTGAGCATATTTACTTTATTTATTTTTTATATTTTAAAAGATGCTTAGATTACATAAATGTTACACAAAAATTAAAAGGTGTCTCTTGTTCCCCATCTCCCACACCTCCCGTAACTCATATTTACTTTTGTTCAATTCTAAATATTTTCTAATTTCTTTTTGGATTTCTTGTTGATCCCTATGTTATTTATAAGTATGCTTTTATATTTCCAGACACGTTTATTAGTTACATTTAGGTTACTGATTTCTAATTTAATCTCTTCGGTGTCAAAAATAATCTGCATGAATTGGCTCCTTTAGTATTCGTTGAGGTTTTACTTTGTATGCTTGCTTGAAAAGTCTGATCTACTTTCAACAGAAAATCTGTATATTGAGTGAACTGGCACCATCATAGAGCAATCACCCATATGACCTGCGTTTGGGGGTAAGATGTGGCCATTGTCTTTTCATTTATCGATTCATTGTTTCACTCAATAATTATTTATTGAGCATCCACTAAATGCCAGACACCATGCTAGCCACCGGGATACAGCAAAAATTTTAAAAGCCCCTGCTCCTTATGGAGCCATGACACTAGTAATAAAAATCTAATTACACAACTATTTATTCAATTCGAGTTGTGCTAAGTACTATAAAAGAAGTACAAGATCTGCAAGTGTTTATAATACAGAGAATCATACCCATACTTTGGGACCAGAGAAAGCTTTGCTGAGGAATTAACATATCAGCAGAGACTCAGAGGATAAGGCAGAGATGAGCAGGTGAAAGTGGTGGCCCCACACCACCAGAAAAATGGGCAGAATAAATGAACCGGCAATTCACAGGAAAAGCCAACAAACACAGGGAAAGATGGCTAACCTAAAGATGATGTAATCAGGGAGTAGCAAATTAAAGCAACAAAATACCATTTCACAACCATCAGATTGATAGTAATAATAATAAGCCTGGCATCAGAAGAGGGAGCTTACATACACAACTAGCAGAGCTGTGCATCGGTACAACCACTGTGGGAGGTCCGTGGCATTAGCCAAAAAGGCTATGCCAAATAAGTCCATATTTAGGTATATACTCCGGAGAAACTTTTGCACTTGTTCTTTAAAGCATGTGCACAAGAATGCTCCTTGGAACATGGCAGTGAGCACAGGAAACTGAATGTCCAGCAGGAGAGGGACTGGAGACACGAATGGTGGTAGTCCATTCATACACTGGAATACTCTGTGTCAGTTCAAGTGTATATTCTAGAGCTGCACTGTCCAATAGGATAGCCAATAAGCACATGTTGTTTACATTTAAATGGACAGAAATTAAATAAAATTAAAAATTCAGTTCCTCAGTCAAGCTCATCATATTTCAAGTGCTCACTAGCTGCACGTGGCTAGCTAGTGGACACCCTTTTGGACAGCGCTGAAACAGGACGTTTGCATCATCATGGATAAGTTCTGTTGGACAGCACTGCTATAGAACTATTTGAATCAACATGTATAAATCCTAAAAGCATAATGTTGCATGAAAAAAATGTTTGTAACAGAATGGTATGTAAGTGTATGCCATTTATATGGAAAATTTAAAACATGCAAAGCATTTCCCTGTATTGCTCAAGCACATATGTGCGTTCTAAGACTTGGAAGGAAATGACGTGCATGGAAGTCACTCTTGGGATTGCTTCTTGGAAGAAGAGGATTGAGCATGGGGAGGGAAGAAAAAGGATTTCAGTTTTATCTATAGGTGATTATTATTATTATTATTTTTTCTAATCTGAAAACACATGGGGTAGGGTTTAGGAGAGGTATCTCAGGGGTGAGGGGTGGGGGTCCTGTGAGACTGGGGGGAAGTGTCCCCCTACTCCACACATATTTTAGAAAGAGTTACTCTGTCTTACGAGTTTATTGGAGATTTGTGTATGATTCCATTTTTTAAAAATTAGTTTTTATGTCTAAGAGATTCCCCTGTCCCTGAGATGGCGCCCTTGTCTACTTGCTTGTGGTTTTTTTGTTTTTTTTTTAATATTTACTTTTTTATCCATTTAAAACCCCTTCCCCCAGCCTTTGCTGTTTTTGTGTTCATTCGTTGGGCAATTCTCTGTGTCTGTTTCCTGCCCTCTCCTCTCATCCTTCTCCTCCTGTCTTCACCGGGATTCTATCCTGGGAACCTCCAAAGTGGGAGAGAGGTGCTCTGCCACCTGTGCTACCTGAGTTCCTGGTTTCTCGGCGCGTCTCTTCTTGGCTTTCCCCTGCGTCTCTCTCCCGTTACCTCATCATCTTGCTGCGTGGTTCGGCAGGGCCTGGGGGCTCACCGGCTCGCGGGACCTGATGGCATGCCGCGCACCTTCTATATTTTTCTTTATTTTACTGGGAGGTCCCGGGGATCGAACCCAAGTCCCTCCATATGGGAAACAGACGCCCAACCATTTGAGCCACATCCACCCCTGCTCATGGTTTTTGTTCATTGTCTGCTTGTTATTTTTGCTCGTTGTCTGTCTGTTTCTTCTTTAGGAGGTACCAGGAACTGAACCTGGGACCTCTCATGTTGGAGGCAGGCGCCCAACTTCCTGAGCCACATCTGTTCCGGTATGATCTCATTTTGAAAAATAGTTTTTCTGGCAAACATGAGAACCAGTGACCTGTGGCTTTGGCTTGTCCTAACTTTCTCTCCTGAGGGATCCTCCTGTTTCATGGGGTTTATGATTCATCTCAATGCTTAAGAAAATATCCAAGACCCAGTGGTTCAAACTGGAGGTAAGACATGGTTATTTTTGCAATTTGCTTGGTGCCACTGACCTTTGTCTGGACTGAATGCTAAAGGGTGAGCAGCATTTTGCTTTCTTTGCTTTCCCTCTTCTCTTCTTTCTTACTCCTTCAGCAAGAGGCCTTCGCTACAGGTGGGGAAAGGGCAGCCACAGCTACATACTCTTTACAGCAGGAGGGCTGTGGGCTTTCCCTCGAGTCCCTCCCACCCAGTGTCGGGCCTCACTGTTTTACAAGCCATACCCTGGGACGTGGTGGTACTCAGGGCATGATAGTCAGGAAAAAACCAAACCACTGTGTTACAACTTTTCAGGCCCATCACCCAATCCCGCTGCCAGGGGCAGCCGGGCCAGCTGACCCTCGGGCCTCCCCTCATCACTCACACCATGATCCCACCACTGGACACCAAGATTTCCAGTGCCAAGTCTGTGGACTAAGAGGGCAAAAGAGAGGATTTGAGAAAAAAGTAGCCAGTTTTTAACAAATCCGTCCAAAAGCTAAAACAAACAAAACAAAACAAAACAAAACAAAAAGACAGCCACGGAGATTTTAGTTTTTGTTTTGTTTTTTTTGTTTTTGTTTTCAATGACAATCACTCAGGTGACTGGGAGAGAGATTTTGCTTTAAAAGATTGAGAGGCTGTCTCCTCTAATGAGAGGCACTTGAAAATTATGGATCAGTCCCAGGTCAGTAATTTCTGTCAAGTTCAGGGCAGCTGGAGGTCAGAGGCCCTGGTAGAACACAAACACATGCAAGGCATCACTGGAAAACAGGCTAGCATCCTAAGCTCTGATATAGCAGGTTTGTATTTTAAGTAATTAACGAGGGTAACAATCTCTCTGGAGACATCTGGTTCCCTAAATTATCATTCTGCTACCAGCTCTAATTTCTCTGTAGTCCAAAAATAGATGGAGGAAGGACAAAAGGCCACGACCCTCCTTGCTGACACACACTGCATTTTTATAAAACATCCAAACTTGCGCCCAGAGAACAAACTTCTTGCTTCCCTACACGGTCTAACGTGGGTTCTAGAATGGCAATTGCAGTGAACAGTGGTCGGGTGAGTGGGGCAGAGCAACAGTCCTCTGAGGTGGGGTTGTCATCCCCAGCTGACAAGAGAGGAGCCGGAAGCCCAGGGAAGTTAAGGTACTGACCCAAGAAAACCCAGCTACTATGTGGCCAAGCCAGTGGAATCCGGGTCCTATTCACTGTAAGGTTCTTGACACTCAAGGGACAGAAGAAAAGATGGTTACCAGTGACTTTGAAAATGAGTATCATATTTGCTATTTTCAGAAGCCATGCAAATATCTCTAGATCATTCTCAAGGGTTAACTAAGGCTAGTCAACAGCAGTGAAATCAAATGTGAACAATGAATCTGTTTGCAAGAAGCTACTAGATAAGTAACATGGAAAGACCATCCCCAGATGGATGTGCATCTAAATTTTCCACCAGGTCAGTGTCCATCTCTGTGTCTTCAGCCTCTAATTTTAATAGGTTTTAGATAAATTAGAGTCATAAGGGACAGTTGGAGGGAATTAGGGACACCTCAGACCCTCCCTCACCATCTGAAGCCATATCGTAATGGCCATTATCACACTGATCTAGATTTCGAAGACATAATCTGGACTGAGTCACTCAACTGACTCAGAGGGCTACTTTTTTTTTTCAACTGGCCTGACTTTTCAAAATAGCTTTATTGAATAGATTTGCCACTTGTCCTGGCAATACCACTACTGGGTATATATCCAGAAGAACTGAGAGCAGTGACACGAACAGACATCTGCACACCAATGTCCATAGCAGTGTTCCATGATTGCCAAAAGCTGGAAACAACCCAGGTTCCACGAACCGATGAATGGATAAACAAACTGTGGTATAATCACATGACAGAATATTATGCAGCTGTAAGAAGAAATGAAGTCATAAAGCATATGACAACATGGATGAACTTGGAGGACATTATGTTGAGTGAAGCAAGCCAGACACAAAAGGACAAATACTGTATGAATGCGTTACTATGACCCAAATATATTGTGTAACATATTGTTTGATTTAAAAAAATTTTTATATGTATCCATTACATTGTTGGGTTATATGGTAATGCTGTTTAACTTTTTGAGGAACTGCCAGAAGTATTTCCCCCAAGCAGCTGCACTGTTTTATTTTATTTTATTTATTTATTTATTTTTTATTTTTTTAAAAGATTTTTACTTATTTATTCATTTATCCCCGCCTTGCTGCTTGTGCTCGCTGGGTCAGCTAACCATGCCATGCGGGCGGGCTTGCCTTCACCAGGAGGCCCCGGGAACTGAACCCGGGGCCTCCCATATGGTAAACGGGAGCCCTACTGATTGAGCCACAGCCGCTTCCCAGCTGCACTGTTTTATATTCCCACCAGCAATGTACGAATGTTCTAATTTCTCCCTATCCTTGACAACACTTATTATTATCTGTTTTTTTACTAAAGCCATCCCTAGTGGCTAATGACATTGAGCTTCTTTTCCTGTGCTTATTGGTCACTTGTATATCTTCTTTGGAGAAATATCTATTCATATCAAATATCAACAGACATTTGGAGAATGTCTATTCATATAGGCCCATTTAAAATTGGGTTATTTATCTTTTTATTTCTGAGGTGTAAGAATTATTTCCATATTTCAGATACAGATTTATGATTTGCAAATATTTTCTCCTATTCCTGTGGATGTTTTTTCACTTTCTTGAGGGTATTGTTTGTAGTGCAAAATTTTTAATTTTGATGAAGTCCAATTTATCTATTTTTTATTTAGTCCACAATTTTTTTCACTGGCTCCTTGTTATTTTTGGTCATTGTCTGCTCATTGTTTTTGCTCATTGTCTACTCGTTTCTTTTCTTTAGGAGGCACTGGAAACCGAACCCAGGACTTCCCATGGAGGAGGCAGGCGCTCGACTGCTTGAGTCACATCCACTCCCCTTTAGTGGACAATTTTTTACTTCCTTTATGTAAACACCTTAATGGAGCATAAAAAGACAAGGAATTTTAGGATATTTAGCATTTATTTAAATGGTCCCTCTAAGGCAGGCATGGAGAGTAGGTGTCATTTCACAAACCAGCTCTCGTAGACTGATGGTAGCCGATAGCAGTGTTCTGTTATATAATATGCTCAGATTTAATCGAGGCTCGTGGAAAGTGTGCAATGATTGATTATCAAGATCTGCCATGGGCACAGGAGGGAGAGGATTCCATTGTTTTTCTCTAAGAGATCAAAACACAGTCTCCCATGGTGACTGATGAATACAGACTCAGAAACCACAGGGAGAAGACATCCCTGTGCTCATCTGCCCGTAACTCTCTCCTCTCCTCCAGATGACCTCGGGTCATCTGCACCTGGATGACAAGTAGATAGGTGAGAGTGAGGGGAGAATCAAAGAGATGAGGTGGAGAGGCCAGCAGAAGGCCCGATGGAGGAGCCAGAGCATGGAATCCCTCACATCTTACTATTTATAGAGTGCCTCCAATTTGGCATGGGTGCAGGAAAAAAATAGGGACTAACAAATACTCCCATAGTCATCTCAGGGAAGAATAATATGTGCTATATATATATATATATATATAAATGGTTGTGCTTTTTAAACCCAGTTTTATATAGGGTGCAGAGCCAAGGGAGCAAGCTTGCCGGTGGTGGCTTTTAAAGGGGTCTGTGAGAAAGGAGTGAGTTTCCTCTGATGAAATATTACATGTGGCTCCCAGTAGTTGACCAATCACACTGTGTACTGGATTTTCTCCTCTGTCTTGACCAATGCTCTGTCCAGCAGGCCTGGAAGCCATTGCCAACCATCCATCATCTCTGCCTTTGCATCTTGGCTTCTCTTTGAGGCATCTCAGCCCAAGAAGAATGTCATGCTGGAAGGCATTGTGCAGCAGCCAAATACAAAGCGGGGAGAGAAGGACCTCTTCCTGTTTCCCCATCTCTACCTCGGAGCCCCCATCCAAAACACACACACACACACACACACACACACACACCAGGATGCAAATGATAACCACAGAGCCATCACTTGTGAAGCTTGACAGAAAATAATGAGAAACACTAAATCTTTTATAAGGTCAACACTCGCCTTAGCCGAGCAGCTGTCAAACAAGAAAAGAATTTAGCGCTGGAGCCACGAAACTTCCATCGGCTCATTAAACCCAACAGGGCCCAGGCCTGGCGTGGCGGAGGAGACACGGGGCCTTCCGTTTTGTGTCAGTAATTTGCGGTGGAGGAGGCAAGAAGAAACAGCCAGCGCCAAAGGGGCCTAGGGGATGGCTGGGGAATCGTTAGCGCGCCAGGAGCGGCCTCAGCTCCTAATTGGAAGCATTGGGCATTATCAACGGAGGATTTGCCTCAGTTCCCTGACAGCTAGTGGGCCCAAAATGATCGCCCACTTGTCAGTGTAAAAGACCATTAAAAACAAACCATTTTGATTTAATTGGAGGGGGTGCAATGTGGGGCCAGGTGAGGAGGCTCGTCAACCGCGGCTCACCCAAGCTGCTGCCTCGCTCCCTCTGTGTGCTGGAGGCTGGGGGGTGGGAGAGTGTGTGTGTTTTCCAGATTTTTTGCCTTTCAAAAACTGTCTGAGAAAGGAATGAATGGGAGATGGAACGAAACTTCACAACCATACTGAGGTCTGTTTTCAGTGGGGTTGTCAACAAATACCGTGACGAGCTGAGTTGCTGGGGGTGGGGGTGGGGGGTGTTCCCCCTTTTCTTTTCAGAGCCCAGTTGATAGGAGCCTGATTGGTTCTAGACTCCTGGGAGGTGGCGGATGAGCCGTCTGGCTGGAGGAGCTCGGCCTGCAAGTGGGATACTACAGTGGGGCTCCACCTCTCCCCCGCCTGCCCCAGCCTTAGCGGGTCTACCCCTCTGAGAAACAGCGGGCTACGGTTGGCCACGTTAGACTCTGACCTTCCGTGGAGAGTGGGACTTTTTCTCTTCTTTGACCACAAGTGAGAGCTAAGAAGGGAATTAGTGGAGGAGAAGTGTTAGTGGAGATCCTTCTGAGAAGTCTTTGTGCATGGGACACACCCCAGTGATTTGGGATGGTGTCTGCAGTGTTTTCCCTGAAGGAGTCCATGGTGCTGATGATGCCTGGTTGAGAATTCTACATTGGCTCTGTGAGAAGAGGCCACTTGCTATTAATAGTGACCTAAATTCCTGGTGGGTTCTCCCACCAGGGCAGGTGCCTCCAATTACACAGAACATCTATCTGTGTGAAGCTTTGGAATCAGAGTGTAGACTCCTTGATGCCAGGGACTGTATGTTTTGCATGTCAATACTCTGTATCTTGTACACCATGGGTACTTGATAAATATTAATTGGCCCTTGCCAGGTCTCGGCGAGGTCTATATACTTGTGTATTAATCTCATCCTCATCTCACAAAGCGGTGATCTCATTTGCTGCTTGTTTGCTTCTTTGACAAGACAACACATGTAGAACCATACGGAGCTGGAGGGGCATCTTTGAGAGAGGAAGGGGAAAACGCACCAGCCGATCCCTTCATAAACCTCCACTGTTGATTTTTATGAAGGATCAGGCTGTGAGAAGACACCAGATCTGTGGCAAGCATCAAATTCCAGAGCTCCAATTTTGCTGCTGAATTTAGACAATGGGGATTCCTTTAATTACTTTCTCTGGAAATTTATCTAACAGTGATTTCTCGGGTAGTGCAAGGCGTTTATCCAGGCACATGTTTCCCCCGTTGACAGAGTCCTTGTTGTTGTTCTTGGTTGCAAATTAAGTCCTTTGCTGAGCCATCTGTGTGGTGCCCGTCCACACCGTATTGCTTATTTACATAGGCTGTTGAATAACTCCTGTGTTACCGCCAGGGAAGCTGAGGACGCACTCAGATGTTTGGTACTCACAGCCCGTTGGGCTGAGTACACTGCAGTGGGGTTGGTGTTGTTCTTCCCCTTTTCTCTTACTGGAATAATGAACAGGAAGAATTTTTTTCTGGTATCCCTTAAGAAGGAACAGAGCCTTCTGTGGCCGATGAGGTCAATGCTGTCAAGTCAGAAATAGACTTTTAGAGTTAAGTGTCCTCAGCCAGATAGCAAGGATGTTAATGCCACATTCTGGCCACTATTCTGGGGTGGGACAATCTCAGCTGATAGGGTATGTTTCAAAGGGCTTGGGGGTATCTACTGTTAGGGGTACCATGTAGACACTCAACAAATCTCTGCTGGTTGGATGATGTTTTAGTTTCATAGGCTGCTTAAGCAAAGACCATGTGTTGGTTTGGCTTAAAAAATGGGAATTTATTCACTCACAGTTTTGAGGCTGGGAAAATGTCCAAATCAAGGTTATCATCAAGGCAATGCTTTCCTCCCAAAGACTGGCATTCTGGGGCTCACTGCTGGTGATACTTGGTTCTTCTGTCACATGGCAAGGCACATGGCAGCATCTCCGGGTTCTGCTGATGTTCAGCTTCTGGCTACTCCATTTGTGGCTTTCTCCCTCTCATGTCTGAATTCATTCTGTTTATAAAGGACTCCAGTAATAGAATTATGACTCATCATGAATGAGGTGGGTCACACCTTAACTGAAGTAGCCTCATCAAAAGGTCCTACTTACAATGGGTTCATACCCACAGGAATGGATTAGATTTAATACCATGTTTTTTCTGGGATACAGAAAGCCCACACACCACCAGGTCACTAGATGTCTAGATGGCTGACTGGATTAATGTAGGGATGGATGGGTGAATGGACAGATGGATGGATGGATGGATGGATGCATGGATGGATGGATGGATGGATG
>JAKSZT010037198.1:841682-928989 GCA_026826555.1 Tolypeutes matacus | reverse complement strand
ATGGATGGATGGATGGATGGATGCATGGATGGATGGATGGATGGATGGATGGATGGGTGGATGGACAGATGGACAGACAGATGAATGGATGGATGAATGCATCTGAGATTAAAGCATCCTGAAGATCCTCCCCATATGCTTTGCTCATTTTAACCTCTAAAGTGGAAGCTAGGTTTTATTTTCTTCAATATTTGCACTTTATCTCCTAAGTGACTTGAATGGGCCTAATGGATTACACATGATATGAAGTAAGATATTCGAGGGTTACATAAAACAGAGACTATCAGGAGAAAGTGTAGAGACTTTCAGATGCCTGAGTTCAACAGATTATAACTCTTGGTCAATTTCTGCCACACGAAGCAAAAGAGGAGCACATTTCATTATGCCAACCATGTCTTTTCCACAAGAGAAGCTCAATGCTTAGGAGCACAGGTTTTTGAGTCAGACAGATCTGAATTCCAGTCTTCATCCTAACACTTTCCAGCCATATGACCAGGAGTCTCTGTTTCTTATCTGCAAAGTGAGGTTAATGATACCCATCCCATGGGGGTCATTGAGGACCAAACCTTTGGCACAATGCCTGGCACCCAGAGCAAACATCTGAGACACAGTGGCCACTACTGTTATAATTACTATTAGTAGTAGTATACAAATCTGACTGCAATTTTTTCCTGGAATTGCCCTCAAGCAGGAAATTTTCACATAGATTCTTGTAATAAATGACTAAAGTGACACTGATGGACATCTTCAACCATGATTTCTTTAAAAATACATAGAAATGCAGTTCAAATCGACAAATCTTCTACCGATGGGGAATAAAAGTAGAAACTGTAACACAGAGCGATGGAGATGATGTGGGCCATCCACTCCTTTTGCAATGCAGGGTTTGACTTTCTGACTTTCAGAACTCTGTGCCACAAGGAGCAATCAAGAATCTGGGAATCGTGAAGAAGTGGCATCTGGCTAAAGGGCTGCCACATAGAAGGGGGAAACAGATGATTCCATGGGGCTCCACGAGTGAGAGTGAAAAACACAACCAAGAGGTGGGAGGTGTAAGGAGACTGATTTGGACTGAGATTGGGAAAGAAGTTCATAATCATTAGGGTTGTTTAACAGACAACAGCCTGTCTACACAGGGCTTCCTTTTGAAGGCCCCGATATCCTTCATATCAAACATATGCAAGTGCACCCCCCTCTCATAGTAAATATATACTTTAAACATAACCCAGAAGAGTGGAGTTGATCTTGACCCAGGGAGCTAGGGGAGGTGCTTGCTGAAAATGCAGACTTGGCAGCTACTCCAGACCTGCTGGAGCCCTGCAATCTGCTTTTCAAACCTCTCCTCAGAGGACTCAGGTGTGGCTGCATTTGAGAACCACTGGTCTACAGGAGCTGACCCAAGGCTCTGCCCAACTAGAGATTCTGCTGTCCCCTGGCTTTCCCTAGGCCAGGCCAGGGCCACACACTTTACATGCACAGTGGCCTTTGGTCATTTCCATTATTGCTCCCACTATACAGATGCAGAAACAGAGGCAGGCATGGGGCAAGCTGGGACCCGAAGCCGGTCTGCGTGGCTTCTAAGCCCACGTCCTGAGCCCTCACACTCTCCTCAGTCTCCAGCTTGTGTCTTTTGAGAAAGGAAGGCTGAATTCCAGATCGATGGCCCCTTTCCTCTTTATCCTTGGGGCTAAACTGCAATTTGAAAACTGCTCAGGGTTTCGTGGCAGTGGGAAGTTTGGTTTATTGCAAGAGTTTAAATCAGCTAGAGCAGGGCTGGCCACAACCCTCTGGACATCTATAAAAACCCTTATAAAAACCCGCCCTTCACTCCCCTTCATGGATCCCACATTTAGCCTCCCACTGGCCCCTGGCCTTAGTTGTTAGGCCTAGTATTCATCGGCTCCTCCAGGGCCTCAGGCAAATCCCCTCTCCGCCACCTACCAGCTATTAACCTTGGGCAAGTGATTTTGCCCTCTGAGCCTAACTTCCCTCATCCCTGAGACAGGGGAACTTATCTCTACCACCTAGAATTGTAGTGAGTACTGACAGGAAACGAGATAATCCACAAAAGCACCCCGCCTGGTCCCTAAGCAGTGCCCAGAATGGTGAGCTGTTGATGTTGTTGTTTTTACTGCCACCTGGTAATGCTGTCTTTAGGGTAACTTCTGAGACACCCTTCCCTCTGCACTTCTAGCCACTGAAATTGTGCCTTTGGTCAAACTGCCCATATTATTTTTTGCCCCCACCCCCACCCCAAGGCATCATTTTCCTGGGACTTCTTTAAAGAGAGAAAGGGAAGAAGCCAGAAAAACAGCCCTAAACTATGTTCTCTGATGACAACGGATTTTGCATCTCCAAGGGACACCAGTAAGGTGGTGTTTTTTTGCTTGTGGCTTTTATATAGAAAGAAACCAGCATCTTGATTCATCTTACTTGCCCTTTGACAAAGCTTGGTTTGAATGAACACTAAGTTTATCCAAAAAAGTTTCTTCTAATGTTGTTTACCTCCTAGAACCTACTGCTGGGTCCATGTTATGCAGTTTTGGATTCTCATGACACCAAACCTATTAGGGGCAGGTGACAGAGGCTGACAAGTGGGAACATGTGGAAAGAAGAGGGGTTCAAGGGAGTCGTTGAGGAAGTCATGCTGGAGGTGGCAGATGTGAGCACAAGCTCTTCCCCACGCCAGTGGGGTTCACTTTAGATTGTCAAGGATTTATTCTCCTGGGGATGAGCTGGAAGCTGGAAGAAGAAATTAGGGACCCCCAAAGTACCATTAACTCCCAAAATTCAACATGTGACTCTAAGTTATCTCAAGGGAATCATTATGTATTCCTGATGCCAAAATACACTGTCTTCTTCTATTTTCTGGTGGGTTTTCAGTACAAAATTTGAGATATTTTAGCTCCCAGAGGGGAGAAGAGCCTTCTGGATAAACTGAAAACTCCTTAGGGGCTGGAAGAATTCAGGGGGCTGCCAGGCTAGGGATTCCTGGGTCACAGGACTAGTTCTTCTGGAAGTACCGGCTTCCATGCCCCTGCACTGCTGGCTTCCCTGGCTCCGGCACAGCTATCTGACATCTTCCCCTATGACCCGATCCCCCCAGACTTCTTGTGCTGCTCCAGGACCTTGGCTGATCCCTCCCCTTTCCTCTTGTCCCAGTCCCCAGAACTTCAGTTTTGGCTATTTGCCACCTGCCAGTATTTCAGCAACAATGTCACTTCATGAGCAGGTGCCTAAAAATTCCCTACCTCTGAGGTGCTGGATTATGTAAAACCAATCAAGCCTCTGCTTTTATTCCTTCAGCGACTCTGCTCCTCTGCAGACTGATCCGGTTTATAATGAGGGGCTATCTGTATTTAGGGAAGAAATGTCAACTGCATCAGGGCCTCTGAATCATTCTTCCTCTTGCCCCGTTTCCGCGTTGACACATTCCATTCCTGAGCTCAGGGCCCTCCACGGCAACACAAGGTAATTCTTATTCCAATGCCAGAGAGAGTCAGGATTCTTAAAATACATCACTGGTGCAGAGATCTCGGGGAGGGGGCCGCAGCAGATCTGTCTTTCCTGGGATGGAAAGAATAACTTTAGGGTTGGAGACCCTTTGCAGAGAACAGCCCACTCTTTATTTTAACTGGGCAAGCCCTTTGGCAAAGTGGAGGCAGCAGGGTGGACAGGCTAAAAGCCTGCACTGGGGGTTTAGCAGAGAGTTAACTTCCCAGCCAGTTATGATTTGTAAGAGAGCTTAAATGTGGGAAAGAAAATCCTTTTCTTAGATTCAGCAGCTTTCACTAATCAGCTGCATCTCTGGGTGTCACTGCTTGGCTGATTGTGCTGATGTTTTTTTTTCACTGTCTCCTGTTTTATCAGGGGCCCAGGAGACCAGAGGAAGGGTTCGTTTTCCACAAAGAGAAAAGTCTGAACCCAGCGTTCAGCGCACAAGAGCTTGTAAATCAAACTGTTAGCTTAATAGCTTAGGCCATTATTCTAAAGCAGTGGGGCTGAAACCAAAAGCCAAATGAAAATATAGTCAATTTGTTCATACGTTAGTGACTGAATGACTATGTAATGTCGGTGGATGTCGGGAGCTGCAGAAGACAGACAGGGGTTGCTGGGGAAGGGCTGGAGTGTGTACTTGAAGTAGAGAGTGTAGATATTTGGGCAAACTCCCCTTGGAAATTATATTTGGGGTCCCCAATTATAACATGGACTTAGCCATAAAGATCACAACTAGTAAGTCAGCAGCCTTCATAGCTGGGGTGCAGTGCTGGCCTGGGACTTTTATGGTTGATGGAAATTGAACCCAAAAGGCTGGGCTTCATCAGGAGCACGTGACTGTTCAGTGAGACATCAGGAAGAACTGGCTGAAAGGGGGCTTGAACAGTGGGAAAAGCTCCCAGGACAGGATGTAGATTCCCCATTCCTGGAGAAGAGTTGTTTTGTTGTTGTTTTAAATAGCCTTACCAGTTTTGCAAAAGTTACATGTACTCACTATAAAAGCACAAACAACTCAGAAAAGAACATCAGAGAAAGTAAAAACAACCTAAACCTCAGCCCCAGAGGTCACTGCTGTTCCCACAGCCCACGCACAGCATGTGTACAGACTTACGGGCTCATATAACATGGTTTATTAGGTTATCAGGTTTTTCTTCACCCAACAATATATAGTTAAAGTGTCAGTAAGTAAAGATCAAAATCATTTTTAATGGCTATATAATATTTCACTGTATACATCTACCAACATGTACTTCAGCCACCCCATCATGGGCAGTTTCCCCTCTTTTGCCATTGTCATCTGCACATCCAGAAGTACTCAGAAGCACTCGTTCTTTGTCTTTGGGCTGTTATCCTTGGCACTCTTTTTAAATAGAAGGGCAGACCATCTGTTTTTCATGGCTTAATATTAGGTAACCGGAGAATATGTGGTTCAGATTGGGCCACTTTCGAGAGCAAAAGGGGGAGCTATTAATAATCAAAATTAATAAAAAGGGCTGTCCCAGGCAAGCTGGGATGTCTGGTCTCCAGCCAGGGAAGAGCCCTGACGATGTTCCTGCAAAAAGGCATGTGAAGAAGGCACGGCCAGCCCAAGCTGTGATTATGTTTAATGCAGTCAAGTCATCCCCACTCCCCAAACTCAGGGCTGCCAGCTGAAGTTGGGGTCTCCAACCGTTTTCAGCCTGCCAACACTGGCCATCTGGGGGTGGAGTCTCTCCAAACTTCCCCTGTCTGGCCACCCACCTATCCAGTCACCTGTCCATCCATCCATCTCACTCCCTGCAAATCACCCACAGCCCAGCGGCAGCAACAATAAATTTAGTCTGGCTTGTTGGTCACCCTATCGCCAGTGCCAAGAACAGTTCCCAAAGGTGCACAGTAAAAGGGTTTGTGAATGAATGAGTGGATGAAGCACAGCCAGGACCATGCTCCTGGCAGCTGCCACTTATTGTTATCACGGGCCAGGTGCTCTGCAGAACCTCCTGCACACATCTCATTGAATCCTCCCGGGAACCCCGTCCACTTTACGGAAGAGGAAACTGGGTTTCAGAAAGGTGAAGCCACCTGGCAGGTAGGTAGTGGCAGGACCGCCCTTTGATTCAGGTCTGGCTGATTCCGGGGTTGGGCCCCTGCTGCCGCCGCCCCCACACAGACATACCACGCCTCTTGTCTTTTCCCTCCCTGCTGGCCACCTTTCTCTGCCCTTCAGACGCCATCATGCCTTGGCGAAGGGCACGAGTGGGCCCTGATGATTGGGCACAGAGGGTTTCGGCCCAAAGCCCAGTGATTCCTCCACTCAGTGACTGGGTGATGATGAGTGCACATCCTGCCCTCAAAATGGAAAGCTGAGGAAGGGTCTGAACTGTCCCCACAGAATTCATTCTGGGTTTATTTGGTGTGTGTGGGGGGCGCTCCTCCCACATGGTTCCTTGACCAGTGAACTCAGAATCACAGAATTCTGGGTTGGAAGGGATCTTCAGGAACTAGCTCCATGCCCTCATTTTCAGAGGAGAAAATAGAGGCTCAGAGAGGCCCAGGGACGGGTACAGGAGCGATCCCCTGGCAGGAAGGCCACTTGCCAGCTGTCAGCTGACCCTCCTTCCTGGGCACAGACCAGAAAAGAAGTGCGGGGATGGCTCGGCAGCCCTCTCTCTGCCTAGGTGCTGTGAGGCCCGAGAGAAGGTTTTCCTCTCCTGTTCTTGGTGCCTCTCGGTCTTACGACCCAAATAAGTGCCCCTTTCACAGGAGCACCCCCCTCGTGGGCTGGCTGAGCTTGTGCAGAAACCAGCCTGCTCAGCTGCGTTGACCCAGTCCAAGGAGCAGGCCGCCCGCGCCCCTGCCTGCTGCTTTTCCATGTGAAAGGTGTTTAATTATTTCTGACAGAGTTCAGCGTCGACATCTGTTCATGAGTGGGGAGAGTCCATTTAGGTTATCCATCACCGTGACAGGTTCAACTTTTTTGGAAGCGCTTTTTTCCCTTCACAATGGGGCCGGGGTGGGGAGGGGTGGGGGCAGCGGATCGGCGGTGACACGAGGCACAGACAAAGACCCTCCTGGGGCATTGCGCAGCGCCGGCAGCAGCCCCGACGGGGGAGGAACTGCCCGCCTCGTCGGGGTCGTGAGGAGTGGTCAGTGCAGAAGCGTTTAGGCTGGGAAGGAGGGTTTCACCAGGTCTGTGAAAGGCTTCGAAATTCTTCCATCATTCTGAGCTGTACTGATGGTTCCTTCGTTCGTTCCAGACCTTTGCTGACCACTCACCTACCCACCTCCGTGCTGGACACCGTGCCAGCCCCTGGAGATGAGAACACGACAGGCACGGTCCACGTGGGGCTCACAGTTCTCAGGGAAGACAGACATTAAGAAACTCACTGGACAGCAATTGATCGCAATGTCAATAAGGAAGGGGAAGGGGAAGAAAGGATCCCTTTGCTGGTGAAGAGAGGTACCTGCTGGGGTAGGGCAGGGAGGTCAAGGAAGGAGTCCTGCCCTGCTGTAGAGAAGAGGCCCTAGGGTGGGGGCAGCCCCGGATTTAATTCCTTCACCTCTTTGAGCTTCACTTTCCACATCAGTAGATTGGGGACATGATATCTATGAGGTATGCATGCCCAGTGCTTGTACGAGCTCAGTACATACTCATCGTTGTGATTTCCCAACAGGGAGGGGGCTGAGCATCCCCTCTGTGACAGCAGCACCCTGGGGGCCTAAGGGTGTCTGCTGGGCTGTACAGGACGGCATCCAGGGACAAGGCCTGCTCTAAAGGGTCCAGCATGAGCCCCTGTTTCCCTTGGCTACAGGTTCCTGTTGGTAGAACGAGGGAGACAACCCGCACATTTGACCCAAAGAACCCCATGAAGTAGTATGTGAACATCCTTGGAAAAGATGAAAAACACCTTATAAATACCAGGGCTTGCATTTTCATTCTCTTCCTCATTATTCTATGACACAACAAGCAGCAACCCCTGGTTCCAGGCTCAGCCATATGCAGGGTGAGGAAGGCACATGTCCTTGGCAGCTGTATCTGAACAATGAGGATAATGACACTTGTTCTGCCTGGCACCGAATAAAATCTTTTCATTACGGTTTCACGACTGTTGCTTAGAACAACAATTTAAAGACTGGAAGAGCCCATGGCCAGCTAAGCCAAGACTACTCTTTTGAAAGGAGAAACTCATTCCTTTATTTCTTTTTTTTTTTTTTTTTTTTTTTTTATATATCTTTAAACAATTTACTGAAGTATATCATTCATACATGAACATACATAAACTATAAGTGTTCAGTAGACATTGTGAACTTACAAAACAAACATGCATAACATCATACAGGGCTCCCACATATCACCCCCCCACAAACACCTTGCATTGTTATGAAACATTTGTTAACATATCGTGAAAGAGCATTGTCAAAGTATTACTATTAGCTGTAGTCCATATCTTCCTTCCCTATACATTTTTTTAAGGATTTATTAATTTATTAATTTACTTTTATCCATTTTTACCCCCCACCACCACCATTTTTGCTATTTCTGTATCCATTCACTGGGCGACTCTGTGTCAGTTTCCTGCCCTCTCTTCTCCTCCTTCTCCTCCTGTCTTCACTGGGATTCGATCCTCGGAACGTCCGATGTGGGAGAGAGGCATCCTACTGCCTGTGCCACCTTAGTTCCTGGTTTTTCGGCACATCTCGTCTTGGCTCTCCCTTGTGTCACTCTCCTGCTACATTGTCATCTGGCTGTGTGACTTGTGGGGCCTGGAGGCCCATGTGCCTTCTATATTTTTCTTTTTTAAATTTTTACTGGGAGGTCCCAGAGATCGAACCCAGGTCCCTCCATATGGGAGACAGACACCCAACCATTTGAGTCACATCTGTCCCCCTGTTACATCTCTTAAGTTTGACCATAGATATCTAGAGTTACAGTCATTTCCCCATACAGGATGGTCATATAATAAATCAGGCTAAGTTTATCACCAGCATTCCAAAAACCAGACCTAGGGAGAAAAACTAGGTCTGGGGACACATGCATGGTTTCTAATATAGCGAATGTTTAGCCTACCCTGATTATCACAAAATCAGGGATAGCGAGAATATTCGCATTCATTCCTTTATTTCTGCACTTGAGTTCCTACTATGGGCCAAGCACTATGGGGATGCAGAGGCGTGAGCAACAAGGAGCTGCCGACACAGCAGTGTCAGTGGTACCTGGGGGTGGGGGAGTTGGCATGGGGAGGAGGCCCTTTCCCTGCTCTGTGTGGGGAAGGACCACCTATGCCCTCCTTTGACCATCGCCTTGACAGCTATGGGGGGATGTTAAATCAGAGAGGAAGGGGCTGAGAGGGGCTGGGAGTTGAAGCTGCCAAGCAGAGCACCGGCGACTGCATCTCATGCCTGGAGCAGTGGGTCCTGGTCCTTTCTCGGGCGGCACTCCCTGGATGCCTGTGCTGCCCATGGACACCCGAGAGAAAAGAGCAAAGGGTGGAAAGCAACAGAGCAAGGGGCAGGGAAGGAGGCTGTGAAGGAAACTGCTGAGTGAGAAAGAGAAGCGGGAAGTAGGGATGTTGTTTTGAAAGGCAGGAAATCGAGAAAGACAGAGAAACAGAAGGTGAGTCGTGAGGTTGAGAGCCAGGGTGAGAGGAGCTCTAAAGCGCCCCCCCCCCCCCCCCCCCCCCCCCCGCCCCCCCCTGAAGGGGGGAATAAAACGAAAAAGGCAGAAAAACAGGGGGGGGGGCGGGGGGTGGGGGGCCGGGGGGGGGGGAGCTCTAAGGCCCCCCCCCCCCCGCCCCCGGCCCCTCAACAGCACCTAGTCATGTTCTTTCACTGATGCGGGCCGCGTGCTCGGTGACGGCAGTGGCGCGGGCTGACAGGCGCTGGGGCGAATGGTCACTGACATATGCTGATGGAGGCCGCTTGGGCAGGACATGAGAGACCACATCAAGGGGGGCAAAGCAGAGTTCTCAGGCGAAACTCGGCAGCTTGTTCAAATGCATTAGTCTCAGGAAGGCACCAGCCCCTTCATTGTCTAAATTGCAGTTTAACTCAACACAGCGGCTGGTCCTGGGCTAGTCAGGAACGTTGCTTCACGCAGCTGTCTTCCCGGGGCCAGGCGTGTCCCCTGTGACCAGCTAGAAAGGCTGGCCATGCCCGAGTTGGGCTCATGCAGGACCCCTCCTGCCCTGAAGCCAGTGTTCCCAGATCTCACAGTTCCCTTCCTCTGCACGATGCCCCAGCTCTTATGCTGTTCTCTCCCTGTTAAAGGCAGCCGAAAATGAAGCTGTGCCCAGGTGCTGCTGGGCTACATGGCTTCATTGAACACCTGGTTCAGTTCTGAGGCCAGAGCACGTGGGTTCCTGGGGTCCTTATCTGGGTCAGTCTGGGTACATGCACACACCTATGTCCATCCCTGGTAGTCGCTCCCATCTCCCAGGGACACAGCCCAGCAGAAGGTTTAGCACTGGTGGGCATGCAGCTGCCTGGCAGCCCCAAGTGCCCAGTCTGGGACTTGGTGCATTAGACAATGCCTTCGTTGTAGGGAGGTCTGGTCCAGACCGTTTCTGCCTTGGAGTGGACATGCACATAGGCTCTGCAGTCAGATGGCCTGAGTTCAACCCAAGGGTCTGCTGCTACCAGCCACGAGACCTTGGGTAAGTTTCCCATCTGTAAAATGGGAGTGATAACAGCAGCTTCTCCTTCAAAGAGTGGGAAGATTCAATGGGATAGTGTAAATGGAGCGCTAGCTCAGTGCCTGGCACTTTGGAAGTGTTTGATAAATGTTAGTTATTGCTATTGTCATCATCGCTTTACCAATTGATGGTTGGAAGCCAGTGGAACTCGGCCATGGAGAGGAAAGGAAAAGACTGGGCAAGGCAAATGGCATTCTGTCCTGGGCGCAGGAAGGGACAGATGGAGGGTGGATACTGACCTTCTGGAAGTGGGGCATATGCCAGAGGGCATCCAGCTTCACAGGAGGCTTGTACTTCCTCAGCTGGCTGCTCCGGGTCTCATACAGCTTCCCCAGGATCACCTGCAGGGCAGAGAAATGCAAAGGCAAAGAAGGTTACAGGATTACCTGGAAAAGCCCATGCTAGGATGAAGGGACCTGAGGGCAGAGAGTGGGATATTTGGGGTCACTCTGCCCCTACCCCCACCCTTCTCCAAAAGTCTGGTTTCACAGCACCTGCAGCCTGCTAGGGTGAGGGACCCTAGGGAGAGGGACCACAGGATGCCCCAAGTGTGTTGCTCCAGTTTCTGGAACGCAGCCTCCTGGAGGAAGGGATGGTTTCTCCTTGTCGTTTCCTGCCTAGCTAACACATTGCCGGCGTTTAGTAGGAGGTTCCCTAAGTATTGGATGAAGAAATGCCTGATGTGATGGATTATTGCTATCTCTCAGGAGCAGGTCCTGCCTGCAAAAGGGGCCTCCTTTCTGGGGAGGGATTTGGGGGCCCAGTGCAGAGACCCCAGTGGGATTTCAGAGGCCCAGAGGAAGTCCTGCTCCTCCTCCTTAACTGCACACTGAGCCATCTAACAGATGCAGCAAGTCCATCTTTAGAGTCCATCTTTGGAGTGTGGCCCAAGCCTCCAACCTCAATATCAGCTGGGGAGGGGCCATGGACTGTGCATTTTCAACACACACCCCAGGGAACACTGATGTATAGTCAAGCCTGAAAACCACCTCCTTAAGAATCCATGGGTAAAAATAAACAAACAAACAAACAAACAAACAAACAAATTAAAAAAAAAAAAAAAAAAAAAGAACCCATGGGGAAGTGGATGTGGTACAAGCAGTTGGGCACCTGCCTGCCACATGGGAGGTCCTGGGTTTGGTTCCTGGTGCCTCCTAAAGAAGATGAGCAAGGCAGTGACAGGCTGGCATGGCGAGCTGATGAACAAAATGATGCAATGAGATGACACAACAAAGAGACACAACGAGGAAACACAATGAGAGACACAACAAGCAGGGAGCGGAGGTGGCTCAGGCAATTAGGTGCCTCTCTCCCACATGGGATGGTCCCGGATTCGGTTCCTGATGCCTCCTAAAAAGAAAAAAAAGATGAACACACAATGAACAGACACAGAGAGCAGACAGTGAGCGTAAAACAATGAGGGGGCGGAGAGAAATATATCTTAAAAAATATATTGGCTCATATGTAAAAAAAAAAAAAAAAGAACCCATGGCTTTGATCATTGTCAAAACTCAAGACTCCCTAGCAGAGTTAACAGATGAGTGGTTCACCTTGTTTTTACCTACAGCCTTGGTGTGAAGTATTGGAGCCCCACTCCCAGTGCAGATGAGAGACACTGTTTTGGTGGACAAAGCAGGGGCGGGCACTGGTACCCAAGTGATAGGTAGGATGTGCCTCTGCAGAAGGGGTACTGAAAGGGACAGGGAGGACAAGATCACCTTCATGGATTTCTTCATCCTGCAGGGCTCAGCAGCAAACAGTTATTGGGTTTACACACTCAGGCTTAGGGCCAAGTAACTGACTTGCATCCATTTACCCAGTCATTCAAAAAACATTTACTGAGCAATCACTATGTTCCAGGCTTGGATTTGGGAGCTAGGGATACATGACTGAATAAAACAAAGTCCCCACATGCATGGAGCTAACATTCTAGTGGGAAAGACAATAAACACACAAAGAAATTAAGTTTTTAAAATGCCAGGTGGTAGGTGCTTTTAAAAAAAACCAAAAACTAAAGTCGGGTAAGAGGTCAGCCAAGGAAAAGATGGTATTTCAGGGAGGTCAGGGAAGGCCTTCCCTGATAAGGTAAAGTTTAAGGAGAGATTGAAGGTGGTGGCAGAGGGAGCCATTGGGATATGTGGGAGAAGAGTGTTCCTGCAAAGGGGAGCAGCAAATTCAAAGGCATTGGGGTAGAAGTGCACTGGGTATGTTTGAGAAATAGCAAGGAGGGCAGTGTGGCTTCTGTAGGAGGGGAAATCAGAGAGGCTGGGGGAGGGTGTCATGTAGGGTTCTGGAAGCCTTTGGAAGCCTGTGGAAGACAGAGTAATGACATGATCTAACCTGGGTTTTGAAAGCTGCTGGTGAGGACAGACTCTGGGGCATTGCTGGGCAAGCAGTCAGGAGGCAAATACAACAAGTGAGAGATGAAGTTGGCTTGAGTTGAAGTGAACACCCTGGAGGCAGTAGGTAGTAGTCAGATCCTGGAATTACTGAGGCAGCAGAAACGTGGCATGAGGGAAAGAGAAGAGTTGAGTTTGACTTGGGATTTTGGCTCAAGCAACTGGAAAAAAAATGCCACTGCCGTTTTCTGAGATGGAGAAGACGAGGAGGCAGAGGGGAGTTCATTTTGGGGTGGGAATCAAGAGTTTGGCTTTGGATGGGTCACGTTTTGAGATGATCGGAAGACATCCAGCCGGGGAAGTCATGGAGGCAGTTAAGGATGGGCTGAAAGCGCTAATCTGCAGTTACCAACACTCCTCTGCATCGAGAACCACTTGCCAGGCTGAGAGCTGCCAGCAGTGAGTGTGGTGAGCAGAGGCATCCAGGAGCCCTGCGGCCCTCTGGCGTGTTGATCTCAGTTGGGTCTGCAAGAGCCCCCACGTGACAGGTACCATTATTATCCCCTTGTTATAGACGAGAAGCTGAGATCCGGAGCGACTAAGGAACTCGCCTAATATCACAGACAGAGCCGGAAGTGGCAGAGCTGGGACACGAACCCCGGGTGGTCTGTGGCTCACGGCCTCTCCTGCAGTCTCCCAGCCCCAGCTGGTCCCAGGGGCTCAGTGGAAGCACAGTCCTGGGGGAATTTATCCCTAATCGTCGTAGCTAACCTTACAGAGCTCTTACGCTGCGCCAGGCACGCGTTATCTGTTCTATAATGTACACCTTACCTACTATCCCCATTCTAAAGCTAGGAGACTCGGTGGGGTTAATAACTGTCCCAAGGCCATGCAGCTTTAAGTAATGGGATAAAGATTGGACCCAGGGCACCTGACTCCCACGCACACCCTCCTGGAGGGACCCTCTTCCATCCCAGTCCATGCAGTGAAACATACCCCCAGACCCATCTGAACCAACACTCTCTTTCATAGGCCTTTGTTATAGCTGCTCCTTGGGGACAGGCACAGGTTGAGTCTTTCTAGGCCTAGAGCTGAGCCGAAAACCATTTGCAATAAATGTGCCTTGTACTATTTGCTGGTTGTTTCACACAGAGGGAGATTTTCTGTGAAGCTGATACGGCTTGAGCTTTGGGGCTCCTAATCCCCAATCCTGGGAGGCGTCCTAGTTGTGTGCTCACATGGTCCTCTGGTTTTGTAAAAATGGTAACAGTAATAGGTTTTTGTTTACTTTTTCTTAAATAGGGTCTCCAAATTGTGTAAGTTTCAGGCCCCACAAAACCTGGATCTACCCTGGGTTTCACCCAGGATAAGCTTTGTCTTTCCTTAAAGGCAATTTTCCTCTGAGAATAGGGCTCAAGTTAGATAAATTTTCAGGGTCTCCCACAATATAACACCTACCATGGCACTGGGTACAAAAAGTACAGTCAACAAATAAAAGCTGAGCTGAATTTAACTTGAAGATGTCACCACCTCCATCGAACCCCTTTATCGATAAATTGTATTAATCAATTATATTAATTTATTGAATGTGTCTGTGGAGAACATGCAAGTCCTTTGGATCAGTTATTCTCTCTGCCTTCTAGAACAGTTTTGAAACTTTATTTTTGAACCATGCTGATGTTAAAAAGTTTTTTAAACAGCAGAGAAGCTGTCTAGTCAAGGGTTATAAAACTGGGCTTCAAACTTGGAGTGGCACAGGCAAGTCAGGTCACCTTTCCTGGCCTCAGTTCTCTCCTATGGAAGTGGAATGCTGATGCCTCACACCGAGGGTTGGCATAGGGTTCACCGAACTAAGCTTTGAGCAGTGTCTGGCTCGCTAAATGGTAGCAGTTACCAATAATTGCATTTGGGGTTGCTGCCATCCAAAATTCAGGGCACTCCATGCTGCTTGCAGACCCCAAGGAAGAGGCAGGCTTCCCCTTGGCTGGTGGTAATTTGGTCTTGCAGATAGTCTTGTAAACCCCAAATTGTTTCTCAACCCCAGACAATAGCCTGCCACCCCCAGCAATTGGTGGGTTCATAGCTATTTGTAAGACAACTTGGCAGCCACAAAGTATCTTGGAGCAGAAAAGAACTTTGTGGTTGGTTCAAGTGTTTTACTGAGTGCCTACTATATGCTGGGCACAGCACAGGAAGCCCTCATTTCATAGGACCTATGAATATTTCATTATTTGCCCAATGACAAAATTGAGACCCAAACAGTGTGGTGACACACTCAAAGTCACACAGGTGGAGCTGCAACCAGTTCCAAATGAGTGCTCGGAGTGTCATTCCTCACATTAGCTGCTTAAGGGATATTCTCAAAAAAAAAAAAAAAAGAGGGATACTCCTACAAGATAGTCTCCTAAAGTCAGAAAATCAGTCCCCGGAGGCTTGGGTTCCATGGATTTGCCAACACTCTGAGTTGCCATGAAATAGCTGTTAATTAAAAAGCATGACTGTCATATGGAGCTATAAAACAGTTTGTAATGGCAATGCTCTCTCTGAAACTGGTCATTACCATAGTAAGTTGACTCTTTCTTGAGCCATTAACAAATAAACTAGTCATGGACTGCTTTTAAAATGCTATTATAATGCTGTGCTCGTTAATGAGCTGGTGGTTCAGACTCCACCGACTGCCAACTGCCGAAAGGCGGCTTTCATTAGGGCTGCCAGGAATAGTCGGGAGTGGCCTGGGGTCTGGACCCCCCACCTGGGGAGCCCTCAGCCCTTCCATCCCACTTCGCTTTGCCTGGCCCGCCAGGGAGAGTCTCTGGGCTATAACCGAGGGGACCAATATTCCTGGTAAGACTTTCCCAATGCCCAGTTTGACCTTCAAACCTTGCAGGTGCTGTTGAAGTCTGGATTTGCTGGGATTTCCCACAACCAGCATGATGTGGGACTTCACTTTCTAGAAGAGCCAGCCTCTGGTGTTGGACACAGCTGGGTCCAGGGCCTGCTTTTGTGGCCTTTGGCAAGCTCTTAATCTCTCTGGGTCTCAGTTTCCCCTTACGGAAGTGAAACAAATTAAGATGGTGTATTCCCACCTCATGGGGTATCTGGGAGGACTAGATACAGGAATGTGGGATGCAAGCTCAGCCTGGTTCTCGATGCAGAGCATGGCTTTGGGATGGTGGAGTTTGCAATTGTTATGACAATCAGAGGCACTAAAACCGGTCCTTAATGAAATCGATAAAGCAATTCTTATTTTCACCAATATCAGTTTGGATCAACTGGAAAGGAGGCCAATCCCAGAAGTGATCTCAAAAGTCTGAATTTCAGAATATTTTAAAGGAAGTACCATTTTAGTATTTTCAAATTGTGTACAACAACACAAATTAACAGCTAAAGATGTCTTTCCAGGTAAAACTCTTGCTGAGCTGACTTCCTGTCAGTTGCTAACGATTCATATCATTAGCAATTGGCAGTGTCCGCCTGATGGATCCAAGCACAGGTTTGGACATAGTTCAGACCTCCACTCAAACTTCCCTGTGCAAGGTGCTGCCTCTCTGAGCCTCAATTTCCACACCTGGGAAATGGGTAATAACACCCACCGCAGGCCTTTGGGAGGTGCAAATGAGATGATGTGTACAATGTTCGTGACATGTTTAGCATGGGGCCTAGTCATTAATAGATAAAAGATATTTCAAAATCTTTTACAAAAAGATTTCAAAACACATTTCAAAAATGTGTTCTTTAAAGCACCCTCCTGAGGTTTTCTTTTTTAACTTTGCCTTATTAGCCTTTTCTTTTTATATAGTACAGGGCATACTTCTGTCTAGGTCAGGTCAGATGATTTGAGAATCTGACTTTTGACGTGCGAAGTCATGCAGAGGTTTGGGGGCAAGAGCCCAGGGGCAGATTAGGAAAGCTGGGTTCTAATCCTGCCTCAGAGACTCACGGGGCCGACTTGCTGGTCATCCAGGCTCGTCTATTCTTTATACACGCGGGGCTTAAATGGAGGTGAACCTGACAATCGACAAGACCCTTTCCAGCTCTAAAATTCTCTGGTGCCCGGTCAGCAAAGCAAAAAGCAACTTGATTCCCATCCTCACCCCCAACCACAAACATTGCAAATGTCCATCTTCAATCTTTTCCCCCGCCAGCCTTCCTCTACCCTCCTACCCCAACCATTTGTCATGCAGGAGTGATGGCTGCATTTACCTTGTGCTTTTTCTCCAGCTTAATGGCTTTTTGGGTGGCCTTCTGCTCCTGCACCCAGAGCTGCTGGTACCGGTGCTGCAGCAGATCAAAGAAGGGTGTTGAAGGCCTAGAGGGAAGTCCAGAGAGGGCTTGACAGTGTCAAAGCCAGTGTCACCCTCTCCTCACCCGGTGCCCACCTAACTTTCAGGGGCTGCAGAGCAAATGGCCCTCCCCCAGGCTGTGAAAGGCTCTCTCCCAGCCTTCAAAAGCTGTGCAAGAAACAGGTCCCTTGTGTGATTCATTCAACAAACATTTACTGGATGCCTACCAAGTGCTGGTGGGCCTGGGGCTGGATGGTCTTGCTGCCGCCAAGCAGCCTACATTCCCGTGGGCACTTTCCTGTGCTGAGCATTTTGTATGCCCCAGCCCCTCACCACACTGGAAAGTACTATTTTATCCCCATCTTCGAGTAGAGGGGGAAAGGTCCCAGGGCAGTGAGGGGCAGAGCTGAAAGTCAATCCTGCTCAGCCACAAGGCTCTGCTGCAACAAGGATTTCACACCTTCTCAGGTGAGCACCGTGTATTCCCAGGTGAGGCCTAATCTTTAAACGTGTGGCCAGAGCTCACTGCCTTTGTTATTACACAGTTCCTTTGTCTTTGGAAAAGAGCAAATCAAAACTCTTTTCCAAAGGGTTTTCCAAAGGCACACTCTCCACAGATAACTCTGGTGTCTGGATTTGAAGACATGAGGGAGCCCACACCTTGACGCTAAGCTTTTGTGTTTTGACTGCAAGTATTTTTTTTTGCATTAAACAAATGCTAGTTTTAATAACAAAACACTGCAATATTCATATACAAAAATAGTCCTGTTATAATATATGGAACATATTATCTTATTATACTCATCTTCAGTGACTGTAAATGTCATTTAGAACCTTTTCCCTAGCAATAAAGACTTATAAGAAGTTCATTTTTAACATAAATTCCAGAAATATCTACAAGTTATACTAAAAAATTTCCATTGGAAACTTAAGAGCAGAAGTGAAAATTTTCTAAATCATAAAATAATTACCAAAAAATGAAAATCCCATGTATGCCTATTTTCTTAGTGGCAATAAGCTAAAGGGCTGAAAGATGGGATTACTACTGCAAGTATTTTTGACCACAAAGTTCTTAAAAAGAAGAGGAGCAAGGCAAGGTGCATTCGGTGACCGGAGCGTCATACGAGGAGAGAGTGCCACTCAAACCCTTCCTAGGATGCCATTGGCAGGAGTTCCTTCCATTTGCTGTTTTGAGCCAGTCTCGAGGGGCACCCATGAGGCTGCAGGACCCTCCAGTCCACCTACCACTACAGAAATGCAAGTGTCGTGTTACTGGATTCCCTCTCTGTAGCCATTGGTTCTCTATTTTAGCTGATGAGCTCCTGGGGATATTCCATATCCCAAGAATCTATCAACAAATACCAATACGAAATAACATATGCACAAGGCAATTCATGGAAGCACTATCTGTAATACAAAAGGCTGGTGGAAAAATGTCCATCAGTGGGGAACTATTGAAAAAACCGCAGTAGATCCAAATAATGGAGCACTATGTAGCTGTAAATAAGAATGAGGAAGAGCTCTGTGTGCTACTATGGAGTGATCTCCAGGTTGTACTTCTAAGTAAAAATGAAAAAAGGAAAAAGGCAAGGTGTAGAAGAATGTGCATGACATGCTACCTGTTGTGAGAGAAAAGGGAGGAATCAGGGTTCATTGGAGAAATGTCTGAGCTGTGTGCCTGGAAGGTCTGTGTGCAAGGAGCAAGGAAGCCATCAGAGGCTCCTGGAGGGCATGGCAATAGACTATTTGAGCCAACTGATCAAAGGCAGGACAAGTTGGGCATTAAGAAGAATAATTACTATATATCATTTTACAAATATTGGTTTGTATTGTGAAAAATTTGATTTTTACCCACAATTAAAAATAAATAAATAAATAAATAAAAAAGAAGAATTACCACCATAGCTTAAAATACATTATACACACATCTACATGTATCTATATCTACATATCTATATCTATATATGCATTCATAATAATATTAGGGGGAAAAGAAAAACTTTTCTTGGTCAGCTTGGGGGTTGATCAGAAAACCAGATCATTTTTCTGAAAACAAAGAGTCAAGCATCTCCCTGCATTTCCTGTACAAACTGCATTTTAGGGTAACCAAATAGGTGATGAAGAAAAGTTCTTTATAGAAGACCCAGAACCAACAAATGTAGGAAGAATGATAGAATTAGAAAAAGAATCACTATTTTGCAGCCTCTGATGAACTAACAAGTGTGAGTAATGCTCATCAGTGACTGCTAAAACAGCTTTCCTTTGATGGGGAACTTTACAATGGATGGGTCAAGCAGATAGCAGCTGAACCAAATGATCAATTGTAATATCACTGAGAGTGTGACAGACAGACATTATGCCTGAAGCGATGCAATAGGAGGCATGCAGCACCACCTACCAAGTAGTCTATTAGAATCTAAAACTTCTGCATTCAGAGTATACACAGGACTCTTAAAACTCAACAGTAAGAAAACAAACAACCCAATTTTTAAAAATGGGCAAAATATCTGAACAGACAGCTCACCAAAGCAGATATACAAGTGACAAATTAGCATATAAAAAGATGTTCAATGTCATTTGCCATCAGGGAGTTGAAATTGAAACAACCATTAAATATCATTACACCCATAGTGGAATGGCTAAAATTCAAAACATTGAATACCAAATTCTGGCAAGGATGTGGAGCAACAGGAACTTTCATTCATTGCTAGTGGGAATACAAAATGGTACAGTCACTTTGGAAGACAGTTTGGCAGTTTCTTACAAAGCTAAACATAGTCTTGCCATATGATCCAGCAATCACTCTCCTAGGTCTTCACCCAATTGTTTTGAAAACTCACAATGTTTATAGCAGCTTTATTCATAAACAGCCAAAACTGGAAGCAATTAAGGTGCACTTCAATAGATGAATGGATTAACAAACTGTAGTATATCCATACAATGGAATATTATTCAGCAAATAAAAAAGAAATGAGCTATCAATCCACAAAAAGACATGGAGGAAACTTCAGTGTATATTGCTAAGTCCAAGAAGCCTATCTGAAAAGCCTTCATGTTATATGATTCCAATTATAAGATATTCTGAAAAAGGAAAAACGATAGAGCTTGTAAAATGACCAGTGGTTGCCAGGGATTTGGGGTAAGGGGTCCAGAGATGGGTTGGGGGTGAATAGGTGAAGCACAGTGGATTTTAGAGCAGTAAAACTCTACCATATGATACTGTAATGATGGTTACTTGTCATTATGCATTTGTCAAAATCTATAGTACTTTACAGCACAGACAGTGTACTTTAACGCATGCAGATTTTTAAAAAATCATTTAGGAGGTTGCTAGGAATGCAGACTGTGACAAGAGACTCTACCTGTATACAAATGTATGAAACAACCTCACCAAAGGGGGTGGGAGGAAAAGGTGCTGACCTAAGTAACTTTGGAAATGAGTGGAGATGTAACAGTAAAGGCAAAAGGAATTGCATGTACAAAAATCAAATCAAAAGGGATCAAAGACTTAAATATAAGAACCAGAACTATCAAACTTCTAGAAGAAAACATAAGGTAGCATCTTCAGAGCCTTGTGTTAGGCAGTGGTTTCTTAGACTTTATACCCAAAGCACAAGCAACAAAAGAAAAATATATAAACGGGAACTCATCAAAATTAAAACTTTTGTGCATTAAAGGATTTTGCCATGAAAGTAAAAAGACAACCTACATAATGGGAGAAAATATTTTGAAACCACATATCCAATAAGGGTCTAATATCCAGAATATATGAAGAAATCCTTCAATTCAACAATAAAGACAAACAACCCAATTAAAAACTGGGCAAAAAACTCCAATAGACATTTCTCCAAAGAAATTACACAAAAGGCCAGAAAGCACATGAAAAGATGCTCAACATCATTAGCTATTAGGGAAATGCAAATCACAATGACATAACATTTCCCACCCACTAGAATGGCTACTATTAAAAAAAAAAAAAACAAAAAAAAAACCAGAAAAACCAGGAAATTACAAGTGTTGGAGAGGATGTGGAGAAATAGGAACACTCATTCATTGCTGGTAGGAATGTAAAATGGTACAGCCACTGTGGAAGACAGTTTGATGGTTCCTCAGAAAGTTAAGTATAGAATAACCATAGGATTCAACAATCCCACTACTTGGCATATACCCCAAAGAACTGAAAGCAGGGACTCGAACAGATGTTAGGTCATGGATGCTCATAGCAGCATTAGTCACAATAGTCAAAAGATGGAAGCAATCCAAGTATCCATCAACCAATGAATGGATAAATAAAATGTGATATTTATACACAATGAAATATTATTCAGCCATAAAAAGGAATGAAGTTCTGATACATGTGACACCATGGATGAACCTTGAAGGCACCAAATTGAGTGAAATAAGCCAGAAACAAAAGGACAAATATTGTATTAGCTCACTGATAGGAAATAATTAGAATAAGCAAACTCATAGAGTCAGAATCTAGAGTATAGGTTACTAAGGGCCCAGGTGGAGGTGGGAAATGAGTTAATGCTTAAATTGTACAGAGTTTCTATTTGGGTTGATGGAAATGTTTTGGTAATGTATGGTGGTGATAGTAGCATAACACTGTGAATGTAATTAACAGCACTGAATTAGATACTTGAATGTGGTTAAAAGGGGAAATTTTAAGTTGTATATATGGCTAGTAGAAAAAAAAAATTTTTAATAAAAAGCATAGGACTATAGAACACAGTGAACCCTAATGTAAACCATGGACTATAGTTAATAGTACAATTATAAAAGTATTCTTTCATCAGTTGTAACAAACGTACCACATTAATGCAAGATGTTAATTATAGGGTGGTACATGGGAACTCTGTAATTTATGCATGATTTCTCTGCAAGCCTACAACTTCTCTAATAAAAAAATGATTCAGTGAATAAATTTTCACTTTTCTAAGGAGGGTGACAAAAGGAACTGCATGAAAGCACTGTACTGTAATTGGCAAAGTTGTTTCCCATAGGGAGACAGGTTAACAATTCTGCTAGTGCTATATGTATATATTGAAATTGAACAATTAAGTAAATTGATGGCAGATAGTGGTGGATGAGCCAGGGGGTTTTCATTGTCAAAGTGGGACTTTAGAGATAAGCAATGGGAGGGGGATAGAATGAGTCCTGTGGCAATGGAATAGAGTTGGAGATATCAGTATGAACTCATGTTTAGTTTAACATACATAGATAGTTACACTCCTAGCACCCAGATCTTGGTTTCTAATATCATTCTCCAATAAAAGAAACCAGAACTCCTTGGAGAAGTGGCTGATTCTAGAACCGGAACAGGAAATATACAAGATGAGCCTGGAGCACTTATAGTACCAGAAAGGAAGTACTCAAAAAACAAACAAACAAATAACAACAACAATAAAAAAACACACACACATTGATGGGGGTATGTCAAAGTACCTAAGGAGCCAACCACAAGAACTCCCAGTGGCCAAAGCTAGATCAATTTGAGCAACAAAATAAGTAAAGTCATATTGGATTATAGCCCAAAGCATAAAATAAATATCCATTAGTCCATACTGATATAAATAAATAATTGAAATAATTAATAAATGGGGAGAAGAGAAAAATCTCCCATGCAGAAAAATTCCAAGTAATTTATGTAGCTACTCCATCCTCAAGGATGCCTTAAGTGTGGGCTGTGCACAGTGACTTCCTTTTGAAGAGTACAATATAGAAAAGGAGGGGAGGAAAGTAACTTTACAATGGAGAAGCCTGACAAACACTACCCCCGCCAGGTGATGAAGGTGAAGACCAACAGTCTTAAATCATGTCGACAATAGGTATCTTTGATAGGATGTGATGAAATGGCACTTTACCTGTGTGGTCTTCCTCCCCTAAACCTACAACACCAATCTTATTATGAGGAAAACATCAGACAAAGTCCAATTGTGGAGCCTTCTACAAAATGCCTAACCAGTACTTCTCAAAACTGCTAATATCATCCAAAACAAGGGAAGTCTAAGAAACACACAGCCAAGAGGAGCCCAAGGAGACACGATAAATGTGATGTGGGATCCTGGAAGGGGTCCAAGAAAAGAAAAAGGACATTAAGTGAAAACTAAGGAAATCTGAGTAAAACTGTGGACTTTAGTTAATAATAACACATCAATATTGGTTCATTAATTTAATAAGTGTAACATACTCCTGTAAGATATTAATACAAAAAAGTTGTTTTAAAAAGTGAGCCTTGGGAAGCGGCTGTGGCTCAATCAGTAGGGCTCCCGTTTACCATATGGGAGGCCCTGGGTTCGGTTCCCAGGGCCTCCTGGTGAAGGCAAGCCCGCCCGCACGGCGTGGTTAGCTGACCCAAGCAGCAAGGGGGGGATAGATGAATGAATAAATAAAATCTTTAAAAAAAAAAAAAAAAATGAGCCTGAAGGTAATCAAGACTGCAGACCAGCACTGTCCAACTGAAACATAATATGAACCCCTATGTAATTAGAATTTTTCTAGTTGCCATGTTAAAAAGAGTAGAAAGAAACAGGTGGAATTAATTTTATTAATTTTATTAACCTAAAAGAGCCAAAATGTTATCAACATGTAACCCATATAAAAATATTAATGAGATATAAAAAATATTCAGTTTTAAAATCTGAGTTTAAATTAATTAAAATTAAATAAAATGTAAAATTCAGTTTCTCAGTGACACTGGCTACATTTCAAGTGTTCAACAGCCACATGGGACTAGAGCTGCCATATTGGACATGCAGCTCCAGGCCTAATATTCAGGAGTTTGTAGGAAATGCATGCTAAAAATACCACCATGAGGATGCAATCTGCCAAGTTCAGAATGAGGGATACTCTACAGGACAAATGACTTGATCTCTTCAACAAATAAATGACATTGAAGAAAAGGGAAGGGAAGGAAGTGATATAAATTTAAAGTGATGTAAGAAACATATCAATTAAATGCAATGAGTGGACCTTGTTTGGATCTCAATTCAAACAAACTAATAGTGAAAAGGTATTTTTAAAGAAAACTTGTGAAAATTGATCATGGTCTGAGTTTTAGTTGCCATCAAGGAAATACTGTTAAATTGTGTCATGTGTGATAATGATATTGTGCTTATTTGTTTTAAGTCTTTATCTCTCAGAGATACATACTGGAGGGTTTATGGGTGAAATAAAATGTTTTTTAGAATTTGATTTAAAAAGAAAACTCCAGCAAAAATAAAATAAAAAGATGAAACAAGAATGGCAGTCTATATTGATAATTGCTGACGCTGGGTGGTAAGGGCTGATCACAGGAGTGTATTATACTATCTGCTATAGTTTTGTGCATGTTTGAAATTTTTTTTATAATAAAAAGGAAAAGGAAAAAGAAAATAGAGGTCATTATTTACTTTTTTCTAATCTTCCTTTTGTTCATGAACAGCCCTAGTCACTTTTTCATTTCTCTGAGCCAGAGGTTCTCAAATTTTATGGTGCATCAGAATCACCTGGATCCCATCCCCAGAGATTCTGATTCAGAAAGTCTGGGTGTTGCACTTGAGTAATAGCATTTTTAGCAAAGAGAGGAAGTAGTATTCATACAGGGTAGAGTAGGTTGAAAGGTGCCCCCTAACCCCAGAATGTGTGACTGTGACCTTATTTGGAAAAAGAGTCTTTGCAGATGTAATTAAGTTAAGGATCTTGATATGAGTACTCATCCTGGATTATCCAGGTGGGTTCTAAATCCGATGACCAGTGTTTTTATAGACGAGAAGAGCAGACCCAAACACAAAGTAGACTATGTGATGATGGAGGCAGAGACTGGGGTGACGCAGTCATATCCAAGGCATGCCTGGAGCCACCAGCAGCTAGAAGAGGCAAGGAAGGGTTCTCCCCTAGAGCTTTCAGAGGGAGTAGCCCTGCCAACACCCTGGTTTCAGACTTCTGGCCTCCAGAACTGTGCGAGGCTAATTATCTATTGTTTCAAGCCACCAAGTTTGTGGTAATTTATTATGGCAGTCACAGGAAATGAATACACAGGGGTTCCTTGGCCTACACTTTGGAAAATGCTGATGGAAACTGCTGTCCAGAGTCGGTCCCTGTGACTAGAAATCATGAAAACTCATTTACAGCTGAAGAAACCTTTGAACAGTATTGCACACGAGTCTCTGGGGGATGCCGTCAAAGGCATATTTTGGTTCAGTAGCTCTGGGGCAGGCCAGAGATGCTGCATGCAGGTATAGCGTTTTGAGTCTTAAGGCCTTATCAGTGATCTAGCCCTGGGGCTCTTAGTCAAGGGTTTCAGGGGGAACACCAGTCCCTGGAAGTTGCAAGCAACCATTTTTGAGCTGGTGTGTAAGGACATGTATTCTGGGGAGAGGATCCACAGCTTTTGCCAGGTTTTTAAAGGTGCAAGTGTCCAAGAAAATGTTCAGAACCTGTGCTCTTACCCACTGTCCTTATTGCACAGACAAGAGAATGAGGAAATGGAGGTATTGAGAGGAGAAATGATTCCACCAAGATCATACAGATAAGGACAAGTGACCGCCAACTGGAGTTTTGTTTGGCTTGCATGGCAGTCTTAAAAGACTTTGAAATTGTTGCCAATGCTTTAAAATTGGGAAATTTTACATAAAAACCCAAATTTCCAGATTTTCTTGAAAATTTTGGAACTCATGGGGGATCAGCATCACCCATGTGGCAATAATTGGCTAGAGCTGAGAATCAACTGCACCCTTGAGCCCCAGTCCTCCCACTTCCCTATTGTTCCTTTTACCAGGCTAGCTCTACTGGCTGCTGGGCCCTCTCCAGGTGTTAGAATTTGTGGCCCCTAAGACCAAAGCAGAGCTGGACTGGACTCTAAATCTCCCCTCCACCCAACTCTCCCATAGACTTGCCCGTCTATGCTCTGGGTACAGTCTGCCTCCCCAAGCTGGGGATTTGCCTTTCTCCACGTGGATCTCTTTGAGACTGGACTGAGCTGCCTCCCATGGGCCTCCCAGCCTTCTCCAGGATTCTATTTGAGCTGGAGTTTCAGAGTCTCTGAAATGCCACTTGCTTCAGAGGTCTCTTTACAGAGCAGCCTGTAGTATATCTACAAACAGAGGTTGTTTGTTTTCCGACTCCTTTACTCCTGTGGTGACTTTTATTACTTAATTATTACACACCCCAAGCCTCTGAGCAGCCTAATTTATGGCCTTGTTTTCTAATGACAGTAGATGTGTAGCATTGCCATATCTACCCCAAGAGGCCATTCACAACAGAAAAGCTATCTTCCCAGCAGCCCCACTGCATACATCACCGTGAACCTACCCCACTTCGCAGCCCTCCTGCAGCCTCTGCTGACTGTCTTTGTGTCCTGCTCTGGCCAGCAGTTCTCATTACTGGGAAAGGCAGGGAGGGCCTCAGAGATGAAAATTAACCAAAAAATCCTGTAAGCAATGATGGCCCAAGACCTGGTTGAAGGAAATCTGGCACGTTTTGCCTATTCTGCTCTGGCTCATTAACTTGGATAAAACAGTGAAGATGCTGGTCTAACATGGAGAAAAACCCAGGATATAAATCAGATCATATCACCTCTTGCTTAAAATGCCCACAATGGTGTCTCATTTCTTAGACTAAACGCAATCACCTTGCCATGCCCCAGGAAGTCCCTCCAGACGTGGCTCCTGCCTCCCTCTCCAATCCGCTCCTTGACAGTCACTGCATCCCTCACTGCTAACCTAGCCCTCCTTTTGGTTCCACCAAGCCCTTTCCCGCTGCCTGGAATCCTCTTCCTCTAGTTCAGCACACGTTTGGTTTGTTCTTTGCCTCAGCTGTTGTGTGCCCTCCTCTAAGGAGTTCTCCCTGACTAGCCCATCCTGAAAATCACCCTAACCATGTAGCTATGAATAAATTTAACCAAGGATATGAAAAAGACTTATGCACTGAAAACTACAAAACACTGCTGAAAGAAATTAAAGAAGACCTAAATACATCCCATGTTCATAGATCAGAAGAGTTCAATTGTTAATATGTCAATATTACCCAAAATAATGTACAGGTTCAATGCAATTCCTTTAATAATTCCAGCAGCCTTTTTAGCAGAAATGGAAAAATTGATCCTCAAATTCATATGGAACATCAAGGGGCCCCAAATAGCTAAAGCAGTTTTGAAAAAGAAGAACAAAGTTGGAGGACTCACACTTCCCAATTTAAAATTTTTCTACAAGGCTACAGTAATCAAAAGAGTATGGTACTAGCATAAAGATAGACAAACAGACCAACTGGAACAGACTCAAAAGTCCAGAAATAAATGACCTGTACATCTTTGGCCAATTGATTTTCAACAACACAAATCAAAGCCACAATGAGATACCACTTAAGACCCACAAAGATGGCTATTAGTAAAGAGTGGAAAATAACAAGGTATGGAGAAAACGCAGAGAAATTGGAACTCTAATACATTGTTGGTGGGAATGTAAAATGGTACCACTGCCATTTACATTTTGATGGTTCCTCAAAAAATTGAATATAGAATATGCCATATGACCTGGCAATCCCGCTTTTAGGCATATATCCAAAGAAAGTGAAAACAGGGTCTCAAAAAGATATGTACACCAATGTTGATAGCAGCACTATTCACAATTGCCAAAAGGGGGAAACAACCCAAGAGTCCATCAACAAATGAATGGATAAACAAAATGTGGACATGCACACAATGGAATATTATTCAGCTATAAGAAAGAATGAAATTATGGGACTTGCTGCAACATGGAAGAACCTTGAAAACTTTATTCTCAATGAAATAAGCAAGGTACAAAAGGACAAATATTGCATGACATCACTTATAAGAGATATAAGAAATAGCAAATTCACAGAGATAGAAAGTAGATTAGAAGTTACCAGGAAACGGGGAAATTCAGGAAGGGGCAATGTTTGTTTGGAAAAATTAAAAATTAAAAAAAAAGATAATGGTAACAAATGTTGGTGAGGCTACAGAGAAACTAGATCTCTCATACATTGCCGAGGGGAATGTGAAGTGGTATAGACACTCTGGAAAATATTTTGGCAGTTTCTTATAAAACTACACATACACTTACCATAGGACCAAACAATTGCATGTCTGGGTATGTATTACAGAGAAATGAAAATTTTGGTCCACACAAAAACCCATACATGGATGTTCATAACAGCTTTATTTATAATAGCCCCAAACTGGGAACAACCAAAATGTCCTTCCATGGGTGAATGGTTAAACATGCTGTGGTGCATCATACCATGGAATACTACTCAGCAATAAAAAGGAATTAAATATTGATACATGCAACAACTTGGATGGATCTCAATGCCATTATGCTGAGTGGAAAAAAAGCCAGTCCCCAAAGGTCATAACACTGTGTGATTCCATGTATACAACATTCTCAGGATTTGCCAGGAATTAGGGAAGAGCGGATCACTCTGGGGTAGCATGAGGGAGATATTTGTGGCGATGGACCAGTTCTGTATCCTGATTGTAGTAGTGGTTACACAAATCTGTGCATGTGGAAACATTGCACAGAACTAAATGCACACTGCACCCTCAAACGAGCACATGCAAAACTGGCAAAATCAGAATGAAGTCTGTAGGTTGTATCAATGTCACTTTTTTGGTTTTGTTATTATATTATAGTTATATAAGATGTTACCATTGGGAGAAATTGGGTAAAGAGTGTACGGGACTTCTCTGTACTATTTTTACAACTCCCTGTGAATAAACAATTATTTCAAAAAGAAGAACATCTTTAAAAATTCAATTAAGCATGCTAGAGAAAAGACTGAAAGAGCTTTCTACTCTATAAAAAATAACAAATTATTGTCATATGAAGAGGTAATCAAAAAGTTGGAGTCAAAAAGGAAGTGGAGAAATCAATATGGGCTATACTAGACAATTTTTAAGCTTGTATTTTTGTGACATTTATAGTATTTGTCAGCTTATTTAAATTTGTAATTTTTTATTTAATTTTTCATTCTAATTAAGTGCTCACTTTTGTGCCTAAATTTGTATTTGTGATTTTTTTTAAAAAGTGTGTTAATTGCTTATTTATCAAGAGAAATGATTCCTTAGCCCACATCTTCAAGTTTCATAGTTCAGGAACATAGTGGCAAATATCCATGGAATCCAATCCAAAGAAATTCTTTATATTCTAAAATCACTTTGTACTCTGAAAGATACCAGCCTCCTTCACTTCCTCAAACTCTTTCATGGAATCATAATTTCTATAGGAATCTGCATATGCCACAGCAAACTTATAGAGAGCAGCAATCCCCAGGGATATAATGAACAATCCAACAATATGAAATAGCAGGCACTTGGCCAGGCCCCACATCTGAGGTTTTGCCAAAGCACTGGAGGCATGGTAGTTATTCTCATTAACACCAAAGTCCTTCCTGACTGTTGGGGAAATGGACCTGTATTTGTGATTTTGATTCTTCTTAACGAAGGCCCCTAAACTTGAACAAGCTCCTGCCTGAAAACCTGGAACTGCCTTTGAGTGCAGGTAAGAGGTTGTTGTTTTTGTTTGTTTGTTTTGTTCTGTTTTGTTTTTATTATAAGAGCATACCATGTACAACCTCATCTCAATAAATGTGAAAGCCAAAACAAAATGAGTGGGAAGCGGCTGTGGCTCAATCAGTAGGGCTCCCGTTTACCATATGGGAGGCCCCGGGTTCGGTTCCCGGGGCCTCCTGGTGAAGGCAAGCCCGCCCGCACGGTGTGGTTAGCTGACCCAGCGAGCACAAGCAGCAAGGGGGGGATAAATGAATAAATAAATAAAAGCTTTAAAAAAAAAAACAAAATGAGTGATATTTCTGGGAAGATATAAAAATTGGAAGTTGACTGAAGTCTATATCCAGGTACTTTCTACACACGAGCTCTCCCAACCATACTATAGGAAGTATTCCAGAACATTTATAAAAAGTTTCCCAAATCGTCTCATGATTGCAAATCCAGACAAGGAGAGCACACAGACCATCGGTCAGTCACTTCTAAGTGCAAATGGAAAAATACTGAGTAGAATATTACCAGGTCAAATTGGGCAATATAGTAACAGAAGAAGACCCTCTTGTAACACCCTCTGTCCACACTGGAGCCCAGGAGTGGGGAGGCAGGGCAGAAACTGTACACCCGGGAGTAGCTCACCCCTTGCCCCTTGCCACTGAGGCAGCCAGTTTGAGGATGAAAGACACTAAACTCCAGATGAAGCTGAACGTTTTTATTATTACACTAGACTAGATGTATTAAATACTGAACTGAGATAGTCTTTTGTCATCGTAATGACCAGAAAATCCTGGGACGCTTTGGATTTCTCCCAGGGCCGGGAAAGAAGTTGACCCTCAGAAAAGGTTTGAACAGGTGATGTGGCAAGGCCTCGGGTGCCCTTGAATTCCCCTGCACCTCCCTTGTTCACTGGACACATTTGAAAAAGTGATGGCGCATCTTCTTATGAAATATTATATAACTGCCCAAAAGAACAAAGTGGCTAGAAGAGGCCAGGAATTCTGCCTCAAGACTACCAGATCAACTTTTGCCTGAGTTTCCAGCCTGCTGGCCTACCCTACAAACTTCAGACTTGCCTTCCCCACAATCGCAGCAGCCATTGTGCTGTTTCCCTGAAGAATCCTGACTGATGCAGGGTGGAGGTTTGGGTTTAGTATGAAGATTTGCTGTAAGTCTCATGAGTTCAGGTGATAGGAATCATGCTATAGCTATACTGTTTCACTATAGGGCCCCAGGCTTTCCAAGAAGGAAGTGGAAAGATCTCCAAGGTACATGTCAAGTATAAAACAACAAGTGGGTGTGGGTGGGAGACGTGTAGAAGCACCTCTACTCACTGGATGGGAAGAGGACTGGAAGGAGGCCCCCCAAAGAGGTCAGCAGTGAGGTTCTTGGGGAGGGGAGCAGAAAGGGTGGGCAGGCTAAAAGGGGCCTTTTGCTTTTCAGTCTACTTGTTTTTTTCTGACTCTTTTGCAACAAAAAAAGTGGGGGGTGGGGGGTGGAGAAACCTGAGTTGGAGAGGCAGTGGGACTTGCTGGAGGTCACACAGTAAGGGGCCAGGCTGATGGATCTGGACCCCCACACTCATCAGGACAGTCTCACCGCTGCCTGGCACAGACCCTCAGGAGATGTCAGGACTCTGAGCTGTTTTTTCACCTTTTCTACCACAAGCAGCTGAGGGTGACCAGGCCTTCCAGGGGTGGGGGCAGGATCCCTGACACCTTGGAGGGCCCTTGGCAATAGCCCAGCCCTGCATTGCTGTGCCTCGCATGGGGGATTTTTAGCATTTCCCCCTATACTTGACCCTTCTAGGATGCATCTTTTAGGGGTCATTTTTCCTGTTTTCTTCCACAACTATTTTCACTGCTACCTGAAAACACGTTCAGTATTTTTTTTTTTAAATGTAAATATAGTTCTTTGTTGTAAAAACAGCATTTTCCACCCCAAAGTAGATGAATTTTGCCACAGGCTAAGAGCCCCTGTGGTAACAATTACAGTCATCCTTTCTGTGGCTTTCTTTAGAGGGGCTGAAGTGGTTTCACATAGAAGCTCTTAATTATTTATTCTCACTAAATGAGGATGGGAAAGGTGTGAGTGGGGAGGCCCAAGCCCAGAGAGGTCAAATGGCTTGCCCAGGGTCACACAGCACACTTCAGCTGCAAAGCATGGACTCCTACCCCTCAGGCTACAGCTGCTCCAGACAGAGAATTCTAATCAATTTTCAGAAAGGGCAAGGCAGCTAAGGCGGAACTGTACTGCCCAGCCAACTAACTGTGGACAGAGCCCCGAAGCCAGGGGGCCTGGCTATTGCAATGCAGGACCCCAGACTTTCCGAGACACTGTCCTCTGTCACTGGGCCCTGGCATTAGCCCCCATCTGGTCCCCTGTCCCCAGCCCTCCACACAGGAGCAAAGGCTTTTTTAAAAATTCAGATCTGATCCTGCCTTTCTTAAACCAGTCGGAGGCTTCCCATTGCCCTCAGGTTGCAGTGCACAATTTTCAAAGGTCCTCTGTGATTTCTGTCAACCCCAACCCTCGGCTGCCTCCTTCCAGACCAGGGGCATGCCCAGATGGCCCCACTTCCTCCCAGGTCCTAGTGCTTGCCTGCCTCCTCAGGACCCCGCCAAGTCCCCGTGTTGTGTTGTGTTGTGTTGTCTGCCAACTCCCGGGCTCCTCAGCTCCTTGGCCTGGCTGTTCCCTCACATCCTTCAGGGATCAGCTAAAAGGAGACGCCCCACCTCCATCCCAAGGCCGCTCCCACACTCCCTTAGCTCTGCAGATGTTGCTGTCCCTACACTTTGCACAGTTCAAGGTAACAGTTGGCTCAATGTCCATTTTTCTCACTAGGCTGTAAGCTTCATGGAACAGGGATCCAGTCTCGATGGTTCACTGTGGATTTCCATGCCTGGACAGAGTCTGCCACTTTGTAAATATGCTCGTTAACTCCGGAAGGCTTTAAGGACCCTTTTCCTGAGGACAGCTGACCTCCTGGCTCTAGTACCCCAGGAGGGGATCTTTAGAAGAAATGAGCTTTGCTTTGGGGACCCTAGGAATGGTAACGAGGGTGGCCCTGATGTCCCACATGAAGGAACCACCAGCACCTGAGGACAAGCCTTTGGGGTCTTGATTTCTTCCTGTCCCTGTCATGGGTGATCATCCATTCCAGCCAGCATGTCAGAGTGGCCCTGGATTCTTGCTGCCACTTCCCCAGGAGAACCGAGAACCTGCCCAGGACAAGGAATGCAGTAGAAGAGGTTCCTGCGGCTGAGATGGAGGCTGGGCACATGTCCTCTAAGAGCCCACCCAGTCCAGGAAGTCTGTGATTCTCAGACCTATTCATTAGGAATCTTTACAAAAGATAAAATGTCATTCAGCCTTGTCAAAGTCTGCATTTCTGTGTGATTTACCGGAAGGGTCCCCCAAAGAGCACTGGAGTCAGGGATGTGGGGTGGAGGGCTGCTCCGGAAAAGGACTGCTCCCCAGCCTCCTGGCAGGTCTAATCACCCAGACCTTCAAGGCTCTTTGGAGCCTGGAGGCAGAGGAGAGGGAGGGCTGGTGATGCATCTGTCTAGGGAGAGGCTCCTGGGCAGGGAGGGCAGAAGGAATCAGGCCAAGTCCATAACAGAGTTCAGGAACTCCGTCAGGGCCAGGAGTCCTCTTGGAGGTGGGGAGAGGGACTGACTGCAAAGGGGCCTAGGGGGACTTCTGGGGGTGATGAAAATGTTCCCTATCTTCCTTCCAGGTGTATAAATTTGCCAAGCCCATCCTTCGACTTTAAATGGAACCATTTCATTGTATGTAAATTATACCTAATAAAGTTATTAAAAAAAAACCAAAAAACTAGAAAGACCAGATGGAGGAAAAAATATGTGAGGAAGGAGATATAACAGAGGAAGGTCTTTGTGAAGGTAGTAGGGAGCTATGGATGGTTTCAGAGCAAGAGGTCAGGGGCACGATGACAGCTACTCTCTAAAACTGTTAGTGAGGTGGCAGAGTAGATTAGGCTGGGATGAGAAGGGTACAGGATTTGAGAGCTGGGTCCAAGTCATTCCCAGGGGGAGGAAATATACAACAAAAAGGCTATACACCATGTGAACAAGATTTCAATTCTGCTTTCACTCACACATTCGTCCATCCATCTGGTACACCCAGCAGCATTAACTGGCTCCCCATACAGGTCGGGCTCTGTATGAGATGTGGGGACATGCTCTCTGCACTCCAGGGTCACAGGGCACACAGCAAAATAAAGATAATCATCATGTCTCACCCTTACTGCCTGCTTCCTCAATCCTTAGGACAACTCGAAACATAAATATTAATATCCCCATATTGCAGATGAGACATCTGAGGCCCAGTGAAGTTCACTGTCTTGCTCAAGGCCACACAACTAGTAAGTGACAGTGCACTTGTGTGAGGAGCCTGCAGGCCTATCCATTCGGCAGCCTGCCCACACTGTAGGACCAAGGGCTGAGTGCCAGGGTAGAGACAGTCATTGGAGCATCGTGCAGTATCGTTGGAGCTCAGAGGGAAAGGTAAATTCTGCGACAGGGTGGGATGAGACAGGGCTCTTTCCAAGCTTCTTAATGGATTTCCAGAGATGAGCAGAAGGTGGCAGGCAGGGAAGTGAAGCCCAGGGAACTCCAGGCAGAGGGAACAGAGCAAACAAAGGCAGGGAATCAGGTTGGGCTGGCCTCACCCCTACCTGCCCTAGGATGGCCTGATCACCACCAGAGAGTAATAATGGTCAGAAAGCAACTCCCATTATAATGAGCACTTACTATCTACCTACCATGCCGCTGAGCACTTTGCCTGCAGTCTCATTGATTCCTCACAACTCTGAAAGTGAAGATGAACATGCCTGCTTTCTGATGGGGAAACCGAGGCTCAGGGAAATCAAGCAATTTGCCCACAGTTGCCCACAGGCTCAGAGGAGCCACACAGCCGGGTCAGGATGTGAGTCCGGCTTCCCTTGATTCTAAAGATCCTTGCTCCTATGTGTCAGGCTGTGTGATGAGCAGGTCTGACTGATTAAGCCATCTTTGCCAGGTGGAATCATCCAGCCTCACCATTCGTCCTGCTTTGTGCCTGGGCAGTAGAGTTAAGTTGTGCTTTTTCTAGTTTGCTTCCCTAGACTTCTCTAACGCAGTTATCCTGACCCCCTGCTGGGGCCCCATCCCGCGGGCTTCAGGATTTTACACCTTGGCTGGAGGTTTTCTGTGTTGTTGTCCCCCATGAGGCCCATGGATGCCCTAAGCTGCATCCATCAGTAATGCCAAGGCTGCTGTTAAGATAACCTGGCAGGGACCTCTCAGGAAAGTTCCTCACCACCTTGATGCTCCCATTCACAACAAAACTGTGTCAAAACTAAGTCTGATAAAGCAAGAAATGGGGAATAAAATAAAATGAAATCAGCTCCGACTCAGGGTAGGCCGCCAAGAAACTTCAAATTAGTTCCATCAAACCCATCTTCACTGCTTTGCGATTGATACCCAGACCAGAGGTTGATCTCCAATGAAGGCACCAGGATATGTGAGGGAAATGGAAATTATCATTTGCAAACATTAGGCTGACACTTTGTGCGTGCGGGTGGATGAGGGCTGACAGCTCTGATTTGCCGGCTCGCCTCCTCTCTGCCAAAGAGTGCTCTGTGGAGATTAGAGGGGGCCCCTTTCATGGCAACCCATCTTCATCTTCGCTGCTCATTAAAACTTTGTGGAGCTGGAGAACTTGGCAGAAGAGAGGAAGCTGTAGGAACCTTCTGAGGGACTTTAGGTACACATTTGTTGAAAGGTGTTTGAGAAGGGAGCCTTGGGTCTGACAAACCGGATTTTAGTACAGCTCTCCGTTCACAGCGGGCTAAAATAATTGGTCATCAGTGACTACTAATTCGGTTTAGTAGCCAGAGGCAATTTTTTTCTTCCAGGAAAATCAATGACAGCACAGAGGTCTGTTCAACGTGATTCCGCTCAAGATGGGTCCTTATTTAGCTCTTGATGCTTCTTCCAGTGGAGACAGCTGTTTTGTTAAAATAAAATTAAAATCCATCTCTAATATGCCATCAGTCTGCTGCTCCCAGAGGGCAGGAGAGGCTTGGGGCTATCGCTGGCTCAGCCAAGAGAGCTGGAGGGGTGGACTGTGGCCTCCAGGCGGGCTGCACCCTTGGCCGTAGGAGAGATTGGGAACATGCATTGGACCATGTAGGGTGTGATTTGGGAGGTGTGAAAAGGCTGGTGGACTGGATCTTTCTTGGAGGTTCTGAATCAAACCTGAATCCATGAGGGACACCCGGCAGTTGTATCATCAAAAGAGACTCACCTTCCTTTCCACCTCGTGGGGAGCTTCTGAGATGTGCTCTTGCCAGACCAAACAGTGTGCTTCAGGGCTAGGGGGGTTCCCTGTTCCCCAAGATCTGTAGCCTTTGAGAATGGTCTCCTCTGTCTGTCAAATGACTTCAACAACTATTTGTTGAGCATTTCGCCTGTGCCTAAAGTTGGGCAGCTATTTTATCTAACAAGTCACTCAGACTAACACTGCCCAAATGGCACCAAGCTACCAGCTAATACATTTTGTATGTGTGTGCTTTTTAAAAAATTATTGAAATAATTGTAGATTCACATGCAGTTGTAAGACATGATACAGAGAGATCCCATGTACCCTTTACCCAGTTTCTCCCAGTGGTAACATCTTGCAGAAACTATTGTACAATATCACAACCAAGATATTGACATTGAAACAATCCACAGATCTTATTCAATTTCCCCAGTTGTACTAGTACTTGTGTGTGTGTATGTGTATTTATTTCTATGCAGTTTTATCACATGTAGGTTCATATATCCACCACCACAGCCAAGATACAGAATGATTCCATCTCCGCAGGGTCCCTCGTGTTGCCCTTTTATAGCCACATCCACCTCTCTCTTGCACTGTGCCATGTGCCAGGGACCATTTCATTTCATCCTCACAAGAACTCTACTAGATAGAAAGTATTATTATGTTATTCCCCCATTTTATGGCTAAGGAAACTGAAGTTCAATGAGGTTAAAGAAGTTGCTTGGGATCAATATCTAGCGAATACCACACTAAAGTGGTTGCAGATAGCAGACTCTAGGCGATGGCTGGCCCACAGACATGCTTAGTTTGGTCTGTAGTATTTTAAAAATTCTTAAGTGACTAATATTTTTTAAAAATCCAAAGAGAGATAGAGATGTGGCTTGGGTGGTTGGGCTCCCATCTGCCATATGGGAGGTCCAGGGTTCGATTCCTGGGGACTCCTGGTGAAAGGCAAGCTGGCCCACGTGGAGGGCTGCCCCGCGCAGAGAGCTGGCACAGCAAGATGACGCAACAAAAAAGAGACACAATGGAGAGACAATAAGAGATGCAGCAGACCAGGGAGCTGAGGTGGCACAAGAGGTTTAGCGCCTCTTTCCTACTCTGGAAGGTCCCGGATCGGTTCCCAATGCTGCCTAAAGAGAAGACAAGCAGACACAGAAGAACACACAGAGAGCAGACAACAGGTGCAAAACAACGGGGGGTGGGAGGGGATGGGGGTGGAGAAATAAATAAATAAAACAAATCTTTAAAAAAAATCCAAAGAATTCACATAAAAATCCAAATGTCTGGCTTTTCTTACTGAGACATTAGATCATCTGGTAATACTGGGCTTGCATTCCTATGTGTTAATAATTGACTGGAGCCACCACCTTTAGACCGGGAATGTGCTCAAGTTTGACACAGTCCCTGCCACTCCCTATTGCCTTACTCTCCCTATTGCCTTTATGACTTTACCTTCCAGGCCTCTGTAGGCAAGTGGATTTGCAAGCCCACCTCTATGCCTCCTAAACAACAAAAATGCTTGGTGTCTTTTTTGACACCAAGAGCTCTTTACAGATGAACTCATGCCATTTTCCTGACATTGGCATAAGAAGTTATTAATCCCACTTATAGATGGAGAAATGGAGGCCCATGGATATTAAGTGATGTGCTCCGTCATGTAACATAGAAGCAGGAGCGCTAACAATCTCTGGAGCCTTTGGGCTTTAAGGCTAGTTTTCAAGCCTCCTCTCTGCCTTCATCTCTGCTCTCTCCTGGTGCACAGTTCCTTTTCCAGAAAGGGATTGTTATGGATTCAATCATGTTCCCCAGAAAGACATATTCAAATCCTAACCCCTGATCCTGTGATGGGAACCCATATGGAAATGGGATCTTTGAAGATGTTATCACTTAGTATGAGGCTGAACTGAACCAGGGTGGGTTTTACTCCAAAATGACTGGCGTCCTTCAAAACAGAGGAAATTTGGACACAGTAGGAGACAGATAGGGAGAGAGATGGCCGTGTGATGGAGGATGAGATTGAGTTATGGATTGCTGGCAAGCCACCATCAGAATGCCACAGACTTCAGAGAAAACATGGCCTACTGACATCTTGATTTTGGACTTTAAGCCTCCAAAACTAAGACAGTAAATTCCTGGGGAGCAGATATGGCTCAAGCAGTTGAGTACCCACATCCCACATGGGAAGTCCTGGGTTTGGTTCCCAGTACCTCCTGAAAAAACAAAAAAACAAGCAACAAGGAAAACAAATGGAAAAAAACCAACTCAGGGAAGTTGAGGTGGTTCAGTGGTTGAGCGCCAGCTTCCCATATTTGAGGTCCCAGGTTTAAAACCCAGCCCCCAGTACCTAAAAAAAAAAAAAAAATCCTGTTATTTAAGTCCAACCAGTCTGTGGTATTTGTTCCAGCAGCCCCGGAAAACCAAGCCCAGGAGTGCTGGGGTGGGGAGGGGGGTGTGGAAGAAGAGAAGAGGAAGGGGATGAAGAGGCCTGAAGAGGAAAACTCGGCTGACTAATCCATTAGGCACAAGTTTAGGTACTTTTAGGGGCCCACAAAAATGTTCTAATTTATTTTAAAAGCAAAACCAAAAAAAGAAAAAAGAAAAAGAAACAATCCAGCCTGGATTATATTAATCTTTATACCAATACAGCTGTAAAATGTGATTTTTAATATTTTTTTCATGGAGGAAGGGCTTATGAAGGCAAAAGTGCCCAGGGTCCACGGAAAGTCCTACTGAGGCCCTGGGAAGGCCAGTGCCGACCTCAGATCCAACTTCCCTAGAGCCGGAACACACAGGCCTCAGCCTGGACCAGAGGTGTGTTTTAATACCATCTTTCCTCCCCTCACAATGTCAAGGCCAGAGAGTCTCAATCTTGAGTGTGATAAGAATCATCTAGAGAGCTTATTGAAAGTAGAGATGCCTGGGCCCCACTGTCAGACAAGTCTGACCCCGGAGCCTAGGGTGGGGCCCAAGAATCTGCACTTTAATAAGGGTGCATGCCCTCCCACCCAAGTGATTCTGGCCTGCTATTTCCTCTATCCTTGGAAGCTTATGGCTCTGAACATTTCCAAGCTGCCTGCCACCAGCACCTCTGCCCAGTAGCAAGCTGGGTGGGCTGGCTGGCCAGCTCCTGGACCCAGGGGCTGCTGCAGCCCCCTCAGCCACCCTCACATCCTTTTTCTTAATTGTTCTCCCATGGCCGGAGGGCCTGTCTTTTTTAACAAGGCTGGGATGGAAGAAGGGGTGGTAATTGAGGAGCAGCCTCTCTCACTGGCAGGACTCTTAGAGCTAATTAGAGAAGAGGACTGCTGGGCTTGTGGTTATTTTTTAATTGTTTGTGGATCCAACATAAAAGCTAATGACAGAGGAGGGAGGCCTGGTTAGCAGCACATTCCTGACTTCTAAATTTGTCTAAGAGGTCATTTGCAATTTGTTAACATTTTTCACAAGGGTGAATTCAATTAGCAGCCATCCCACAGGCGCCCAGCAGCAGGCAGCAGGGCGGACAGCTGAGGAGGTTGGCTCTCAGGAACCTTCAACGGACCTGGAGAGCCTGCACCTGAAACTCCAGAGCCCTCCCTGCCCATTCCCGATGTGCCTGGACCCTGCCCTGCTGGCTGTGGCTTGAGCCCTTCTGGAAAGGAAAGGCCCAACAAAGCTGAAATGGATGTAGCTGAGAAAGAAATAGCCTCTAGACCACACAAGAATCTATTGTGTGTGCACTGGGGCGGGGGCCAGGGGGCTGGCCCTGGAGAAAAAGGTGACTACAAGATGGAATATCTCTGCTGGGGAGGGTGGTAGAGAGAGGCACAGACAGGGAATCAGGAGACCAGATTCTTGCTGACAGTGTGTAAGTCAGGGGAGGACTCTCTCCCATGGGCCTCAGTTTCCCCTTCTCTGAGGTGACCATAGATACCCATTATTGGCCTGCACAGGAGGACACAAAGGGGAGCATCTCTGCACTGTTACCTGTGGTTGGCGACACTGGCTGGGTAGGAAACAGAGAAAATGGGAGTGAACGAGGGGCAAGTTACCTAGAGAACAATCTGGTACAGGCTAGCAAAAGCTGAGCATGCCCCTGCTTCAGCCCAGCAACTCTGCTTGTTGAATCAACACCGAAGAGCTCTCACACAGGTACACAAGGTGTGCAGGGGTGTTTACTGTGGCTTTGTTGTCATGGGGGAAAATGAGAAACAACCTGGATGGCTGGAAGAAGGGAGAGGGATACCTCTGTGGTGGGCTGTTCAGACACTGGACAAGAGTGACATGTGTTCATAGGCTGAGTGAATAAAGCAAGTTGCCATGCAAAGTGATGGCTACGGTATGAAACCACACTAAATAATAAATATTATTTATGGGATTCTATTAACATAGCAAAAATGTGAAATGCTAGGTGGAAAGAATGCACATTCCAACCTTAGGGTGGCCCCTAGCGAAGAGAGGGAGGCACATGGAGTTAGGAGGGGTGCAAACTCTACTGGTTAAAATAAATTTCTTTAATAATAATTTAAACATATTGAAAGCAAATATGGCCAGATGTTAACATTTGTTAAATCTGAGTGGTGGGTTCCTGGGTGCTAGTTATGTAGTTTCTATACTTGTTTCTATTTGTTTGAAAAGTTTCCTAAGAAACACAAAAGAAAGGATTGATAAGAATGTTTGATCCTCAGGAAAGAGTTTATACTCTATCATCTTTTGGCTGATTAAAAGTTTTGACTGATTAAAAAGCACTTTCATATTTTTCACAAAAATGGAAGAGTGTAATATGTGAAAAGATTCCATGTGTAGTCATAGTGACATAATTCTAAAGACAGTTTCCTCCAAGCCCAGGGGAATCTAAAATGCAGGCCTTTCTGGCTTTGTGTTAAGATGCTCTTTGATGGTTATGGTGGGCCAAATGGTGAACCTCTAAATGATATATCCATGTCCTAACCCCTGGAACTTGAGGATGAGGAAAAGGACCTTAGGATGAACTCGTCCGGGATTATTTGGGTGGGCTCTAAATCCAATGACAAGTGTCTTTAGAAGAGACAAAGAGAAGCCAAGCACAAGGTGGAGGAGGCCTTGAGAAGATGATGCAGCCACAAGCCAAGAAACGCCTAGAGTCACCACCAGAAGCTCCAAGAGGCAAGGAAGGATTCTTCCCCAGGGCCTTCGGAGGGAGTGGGCCCTACCGACACCTTGACTTTGGACTTCTGGCCTCCAGAACTGTGAGAGAAAAAATTTCTGTTTTTTTTTTTATTTTTTTTTATTTTTTTGCATATTGCTTTTATTTTGCAGAAAATGCTTTCTGCTGATTGTCTTTGGCTACTTTTTCAGAAGGAAAATATGTTCTAGGTTTAACAATACAAGAAAATAACTACATCTGCTCCAAGTGACACATTTTCTAGTAGACAGAGCAAATTTTCATTTAAACTAAAATCTGTTGTCCTCAGATTTGTTCTGTCCTTAACAGCTCACCTCTAACTATTGTAAACTGTCACAAAAGGGACCTGAAAACTACTCCAAAGCAATAAGAGAATTAAAGGTCTGCTTTTTATCTTGCTAAAAGAGGACCAGTGGAGCTTATAAATTCTGGTGTACCAGAGTCATCTCTATGCTGTATGAAAAAAAATTTAAGTTTCTGGATCCTAGCAAACAATTCATTTTATTATAAATAGTGGTGAATTAGGCCAAATATAGTTCTCAAACTGTAGCATATAAACAACTCAGGACTAAACTGTTATTGCAGGTGACAGGGAAAGAGGTGGTGGCGAGGTTTTGTCCTGTTGTGTTGGATAAATAGAATGGGTCTTTCTCCTTTTACTGAAGATGAAGTAAAAAAGCTTTATTTCCTTCCCTTGCCCCATGAGACTGTCATTTTGTGCCTTACTAGTAGGATCAATCACATCAATAGTTGGTGGCCACAGCAAAAAGAAAAGTCAGTGCATCTTTTTGAAGAAAAGGGCCGTGATTCACATGGACGGTGGTGACACGGGCGTCCATGAGGCTATGAGGCGAGCTTGTGCCGAAGTATAGTACTGGTTGTCGGGAATGTCTGTGGCCGTGGCACCCTCTTCATACAGCGGGGACCCCGCGGAGGGGAAAGCTGAGACTGTGTGGGCAAGGGGTGCATAGTGTGCAGTGGAGCCGCGAAAGAACTGGGCTCCCAGCCCATTGGTGTGATGGCACCATTACTCACAGGCCACAGGTTAGGGTACTGGCTAGATCCCGTTGGTGGACTTGGGTTATGACTCATGGGTAGCATGCTCCTATGGGCAGGCATTCCAAGTCTGGACCAATTGTCATGAGATTGGAGCATGGATAAACATGCAGATGAATTTTCAGAATAGGTTGGAGAGTTGTTCTGATGAGCATATGGACTGGGGTAGGGGTTCGAGTGGTGGTTCCTCAGGGCGGGGTATCTTTCACAGCCCTGCGGGGAAGAGAGTGAGAGGGGACCTCCAAACTGAGGGTGGGGGCTGGCAGGTGGACAGAGCGGGCTGGTTCCATGAATAAGCTACCCCCATTGAGAATACCCAGCTTGCTGGCTATCTCTGGGTTTTTGTGGCACATCTTTGTGATTGCTTCTTTCCTTTGCATCCAGGAAAGCTTTTGCAAATGGATTGTATTTAATTTTAAGAGCTGTGATCTCCTCGTTCTGATAAAGCTGTCACCGCTATGAACTGGGTCTCTGGGAAGCAATGGCTGGTAATCATCTGCTGCGGACCCCCCACTCTCACTATGTGAATCCGGGGTTCATATTTATGTAACGAGTTCAACATGATCTGCCCCGTTGAGCTTGTTGGTGAGCTTGACTTTGCTGAAGGAGATGGGCGCCTTCATCCAGTGCGCCCCGAAGTTGGGAGAGTCCAGGTGGATGTAGACGCAGCTGGGCGCCTGCGGCTCGGGCTTGCCACGCCCCCCCCCCCGGCACCCACTCACCGTTCACATACTTCCAGCGGTGGTTGTCGGCCGCCACGAAGTCCAGAAGGAAGGAATACATGGCGTTGGAGTCCAGGCCCGACACATTCACCTTCAGCACCGGGAACATCCTCCGGCCGTTCTTGGTGACGATCATCTCGTTGGTGAGCTCCTTGAAGCACAGCCATAGCTCGCTCTCCTCCAGGCCCACGTGCAGCTCGCGCTCCATGGGGTCCCCCTTCTCGCTGCCCACCTGCAGCTCGCTCTCACGCAGTCAGCAGATGGTCGCACTCAGCAGATGGTCCACTCGGTACTGCAAGCTCTTTCCCGAACTCTCCGGTGCCAGAGGAGCTCATCCTCCTGCCCGACCCCTCCCCACTGCCCCCCAAAGCCGGCGGCCACTCTTCTGAGAAAAAGGGTCGCTCTGGCCCAAAACGGCTAAGTCCCCCAGGTCCCGGGCACAGACCCTGGAGGAGGGTGAGCACGGAGATTTGGGGGGGGGGAGAGGTGGGGAAGTTAGGGTGGTTCCCCTTGAACTCCCACAAGGCGCGACTAGAGTAGGTCTCTGGGGAGAGGAACTAGATTCCCCCTCCCCATAAATAGAGTCTGGGCGCCTGCAGAAGGGGGAGAGGCTGGCTGAGCCCGGAGCCCTTTGAAGTGCGGAGCCCTTTGAAGTGCGGGGGCGCAGCTGCCCATTGGCCGTTGGGGGCCATATCAGACCACGCGGCTGTTTCATGTCATTTCTGTTGTTTTGAGCCACTGAATTACAGTAGAAAGGAATACAATGATGCTTTTCAACAATGCTTAAAGCCTAAGCTCAGTGTCCGTCCGACAGGAGTCCGTGCCCAGGAGAGATGGTCACCTTGTGTTCTTCAGGATTTGAATACTGGCTGTTCCAAATCGGGGATGAATCACAAGCCAGCTATCTCTCCTTTCTCATGCAGTCATTCAACAAGCATGTAATGAGCACTTACTATATGCCAGGCATGAGCCAGGCTCTGGGGATACAGCACTGAGCAAAACCAGACGTGACTTTGCTCCACTGGGGGGATGGACAGGTCAGCAGATGGTGAGCACACAGGGTAACCTGCCGAGGCAAGGGATGTGGAAAGCATCTGAAGGATGTCCTCAGCCAGGCAAAATGGGGAAAGAGCATCCCTGGCAGAGGAAAGAGCACAGGTGAGGCCAGAGGTGGGAGAAAACCTGGAGAGGGGATGTTCAGGGCATGGAAGGAAGTTTAGCAAAGCATGGCCAGCGTCAGGCCATGGAAGATCCAGAGCCCCCTGTGCCCTTCTCTGTACCTTACTCTGCCCACCCAGAAACAACATGCTACTCGGGCTTTCAGCACTTACCCCCATGCCTTGCTATTTTACTTCTTTGTTGCTTACTTTATTTTGTGTTTTATTTTGTCTGTATCCCAAACGCCTGGCATAAGGCCAGCATAGGATAGGCACTAAATGAACCTACAGCACAGAATGGAGGTAATGAAGATGGGTTTTGGGATCAAATCCTAACAGAGCCACTCTCCAGCCGTGTGATCCTGGACAAGTGTCCCTGGGCCTCAGTTTCCTCATCTGTAAAATGGGGTGAGAGTTGCTACCTACAGGGTTGTTCTGAGGATGACATGAGATAATGTACATGAAGCACCCACCACTATGCCTGGCCCCGTAGAAGCTGAAGAAATGGCTGCCTCTGTCTGGCTCCAGAAAGGACTGAGCTGGCCCCTGCCTCCAGCTCTTTCCTGCCTGAGTTGACTAGTCCCAGGCATGACACATTCAATCTAGGAATAGTTTTGCTTGCCGCGTTCTGCACAACAGCAGGATGTGGGGAGATGTGTTGGCCTTGGAGTCTGGCTCTTCGTGTGGCACCACGGGGAGTTGGCTGGCTCACAAACGTGCCTCGTGTTGCTGAAGGCTGCTGTGTCACCGGGTGGGCAGAACCCACCGAGCCTCAGCAAACCCTCTGTTTATATGGAGAGCTGGGGGCTCCAGAGGCCCACAGCCGTGCCAGGCACCAAGCCTAGCTCTGGCGCTGGCACCCAGCCACGCTTTGCCCACTGGCGCCGGTCGAGGCCCAGCTCTGGAAAAATCAAAGCCCAAGCCTGAGCCTGTGTGGTGTGAATGGGAAGGCCCCGAGGGGGAGTGGCCAGCCCAGCCTCGTTAGCGCTGACCTTGGCACAGAGCCGCTCCTGATGGATGGGGTTCAGGCCTGGACAGGCCCCGGCGGAGAGGCGGCCCTATCCATTATGGGTTCATCAGTGCCTTCCTGAACCTTCCCCACTCAGAGTGCCACAAGCGTCAGGCCAGGAATAAATCTATGTCTCGGCCCGCAGGAGAGCAGAAAGTGAAAAAAAAGGCAAAGCATGAAAAATGTCTCCTTCCTGAATCTGACAACAAAGCTGGCCTTGGAGGAAGACGCAAGCAGGGGTTTGGGGAGGTGGAAGAGGATGGAGCAGGAGCAGCTGGGGCTTGGTTCCCAGATAGGTGGGGTTACCTGGGAAAAGAGCAAGGAGAAGAAGGGGCCTCTGCACCACCACCTCTTCCCAGCCACTTCTCCCCACCTGGGCCCCTTTTAACAAAACTCTCTTAAGATCCAAGTCCATGGAAGCAGGCTGACCTGAGGAGGAGGGGGCCCTGTTGGACCCAGTTTGGGGTGTTCCAGGCCAGCCCCAGCCCTGGCAGGAGGAGATTCAGCCTGGCAGTGATGGTCAGGCCTGGGGTATCAGCCACCGCGGCTCCCTGCTAAGTGCCTGGAGTCAAACTGCACGGACTGTGTGCCTATACTTCCACTTAAGACCTCTTGCCTAGGTGACGTAACATCCCCATGCCTCAGTATCCTGGTGGATAGTGGAGGTGATGGCGGCACCTACGGCAAGGGTCTGTGGTGAGGTTTGAGTTACTACATGGAAAGCTCTTGGGGTCAGTTCCGAGGAAGTGCTCGTCAGTGTTGGCTGCTTATGCTGTAGTTGCTCAGAGATGCCATCCCACTTCTGGGGACTCACCCCTGTGCCAGATGGCCTGCACCATCGTGGACAGAGCTCAGGATGAGAAAGGATGTCCTCATCCAGGGCCTTGCTCTGATTGCTGGGAACCTACAGCCTGTGGATCTGGACAGCAGCTCTGAAATCAGGCGGGGCTCAAATCCTGGCACTGCCACATATTGGTCATGTGGCCTTGAGCAAGTGACTCTCTGAGCCTCAGTTTCTCCATCTATAAAATGGGGGAAATCATCCCTGTTTGGCAGTCGTGAGGATTTCATGAGACGATGCATGTGCTCAATGCTGGCACCCGCTGTGTAGTGAGGACTGTACAAATGTTAGCCAAGAGTGATACCCACCCTCAACACACTGGTCCTTGTGTTGCTCTCCAAAGCCCCTTAGAGCAAAGCTCACCCCTTGTCCTCACAACAGGGTGTCAGAGAGTTGAGGAAAGCTGGTGGCCCCTCTGCATCTTTTCTCAATAGCTAAGAAGACCTGGTTTCTTGCATGTTTTTCATGTGCAGTAGTCTCCCTCTCCCCTACTACCCACAGTCCCGGTGTCTCCCCGCTGGACACACTCCTTCCCCTGTATGTATGATGCCCCCAAAGTTTGAACTTGATGCTATAAGTATGGCCGGAGCAGCAGAAGAGAGCAGGAAGCTCGCCTCTCTTGTTCTGGACTTGCTATCTCTGTTAATGAAGCCAAGGAACACATTCACTCTTTGAGGCAGCATCATGACACTGCTGATTCGTAACACCAGCTAGAGTAGAACACAGAAGTCTGTTAAATGACTTAGGAGTCTCTGACCTAACCATCTGCTCTCTGGGTCTCAGATTGACTGTCTCTTCTCTTTCAAGAGCTTTGTCTCAAAGCCTTAGGGCCTACAGTGTGCCAAGCACTGTATTAGACCCTGATGACTCAGTTGTGAACAAACCAGACTTTGTCCCTGCCCACTAAGAACTGAGTGCCCAGTGGGGAAGACTGGCATCAAGCAGAGAGCTATTTAACCACAGTTGTGGTCAGTTACGGGAGCAAATTTCATGGGGGTCAGGAAAGGGTTGCCTTGGCCTGGCAGGATGTGCAGTTCAGCTGACTCCCGGCTCCCATGGCCCAGTGGTTTTTGAGAGAGCCACAGGCTCCCCCTTGTGGTCAGCTCAGGTTTCATTTAGTCAGGCTGCAGGCCGCGGATAAACCTGAACTTGGTCTCACCATTCAGAAACTGTCTTGAATCTCCAGGACAGCTTCCTGGGAAGGGGCTTATTATTTTATAAGAGTTTGGGTAGGTGGTTTTTGGATTTTGGCCGTCGGCTCCAGGAGAAACAAAATAGCCCAGGGTGATTGATGGGCCCATTGTAAATTTGTAAAATAAATCAGCTTGGCAGAGAGGTTCAAAAAACCTGTCAGGCAGCAAACATTTTTTTAACAGCCTGTAAAATTTCCTCCACCCTTCACATTTTTCAATGTCAGGCTGATGATGCATCTGATAGCAGGGTGAGCAGCAGCGGCACACAGAAGGTGCACTGGTAGCATTTCCTATTTTTCTTGTGTTTCTTATTTTTAGTGCTGAATGCCCTCAGCACTAGGGCAGGGGCAGCAGGTGGACCAGAGTAATTGGTGGATGAACTAAATATTCTACTGAAGTTTCACGTTGCTACTGGCTTTATATTCTGATTCAAATGTGGGTTTGTTTATGCATGCATTCAGCAAACACTATCTGAGTGCCTCTTCATCACAGGCACTGAGGTCTGCCCCAGGAATACTGTGGTGAGGAAAAGCAGGCCTGGAGCAGCAGGTGTAGTGAGCTAGGTGCTGGACGTCCCATCAAGGGCTTATTGAAAACCACTGGAAATTTGAGCAGGGAAGTGACACATCAAGAGCAGCTCAGTGGGCTCTTTTGATGTGTTCAGATTAAGTTGTAGAGCCTTGAGAAAAATTCAGACAAGATAATATTACAAATAAATAGATATCTTGTCTTAGCCCCTCTATAGTACAGGAAAAACTTGGGTAGAGTCTCTGCCTGTGTCACCTCCATACCTGTGTTTGTCAGAGAGGCAGATCAGTGCCATGGGCACCATCAGGCTTTCAGGCCAGACTAGTCCACAGCCCACTACAGAGCAGCCATGGGCAAATGACTTCCCTAACCTCATTGTCTTCTTCTGTAAAATGGGATCTAGGAGTTCCAACCTCATATTCACTGGGCTGTTGAGAGTTATGCTCAGCACAATATCTGACATGTAATAGTAACAATAATACACATTTGCCATTATTAATTCAAAGCTGGGGTCTACCCTCCTTCCATCTGGACATGTCAGACCCTGATGCACAGGGCGCTGTTTGCCATGCATGTGGCACAAGGAAGATGGCTTTCTGGCAGGGTGGTGGTCCATGGCACCCAGAATCCACCAGGAGCACCAGCTGCCACTCAGCTCTGGCCACTTATCCCCTCCCTGCCATCCCTGACTCGTCTTAATCGACAACGCTAGACCAATTAGAAGCAGTAACAATTAAGATGTGCCAAGGGCATGTGAACATTTGCAAACAGTTATTAAAATGTATCAATAATTAAATACTTCTTTAATAGTTACATTTCTGGCCTCCAGACATTCTTGTTTATGGACATTGGGTCACAGCATGCTTTGAGATCTGTGTTATGGCCTTAGAAGCTGGTAGTGAGAATTAAAAATTCTTCCCTGGCTTGAATTCTGAGATTCAACAGTGAAACAGTAGAGGGGAAAATGCATGGGCTCTTTCCAGCTGCCTGATTCTAGAGGTGTGGTCTTCAAAGCCGGCCAGCCAGAATGGGGTCCAGCCTCAGTGGGGCCCTTACCCTCCTTTTCCTGGTTTGTGAAGTGGGCAGAATGAGATCTGCCCCATAGGATTGATATAAGGACTAGAAATTTCATGTGCAAGGTGCCTGCCACATTTAAGCTCAATACATAGACACTATGGTTAGTTTAGCTCCTACTATTATCAGAGGACAAAAAGAAGCAGCGGTTAGCTGCAGGCTCAAGATGCACCAGTGGGTACAAACTCAGTGCCTAGAGGGACCAGGTAGAAAACGGAAATGAGGGACAAATGGGTTTTGTTCCACTTCTCAGCCCCAACCTCCTGGTGCCAGGTAGGGTGCAGACTCAAGTTGCCCAGAGTTCTGATTTTTCAAGAGAAGTAAGAAATCCAGATTTTTAATGAAATCTCCTGACTTCAATGTGGTAACTCATTCAAACTAAAAAACAAACAAACAACAACAACAAAACTCTGCATGCACCAAACACCTCTGTGAGTTGACTTGCTATGACCTCCAGTTTGTGACCACAGGTCTACATGGTCCCCATTTTCCAGATAATCATTCAGGACTCCACTTGCTTTTAGCCACAGAGGCTTATTGAAATGTGCTTTTCTGAATTAGTGACAATCCATAACAAAGTGGTGTGGGGTTGGGAATCAACTGACTTGAAAGGTAGTAAGTAAATAGCCTCAAATTCAGGTTTGAATCCCATCTGGCATTGAGGGGCTGAGTGGGCAGATGGATGGAGGTTCTTGGAAAAAAGGAAGCGCTGCCCCCTCACATCGATTTATTTTGCCCATTGCAAAATATATAAAGGGTAAGAGGATTCAGGGGCGGGGGGATAGGGGCTAGCTGTGGTCAGAATTTTAACTCAGACAGTGGTTACACACCCCTCTACTTGCTAGACTCCCGAGCTTAGAGTGAGTTTCCCATGTATTTAGTGTGAAGTGGGACTTTATTTTTAACACATGGGTAATTGTGAGAAAATGGCACTCATTTGTTTGTTTATTTATTGGACCAAATCACACCAACAACTCCTTGGTAATCTGATGTAATCTTTGGTTTTTAACATGCTTTTAAAGTAAAGAAATAAATACCATCAAGGCTTGTAAAAGGTGATCATTAGTGAATGGCCCTCAGGTCCATAACTTTAAAGTAATAGCCCCATTACTGAGAGGGGCGATTATTTTTTTTTAACTGTTCCTCTGCATTTATGCTGTGAGGTTGAGGGGTTTTCCAGGCAGGTTGGGCATCTTAGTGAAAGCTTTTCCAGCAGCCATTTAACCTCCATTTATGAAGAAATAAAGTGAAATTGATGCTGATTTGGGCCTGCTTTGGGGGATATTTTTGTTCCATAAAAGCCCTTTTGCCTGCAATTTGCTGAGCTGCCCTGTCACATCAGAAAGGGCTGCTGTTGATAAAGATAAAGCTTTATGGCCACGATATTTGCTGCTAACAGCAACCTAATGCAGCATTTTCATTTTTGTGCAATTAATGTTAATGTCTGCTACGAAAATTGTCATTAAATACCATTTTAAAATCCATTCAATTTGCATATGCAAAGCCCATTTACCATCACAGAAGATATAGCCAGCACTTCATCACGTCCTTTCCCTGGAATTGTAGCCACACAGTTTTATAGCAATTTAAGATTTTATATTGAAAGCCAGATGATAATGGATGTCCTTTCGGAGCCCAGCCGACTTAAACGATACAATGGAAAACCACAGCCCCAGGACCAGAAACTGTAGGTATTCACACTGTACCTCAGTACCAAGGAGGCAAGGCATGGAAGAAAGAGCACTGGACAGGGAGTCCATCAGCCTGACTCTAGCCCTGTCTCTGTTAACTTGCTGTGTGACCTTGGGAAAGTCTCCTTCCCCTCTCCAAACATCTATTTTCTCTTCTTTCAAATAAGGACTTTGAGCCAGGAGATCACAAATGTCCTATATGTTCTAATATTATATATCTATATATATATATATAATATATATATTTTTTAATTTCACACATTATCTTATTTATTCAGATAGCAGTCTGATCATACATGGTCCAAGAACACTCAAATAAGAACCCAAAAGTAATCAGATGTTAAAGACATCATAGCCAATGATGCCATGCTTGCTTACGATCTCGCTGATTTAAAACCACATCCACATCTCAGTGGCCACCAAACCATTCAGAAGAGCTTCCTTAACTGTGAGCTGTTTGAAGTTAGCAGCCTGAGCACTTCTATTTTTTTTAGGCTTTGAATAGCTGTAGGGATCTCAGCAGGGGTTGGAGGAACTGGCTCAACCTTGGCATAATGCCAGATTGTGGCCAATCAAGGCTTTGAGTAAGTCACAGCAGCATTGACCAGCACCGGGGCCTTCTCTGTGAGGTTTCAGATAAACTGGGCCATGACTCTAGAATAGAAAATCCATCAGCGTGAAGAGCCCAGTGAATGTCACCTCTGGGAAGGACCGCTGCAGAACCCCCTATTTTATATTTTTAATGATTTTCTAAAAGTCTGGACTATTATAGGTTAAGAATCCAGGCCAAGTTCTGCCATGAAGAAATTGTGTGATCCTGAGAAGGTCAACAAATCTTTCCCTGACTCAGCATTCCTTGATGTGAAGTGGGGATAATAATCCTGGCTACTTCTTATACAAGATCTTAAAAGGAAATGAATGTGAACATTTACAGAGAGCTGGGGACAAAGCAGGAACTAGAACCCCAGAGCGGCTTCAGGCCCAGGTCTCCTCCCACGACACCATGCTGGTTTTGAGACACTTGATGACCGGCATATACTAGCCTAGTGCACAGCACAGATGCTCTGTGAGAGTAAGGGCAAGGAGAGCACAAGAACCAAGGCACTGTGCAAGAGGAGCCAGAGTTGGGCAGGGATAATCAGGGAAGGTACCTTGGAGGAACTGGTTTGGGACATTATTTCAAAGGCCAGGGAAGGATTGCATACAGATGATTAGCTAATCCAGCCCAGAAGTGATATTCCAATGTGTCTCTAGTGTCACATTCCAGATTTTAAGGATTAGAGTGTAGAACTGCACTTCTGGTGAGAAAGATGTGCATAGCATTTGAAGCCCTGACTGGTGGGAAAGCTTACCAATGAGATAACACTGAGCTGAGTTTTGAGAAGATTACCAGGAAGGATGGCAAAAAAAGGCATTCCTGGAAGAAGGAAAAGCATGGACAAAAATATGGTGGCATAGGCAAAGTAAGACCCTTCATTCAGGTATGGTGGGGGGTGAGGAGGGAAAGACTGGCTGGGGACAGGTTGTCAATGGCCTTTGAACGAGGTCAAAGCAGGGTGCTGCCATACAGATAGGCCAAGATATTGATCTTCTCAGCCACAGGCAGCTGGACAGGGCTTGGGGCAGCTGGAGGCCCCAGGCCAGTCACTACTGGCTAAGAACAACCTCTTCTATTTATTTGGATAGTATGATGTACAAATATCAATATTTTTTGTAATAATGATACATTTGTGCCCAATGAGGAAATGGTTAGGTCACCTTGCTGGAGTGGATACTTGCCATTTTTGTCTGCCCAGCATCCCTTCTCTCTCCTTTGAGGAAGAGAATTCCTAGCTCTACATCTTTGCTGCCATCAGCCCATGCGGATCATGTGAACTGATTTCACCCCTGGCCCAGGCATGGTCAGTCAGTGTGTCTCACAAGCCAGCCTCACAATCTCACAGTGATTAGTTCAGGGACAGGCATGTGACCCAAGCTGGACCAAAGAATCTCAATCTCAAGTCTTTTTTAGTGGCTACACCCTTCCCACTGGGGTCACTGAGAGAACAGGATGTCAGAATGGAACTGCTCCTGGCCATTTTGCCACATAAGGAAAAAGTTTGTCAGAGAATGGAGCCAAACTGGGAAGTGCAGCCAAGAGATGGAGAGAGACTAAATGACGATGACATGGCTTGATTGCCTAGATCTAGCTATGCCTGAAGCTACCCCTGGGCTTTTCAATCATGTGGGACAATAATTTCCCCTTTTTAAGAATCAAGCCGGTTTGAGTTGAGTTTCGATTACACGTAGCCACATTCTACTTTTATAGACCATAATACGTGTCAGGGCTGGGATATGGGTCACATTCCTACCTCTGAGCCAATCACTGTGACTAGGGTTTGTGAACTACACTGATTGGTCAGGCCTGGGTCACATGTCTGAACCAATTGCAGAGTCCAGGGGAATCTGACCAATTGCAGAGTCCAGGGGAATCTGATGCCCTGATGGCCAAGCCTGGATCACTTGCCCAGCCCTGGAGCTAGTGGTGAAATCAGACCTCCTGATCCACATGGGCTGATGGAAGAAAAGATGTAGAAACAGGGGTTCTGAACCCCAGAAGAAGGGGGAAAGGAAGCTGGGCAGACAAAAACAGCAATTAGGATAAAGTCCCTAAGAGCGTACAGCTGTTAGAGATGTCTGTGTAGGGAATAACAGTTTTATCTGGGTTTTAGGAAGAAAACTCACAGCATTGTGGAAGATACTTGGAAAGGGACAATTCTAGAAGCGGGGAGAACAGTTAACCAGTTACTGCAGGCGTCCAGACAGGAGAAGACAAGGCATTGACTGGAAAGGCATAAAGGCTGTAAAAGTCATCTTATTTTTGCCCTTCCCCCTCCATGTCCTTGCCTATTTCTCTATGGAATTTGGATCTTCATTGGCATTCAATAGCTGAAACAAGCCCCGCTCTGGGCACAGTCTTGCTATAAAGATCATAGCACTGGACACTGGCAAGGATGGGGAGCAACTGGAATGCCTGCACGAACTAATCTAATCCATCCTGATGGTGAGCTGATGAGTGGTTTCTCAGGAGGAGTGTGGGAACTTTGTGGGGTGCCAGATATATTCTATATCTTTGTGTTAGTGGTAGTTATACAAGTGTATCCATTATGAATTTTTGAATTCATTAAGGTGAACACTTACAATTTGTGTAATTTACTATGTATATTACACCTCAATACAAATTTTTTAAATTTAATGGCACTTAGGTCTACAGTTTGCATTACATGGTTTTAACAATAGTAGCTAACCTCTGCCAATGTCTTCACATGTAGTTTGTCATTGAAACCTCATGGCAATACTTCGAACCAGGTACTATTATTAATCCCATTTTACAGATGCAGAAACTGAGGTGAGAGTCCCACAGCTAGTTGTGGCGAGAGTCTGGGTTTGAGCCCAGGCTCTAGGGCCTCTCTCATGAGCTCACTGGGCTGGTGCTGTGCGGGGTTACCTGGATTCTTCTGCCTCCCTCACCCAAATTATTAACCCCCCTGAGGGCAGAGACGGGCCACGGTGTCTGCCTCTTATTGAACGTTTGTTGAATGGAAGTGGGTGGCCTGTGCAGAGCCCTACAGTGCATCCTGCTTTGAGGCAAGGATCTAGCTCAGCAGGATTCAGGGTGTGGTCACAGGAGAGGACAGTGAGCCTGGAAGGATGCTCTGCTTCCCCGACAGCCTCTGACCTTGTTCCCTAATTCAGTCGGGAACACCTGGGCCCATGGTGAGGGGTGGAGCACTGGGTGCCGGCTGCCTTACCGTGCCTGGATCCCAAACGTCATGTTTGCAGGGAGAGACGGCAGTTCCTTCTTCAGACGCCGGTCATCCTGGTCGCTGATGCGGACATCGTTGAGCTGGCGATAGAGTAAATTCTCCCGGGCGGTTACCAGGCCTGCTTTCACCGCTCCACGGTTCATTGCGATGTAATTCCGGGTCATCTCCTGGGGGCAGGTGGGCTGCTGCTTAAACACATTCCAGTGTCCAATGGCTGAGGACAGAACCACAGCCAGCAGTCAGTCTGGGAAATCAAGTACTTGATGGCATCTGACTGAGAAGAAATGGGTGGCATAGGGCCCTTGAACCTTCCCATTAACCCAGAGCCTGCTCTGTGAAGGCCCTGCCTGGTCCCTATAGAAAGCATGATGATCCCAAAAGGGAGGAATCAAAATTCACAGATGCTAGAGGGATCTGGAGCATCCTTCATGGAGCTTGGTTTGCCTGGGCCTTGACCTCCTTTGGTCCTGAGCCCGTTCTATGTTCTGTGGGGGACAAAGCTCCACCCACTGCTATTTCCCTGGCACCCGTAGTCCTCTCCATCTCAGCCAACCCCTGGGTTTCACCACTCATCTGCCCAGATCTGTGATTTCCACCAGAATTGTGCCACCACCAGCTGCCAAGAGGCCAGCCTAGGTGGAGGACTCTGAAGAGGAATGAGCCTTCCATCCAATCCTCACCTCAAAGTGTGCTCTCACCTGCAGGGACGCCTCCATCCGTCCCCCGGGTGTAGAGTCCATAATTAAAATTAATTCCAGGCAGACTGCAGCTTCTTTCCCGGGGCTTCCCAAGTTCAGCCTGTTGGGGGAAGGAAAGAGAAGAGCAAACAAATAATTCAGCATCAGGGAGTCCCCAGGCGCCTGCTTTGTGCTAGGCCCTGCATGTGACATTCAGGGAGTACAAGGACTCCCTGAGAGGGGCGCAAACCGTGGTGGGGTGGTGAGACACACACAGCCTAATCAGTGCGCTTGTGCAAAGGAGAGAATAAGGAGAGAAGAAACAAGGAGCCCTGTGGCTGAGATGGTCAACAGAGGCCTTGAAAAAGGAGGTGCATCTGTACAGTCGGAAAGGAGAGGCACAGTTGATGCACTGAGCAGCTGTATTTGGTCGAGACCTGCCTGGCTTGAGCTGGAATAGACTCAACCAAGTAGATGTGCTGAAGGAACCCGTTCATGAAGATTCATCCAGATGCCACCATCAAGGGGCAGGGGTTGGGGTGGCATTTTTACTTCCCATTCCTTCATCCCTTCTAGGGACAGCTTAAATCATTCCTATTTTAACTGTGAGGAAGTTGCTTCCTCCTTGAATCCTCAACTTACGGTGGGGATAAGGTAAGAATGGCCACTGGCACCCTCTGTACAGTTGGACAACTATTCTTACTCTCTGGATCTCTGTTGAACTCCTTCTGGACTCTCCAAAAGGTGTCGGTATAAATAAAATTGTTCTATCCTTTCAATAACTATGTTATTTCCCTAATTGTATAGATATGGAAATGAGACCTAGAGAGGCAAAGTCATTATTCACAGCTAGGAAGCAATGGGACTGGAATTCAAATGGAGGTGTGTTTGACCTCCGGGCTGGAGTTCTTATCATTATGCTATTATGCCTCTATTTGGAATTCCAGCTTCCTGAGGTCAGAGACCTTACCCTGCAACAGCTCTGTTCTGCTGTGCTGTGCTAGGGACAACATCATTATTATCATAATCATCACCACCACCACCACCACCATCCTCACCATCCTCACCATCCTCACCATCCTCACCACCATCATCACTGTCAGCATCCTCACCACCAAACTCACCATCCTCACCATCATCACTACCACCATCATCACCATCCTCACCATTATCACCACCACCATTATCACCATCACCACCACCATCATCATCATCATTATTGATGCGCACTTGCTGAGTTCTGACTACGTTCCAGATACAGTATTTGATTCTTCATATGCCTTTTCTCATTTAATCCTGCCTTGTGAGGCAGGTTCTGTCACCATCCCCATTTTTCAGATGGGGAAGCTGAGGCACAGGGAGAGCAAACAGCTTGAGGGAGTCCATGCAGCTTGGAAGTGACTGAGTTGGGATTTGAACCCAGTCTGTCTCTTGACTACTGAACCACTGAGATTCACATGCTAAATAAATACCAATGAGCCCCAGGCTTGCTTAGCTTCCTGGCAACATCAGACCTGTGGACATACTGAGAAGGGTGAGGTACAGCTGCTCCTCCCCACCCCATAGGCCACAGGTTGTGGGCTCACAGTTACAGAATGTTATGTCTCCATGACTCTGTCCTAGCCAATGGCTGTCTAGACAGTCTGACAGGCTATGGCCTCACTTTACCTCCTCCTTCTGTTTCATCTGTGTCCCTGCCTCTCTGGCACCTGTGGGTCTGGGTGCATAGAGGAAGACGACGCAGTACCACTCTTAATGACCCATCACTGCCTTTGAAATAACCCCCCTTCCTCCAGCTGACAGTTTAGGCTCTGCACACTCTGTCCCCATCCACCTCTGCAGCTTTGCCTCCCAGACTTCCCGACGTGGTCCTTCTGTTTAGGCAGACTAGCCCACTCTACATCCCCTGTAGGATCCATAGGAATTCCAGCCTCCATGCCTTCACTCAGCTTTCTGGAATGCCCTTTGTCATTGGCCCTACTCCTCATTCTTCAAGCTCTGTGTCTGCCAGGAAGCTTTCGGAATCCTAGTACTCACAGTGGCCTCTTCCTCATCTGAACTCCAGTAACTCTTACAATCTGTTCTGTTCATTTGGGTCTTAGAGGTTTAGTGACCTTCTCAATTTCCATAAATGCATGTCGGGTCAACCTGCCAACCTGCCTAGACTGTGGATTCCTACACAACTAGAACCATGACTTTTATTGCCTTTTCCCCAGGTGGCACATAGTAGGCACTCAATAAATGCCTGAAATTTAAAAAGCTCTTCTGGAAAGCCTTTCTGGATTACCCACAGTTGAGACAAGCCTTCTTGTTACATATAGCACCATAGTACCCTGACCTCCACCTTCACAGCACTTTCAAAATTATGTAGTAGTTCATGCCACATAATCTTAAAAACATTATGCCAACTGACAGCAGCCAGTCACAAAAGACCATATCTTGTATGAGTCCATTAATTTTAAATGTCCAGAATAGGCAAATCTACAGAGATACCATGTATATTAGTGGTTTCCTAGGGTTGGAAGGAATGGGAGTTTTGAGAGTGACAGTTAAGGGGTGTGGGGTTTCTTTTTGGGGTGAAGAAAATGTTCTAAAATTGGCTGTGGTGATGGATGTACAATTCTAACTATACTAAAAACCACTGAATTGTACACTATAAATGGGTGATTTGTATGGCATGTGAATTATATCTCAGTAAAGCTCTTAAAATTACATAGTAGTGGGGGCGGATGTGGCTCAAATGGTTGGGCGTCCGTATGCCATATGGAGGGACCTGGGTTCAATCCCCGGGACCTCCCGGTAAAAAAAAAAATTACATAGTAGTATTGTTAAGCCATTAATTGCATCATGATTTGTTTAATGTCCATCTCCCCCAGTTGGATCAGGTCTTTATTTTTATCCTTCTCTCCCCAGGCCCTAGTACAAAATAGATGCTACTAAATAGGTGTAGAATGAATGAATGAACAATTGAATGAAATGCCTACTTTGAGACTCTATAGTTTCTCTTCTGCACAGAAACTGATCATTCTCCCTCTTAACCACCTCAAGTCTCAGACCCTGTCCTCTCCCGAGAGGGTTTAAGTTCTGAGTTCCAGATGGGCACAAGGAGCCTCTGCTTGGATGGTTTGTTTTGAATTTCTTCCGCAAGACTCACTTTGAGCTGCAGACAAAGCTCTGGTCTCTCATTTGTTTATGGAAATAATCTGGCCTCTCCAGTGGCTGCTGGGGAAGTTAATCAAAATGTGACTTCTCAGAGAGGGCAGGTGCAGGTGGGCAGACTTCCAGCTGGCAGAGGAACGACAGACAGACTCAGGAGCTGGCTGCCATCCTCAGGCAGAGGCTGGGGGAGCAGGCAAGTACCTCAATCTCGGCACTTTTTAGTGTAGCTTACCTGGGAATCAGTAACTGCTAAAACACAGGTTTTAGGCTGCAAAAATCATCCTAATGGAAGGTTCACTCATTCACTCATTCCACGTATATTTACTTTGCACCTACTCTGCACCAAGCCTTGTTCTGGGATTTCTAAGGTAAACAAAGAAGACATCTGGCTTGTGCCTTCATGGAATTCACTGTCTTGCAAAATGGACTGCTAAACAAGTAATGACAGTGAAGAGTACCAGAGGGTGTGATGGGCGAAGCAAAGAATGCCTTTAGCTCTAAAAATCTGTGCATCTACAGAGCGAGAGAAGATATTTGCAATACATATATCTAACAAAGGACTCTTATCCATAATATATAATGTGCATATGTTACAAATCAGTACCAAAAAAAGCAGACAATCCTATGGAAAAATGAGCAAAAGACTCGAATAGGTACTTCATTAAGGGAATACCACTATGTCAAGGTGATCAACCTCTGTGAAATGCAAAATAAAAGTTCAATGCTATTGGTGAGAATTTGAAGCAACGGAAACACTCATGCACTTGGTGGGAGAGTAAAGTGGTGCAACCCACTGTGGAAAACTGCTTGGTAGTATCTGTTAAAGCTAAATGTATGCCTACTCTATAATTCAACAATTTCCTCCTGGATACTCAACAGAAATGAGTGCATATGTCCACCTAAAAACATGGCCAAGAATGTTCCTAGCAGCTCAATTCATGATAGCCCCAAACTGGAAACAGCCCAATTGGCCATCGCAGGTAGAAAAACAAATAGTGATATATTCATACCATAAGGTACTCTATTGCAGCGGTTCTCTACCAGGGGTGATTTTTGTCCCTGAGAGGACATTTGACAGTGTCTGGAGACATTTTTGGGTCACAACTGGGGAGTTCATGCTACAGGCATCCAGTGGGGAGAGGCCAGGGATGCCACGAAACATCCTACAGTGCACAGGGTAGTCCCTCACAAAATCAAATTGCCCAGCCCAAAATGTCAATAGTGCTGAGGTTGAGAAACCCTAATTAATAGCAAATGAGATGTCATTTCTACAAGGGGGTTTTTGCTCACGCAGAACAGGTTAATATTTCGACTTCTTTGCATTCCTGTCCCCTGTAGTACATAGCACAATAATTTGCATCCAGGAGAACCCTAGGTAGAGTCTGCTGTTTGATTTATAGGCTGGGGCTATGAGAGATGAGCTGCTGCCTCAGAAGGCATTATAGGACTAAAGTGAACTGGACAGGGGACAGCTAAATCTTGACCGGGGCGGGGATGTGGTGGTCAGAAAAAGAAAGAAAGATATAGAACTTGGATTGGCATTTTGAAGAGAGCTGCCCTGAAGAAAGTTCCAGTGAGGCATCCAGGGAGGACAGGAAAGCTGAGGGTGCGCCACGGGCTCCCTGGAAGCAGGTAGGAGTGTGAAGCCAGAGCAGGGAGGGCCTGGAACTAATTTTTGGCCTCCTTCCCCTGCTTGTCCAGTGGGGCCTACTTAACACCTGCAGAGAAAAACTGTCTGCCAGAGGGGACTGCAGGTTTCCTCAGGGGGACTGCGCAAAGCCGTCTAAGGCAAATAGACTTAGAGAAGCCTCTGACCCTGTACTTGTAGATGCAGGCAAGCGGGTTGTGACAGGCCTCTAAGGTCAGTTGCCGATGAAATGCAAAGGGAATTGAGGCCTGATGGCATTGGTCACCTGCTTTTCCATGGCAACCTCACTCTGATGCCCATGAAACTGATGAGACTCGGTCACAAATTTCAGCTTTGATAAGCTACCCAGGTCCCTAAGCAGCCTGGCTGACAGCCCCAGACAGAATGAGAGATGGCCACTTGCAGATGCAAAAGAGGTCTCCAATCAAGGCAGAGCAACCCAGCCACTGCTCATGCTGGAACAAACAGCTACCCAGGAGCACTCAGCATAGATGGGCTGTTGGGCCGTGTGAGGCTGAGAGCCCCTTCCTCTCACCAAAGGGGGAGCTGCTGGTTCTAAGGGATAAGGCATCCCTAAGAACCACCACGCTTTCTTTATGGCAGGAATTAAGAAAGAAATGAGTAAGAGAATTAACATCTATCGAGCACCCCCTCCACACCAGGTACTCGTTATGCCCTATGACCTTATTCAGCAGCCCCATTTATTGAGCACTTACCTTGTACTGGGCATGTGCCTAGAGCTTTTTGTTCTTCTCCATGAATGCTGCCAGCACCACTATGAGGTATGTTCCCATTTTACAGAGAGGTTAACACTTGCCCAAAGCCACACAGGTTGTAAATGGAAGAGCTGGGGGGCTAAACTCAGCTCTGTCGGATGGCATGCTCCTGCACTTAAACCAGAAGGGTCTTTTGTGGTGGGCTGAATGGTGGCCTCCCAGAATATATGTCCACCCAGAACGTTACATGGCAAAATATGTAAGTTAAGGATCTTGAGAGGAGGAGTTCGTCAGGGTGGACCCTCGATGAGAACACAGTAGACTTATAAGAGAGAAGCAGAGGGAGGTTACAGTCAGACAAACCGAGGATTTTCCATGTGAACACACACCCAGAGGTTACCACCTTGTGAAGACAGAGACACCAAAGAGGTGGAGGCTGAGAATGGAGCGATGCTGCCACAAGCCAAGAAACATCTGGAGCCACCAGAAGCTGGACTAGGCAAGGACGGATTCTCCTCTAGAGCCTTCGGAAGGAGCGTGGCTCTGCTGACACCTTGAATTTGGACTTCTGGCCTCCAGAACAGTGAGAGAATAAACTTCTGTTGTTTTAAGCCACCAAACTGAGGTAATTCATTACAGCAGCCTCAGGAAACTAATACAGCCCTCAGCCCTCAGGGCCCTGAGAGGGAGGCCATGTTATCCCCACTTGAAGGGAGAGGGAGGCTCAGAAAGGAAAGTGACCTATTAACCCCTTCCAGCCCTTGAAACCCCCACAGTCCTTATATTTCTCACTTTCTATGGCCGAAGTCTAAAAACAACTCAAGGTCTCTTAAGACACACACCTTAGTTTTGCACAACAGGAAATTGTAAAATGTTGAAAGCTATTCAAATACGGCCCACTAGCCTGAATCCCTTGTCATCGAGAGGCAAATGTGGGAGAAAAATCTCAGCTCCAATTCTGACCACCCCAACCTCCTCAGCTGCCTTCAAACTATGCCCTTTTTCTGAGTTCCCTCTGTCACAAAGTGGCTTGGCTGGAATACAGTTCTGGGTGACAGCTGTCCCCATCAGCAGACAGCTTCATTAAACCTCATTAAGATGTCATCCCTCTTCTGCCTTATTTCCCATCTCTCAGCTCTAATTAAAACCATCTCTCTCCCCATCCCAGGGGTCCTGGGATTCTCCGGGCTCCTCCTGCAAGTCGGCCTCCTCCACTCCTGACTTGAAGGATCAGGCCTTGGAAACCCGTTTCGAGAACCAGGTTGGGGAGGATGGTCCTGGGCCTGGAAGCCCTCTTGGAGCAGCCAGTCAGCCTCATGCAAGAAATGCTGGTGTTTTCCAGAGGCAAGTACACAGGTGGAGATTCCCCTGGTACTGAGGCATCAGCCTTGCTTCTGAGGTTACCTAGGACCCAGGAATGAAGGCCCATTTTTGTATGACAACTTCTTGAAAGCAAGTGGCCCAGTCTTGCAACTCAAACCTAATCATCTTCCACCCAATACACTTTTTTCCCACTGCACAGGTACTAATGGCAAAAAAATGGGTGAGATCAGTTGGCTTTGTTGCTTGTATGGCCTACACTAGATTTCCTTCTGGGCAAATGGGCTAGTGGTCATTTCCAAGACCACAGATTTTCTGCCAGGGGCTCAGTTCCTGGGTTCTAGACCTGCCTTAGACATTCAGGCGGTCAGGAGCAAGCTCTTTATAGGAACCCCTCCCCACTTCCTCACAAGCCCCCAGCCAGGCGTCTAAACTAAATGAATGTTTGTTTGGCAGTTAAAAGGCCTCCACTCACTTTCCTGCATTCTATAAAAGCATTGCTCCATGAAATTCCACAGTTATTGCCTGGCAGTTATTAAATAAATATCTGTATATATCTATAGCCACGCATACATATGCACGCACATACCATTATGCTCACAGATGGGTAGTTCATTATTGTAAAACAACTTAAGATCCTCGAATGAAAAGCACAATATAAATGCAAATGGTGATCATTATTAGCATAGAGGATATTTATTTATTTCCATAATGAGAACCTCAGATAAACAATCATGTAAAATCAGGTACATTATGCATCAAAGGACTCAGGCATCGTCTTAGAAGGCAAATTCTTTGAACCGTTATGCATTGTCTGAGTGGCAGTTGAATATTGCATAATGATACTAAAAAGCCACACGTGAGAGGACCACATCCATATATGATCAAAGGCTTATAAAATAATGTCAAGTGAAAATAAATACAGCAGGATTCAAGATTTTAAATATACTACTGTTACAACCCTATAAAAGCACATTGAAAAAAATACTGGAAGAAACAAAGCAGCACAGCTGTGACTATGTAAGGGAATGCAGTTAGACATACGGATCTTTTTTTTTTTTTTTTTTTTGTATTTTATCTATTTTTTTTTTATAATTAAAAAAAAAAGCCAAAAAGCAGACGTTAAAGTATAAGTTTCCATTTTATATATTACAAAGTTACACAAAAGGTTCTCCTATGTCATTTCAGTTCTGCTACAAGTTTGTCATTGGGGCTAAGGTGGCAACTAGTGGGTAGGGGGACAGTATGGAGGAAGAGACTGTAAGCCGAGAGTGAGTATGTGGGAAACCAGCATGTTCATTACATCACACAGACCTGAGATGGATTCTCAGCTCTGCCACTTCCCGTGTGACTTTAGGCAAGTCACGTAACGTGTCTGATTCCCCTACCCCCACCCCCGGTTTCCTTGCCTGTGAAACCTCACAGGGCTTTAACTAGCCCAGGATGTGTGCCCAACACATGGTGGCTTCTATTATTGCTGTTGTCGTCAGTATTACCAGAGCAGCTCTCCAGCTGGGATCCCAGGGGAGCCTTGGATAGTGGGGACACCTTTCCAAGCCTCACTGTGCCTGACTGGTCACCCCACTTGGCCCTTGCCTGGTTCTCACAGCCCTGGGCTGCCTGGGTTTTGCCCCCGTGGCCGCCTGCAGGGCCCCTCCCTTCTCCTGAGGCAGCCCAGCCTCCCTTCATGCTGCCAGTTATTGCAGCTGATGTATGGCCCTTGCCACGTGAGGCGGTCACTGTGACAGGGCCCAGTGCTCCCTCCCCTCCCCCTCGACAGCTTGAAATCAGGTCCTTCATTTGCATTTACATGATCTCGCTGTGCAGCTTATGAGATGGAGAGATTTATTTGCTACTTGGCTTGATGTTTGATTACACTCGGAGAAGGCAGTGAGCAGCAAAGTGCATGGATGCATCCGCTCTGAGCCCACAGCCTCTGGGGGCCGGTAACTCAACAGCAGGTTTAGGTGGATGAGGGAGAAACGCACAGCATTTTGAAAAAGGCAAATGTGAGGAGGTTGGAAGGAATAAACACCATGATTTGGGTTAAGAGAACACACGCACACAATAAAAATTGGCCGGGTGTCATCTGAGAGTCTGAACTCACTTTTATGAAGTTGCTCATTGTCCTGGAGAACTAACTCCCAGAAACTTTTCTTCCAGGGCAAAGTCAGGAACTCCTAGAAGAGATGGTCTATGCAATAAAGGGAGGCAGTGAGTATGGGCTGCTGCTTGCAAGCTTGGTGCTCGAACCTGAAGGCCTGGATTGACACCAGCTCTGCCAGTGACCACTGGTGTGGTCTTGACCTGACCTATCTGCACCCCAAGTTCCTTATCTGTAAAGTGGGGAAAATAATAGTCCCCCCTCTTAGGTCTGTGGCTGAGATGAGTAAATGGGGTAATGCTTGTAAAGATGTCAGCTTCATCGTGGCCATAGCGTCATAGCAGTGGCTGCTATGGGTGAGACGAGCTCTTTTCTGGAGAAACTGAGGGATAAAACTCGATGTAGCTCTTTGCAGGTGACTGTCACTTATTTGTTTGGTGGGTCATCCACTGTGTGGGGTTTAATTCCAGCTACCTAGCAAGCCAGCGCCTACTGTTCCCAGCTGGGGCGAGCTTAAGGAAGGCAAACTCATTTTCACAACAGTCTGAGCTGAGTATAATTAGGAGCAGAGATCTCTGCGCCAACCCACAACCCATCACATTCCAGATCCAAGCAGAATCATCTGGCGCGTTACTGGGTCATTATGGTTCGGGGATTAGGAACTTGAGCATGGGCCCAAACCTCCCAAGCTGGAATTCCGTGTGAGCTTGAGCAAGTTGCTTAACCTTCCTTATCCATAAAATGGGAATGAGAATACCCAGCCCACAAGGTTGTTGAAGTATGTTAAGTTTCTTAGCGAAGGGCCTGGGAGGTTCTTAATGAAGAGTTGTAATGCCAAGCTGGTAGATGTCATTAGATTCTCTGCTCTTTTGAATGATCAGCAACTGTCTCTCCACTTGTGTGAAGAATAGAGAACTAGCTGTAAAATGAATATGTCTACAAGAAGGCTATGCCATGCCTCCCATTTGAGCAATTCAGGAAACTTTTTACTCTCTTAGGGCTAGAAAAGGAAAGTGACTTTGATACCATACAATCGGATGGCATGAATTGAAAACATTGCTCAGCTTTAAGGAAGTGAGACTGTGGGGAGGTAGACATAGGGGAGGGGGAGAAGCTTCTACTCTGGGACTGGAATTTTTAAGACCATTTTACAATTGTGTCCCATTGCTTTGATGGTTGGCATGAGAGACCTTAGTTGAAGCTGGTAGAAAGCATGTAAGAAGCTTTTTAGAGCTTCATGAAATATTTGTTCTAGGGCATCATTCCCCAAGAAACTTGATGGATTGATTCCAAGTTACATTATTTCTCTCCTTTGCTTCATGTGGCCTTACTTTTGGACGGTTGCAGAGGGGATGGAGAATGAGCACTGGACTGTGAGTCCAGAGTCCTGGGTGTTAATCCCTGTCTGCCTTGCCTCCCCCTGCAGGCCCTGCCTCATCTACACAGGGGACCCTGGATGAGATCAGTGGCTTTCCTGCTGAGCTCCGCAGTCTCTCGTGAGGAGGAGGACAAGAAGGAGGAGTGCAGGGAGCACGAAGCCCTTTCTCCTGACCCAGTGAGGCAGTCACTCTTTTACCTGCTTTCTGTATGAGGGTCTCCAAGTCAGACTTCTTTTGAAGAGTGGCTTCTACAACTTTAAGAAAAATATGAGAATCACTCAAGTAAATGATCTGAAAGGTCCTCTCCAGCTTCCAGTTTCCAGCTTCTGTGTTTGAAGCAGCCTGGTACAGACAGGATTTGAATCCAGACTCTGATATTCATTGTAAACTTTGAGCAACTTATTTGACCTCTTTGTGTCTCATTTTCACATCATTTGTAGAACAGGGACAACGGTCCCCACCTCAGGGCATAACAATAAGATTTAGATGAGACAGCTGAGGTAAAGCGCCAAGGACGCGCTGGCCCGCAGTAGGTGTGCAGAAGGTGGGAGGGTCCCTTTCTTTCCCCTTTGCCTCCAGTGTGACACTATTTTACTAAAAGGAAGAAACATGTTTGAGCTTCCTTTGATGTGGCGTCCAAGGAAAGGAATAACTCTCCAAACTGCTGAGACATAATAAACAGAATAAGAGGTGGGGCTGATGGCATAAGAAATAAAGAGCATATTCATTTGGCCATTTGATCAGTTCAGTTGCCAAGGGTCAAAGCCAGCAGACCACAGAGTGAGCACACTGAAGAAAGAGGCTCCCTCCCAGAGAGAGAGAGAGAGAGAGAGAGAGAAAGCAGAGAGTGATCTATGTACTTTTCATAACTTAAAACAGAAATCAAAGGAAAACTGAACTGTTTTAAGTTTTGACAGCTGCAGGGATCACTCTGTTTGGTTACTCTATTTACGTTTTCATTTTCTTTATAGATTCATTGAAAATCACATCATGTAATAGGGAAGAAAATGTTCGGTGTTTCCTCATCCCCCCCTATAAACCCTTGTTCCTTTAGATGAAAACAGCAACTCCAGTGACTTTTGTTTTGATGTATATTTCATGACATCTCATTGATTGTAAGTTTTATTTCCATGTCAATAAAAAAGTGGTATTGTAATAAATGAGAAGGAGTTTAACACAAAATGGCAGCTGACCTGTTAGCATAGTAGAGAACAGTAGTGGAGGATGTGGCTCTAAAATGAAACCTGTTAATAAGGATGCGCCATCCAGGGAGCAGAATCAGAGGCTATTGATTTCAGCACGAAGTTAGGAGGCTGGAGGACGGGGTCCTGCTGCTTCTGCCTCTTTGCAGCTGATTGGGATCTTTTATGATTGGTCTGGGTTGACATTCACAGGTAGGATGATGCAGATTCCTAAGCACTAGTTCTCCTCCTTCAGCAGTCACGGTGGCAGTAGCAGAAGCAACCACTTCAGGGGCACAAGACACTGTTCTTGGTAACTTGCAGCATGCAAAGATGAATAATAACCCAGTTAGGGAGGGGGGAGCCCCGGGTCATTCAAGGAGGGCATCTCAGCTCCCTGCTCTATCCTCATCTTGCACCTATCCCCTTCACTCTCCACTTCCAGCACTGGCTTTCTTTTAGCAACTTGAACTAAGGTACACCCCTTTCCACCTCAGAGCCTGAGCTCCTAGTCCACTCCTGGACCTCTTAACTCCTAGCTTAAATGTTGCTTTCTTGGAGAGGACACGGAAAAATAGGAACAGTCATTCATTGCTGGTGGTAATGTAAAATGGGGCAGCCACTGTGGAAGAGAGCTTGGCGGTTCCTCAGACAACTATGTATAGAACTACCAAATGACCCAGCAATCCCACTACTCAGTATATACGCAAAAGAACTGAAAGCAGGGACTCAAACAGATACTTGCACATGGATGTTCATAGCAGCACAATTTGCAATTGCCAAAAGATGGAAGCAACCCAAGTATCCATCAACCAATGAATGGATAAATTAAATGTAGTATATACATACAATGACATATTATTCAGCCATAAAAAGGAATGAAGTCCTGATACATGCAACAACATTGGAAGACATCAAGTTGAGTGAAATGAGCTAGACACAAAAGGACAAATACAGTATGATCTCACTGACTGAAACATTAGAATAAGCAAACTCATAGAGTCAGAATCTAGAATGTAGGCTACCAGGGGACGGGGTAGGGATAGGGAATGGGAAGTTAAGGCTTAAAATGTTCAGGGTTCCTATGTGGACTGATGGAAATGTTTTGGTAATGAATGGTGGTGATGGTAGCACAACATTGTGAAGACAACCTCACTGAAACACATATCTGAGTATGATTAAAAGGGAAATGTTAAAGTTAGTTGATCTCTAGGGCCCTCCAGCTGGGCCATTCTGTCTAGATCCACATTTCCTTCTTCTTTTGTTCAGGAAGGCCAAGCAGCAAAGTGGTAAAGCTTTAAAGTCCACCTGATCTGGGCTCAAATTTCAACTCTCCCACTTTTAGCTGCATGACATTGGGCAACAAACCTCCCCAACCTAAGCCCATCTCTTGACACCACCCAAGCCATATGCTTGGTGTTAGGAGATAATATACATTGCCTCTCATATAGTAGGCCTCACTAAATATTTGCAGAAGGAATGAATGATAATCATTACTAGAGAGAGCTGATGCTACCTGCTCCACCTCCATCAGCAGCACCTGTACCTAGTGATGGAATCAAACCCATCCCCTCACATGCACTCAGCCAGAATGACCAGGGCCAAGCCAACTGGGCGACTCTGGGATGGAACTCCACACCACGGCCTCTCTAGCACAGCCCGCCAGCCACTTCGTGGACCATCCCTGGGTTGGTGGGAAGTCCTCTAGATGCTGACCTGTACCACAGACAATTAGTGGAAGATATGTGAAGGATAACTGAAGTGAGAATGAAGACTTTGGATCAACCAAACCATGCCCAGTCCTCCAAAGCCCTCCCCCATGGGCCCACCCACCTGTGTCTGTATCCACAGCTGAAAACTGAAAATGTCATGGTTCCATGGTTGGGAGGAATGGTTTGAGCTCCCTGAAGAGGTTCCAGTGTAAAAGACAGCTGAGCAATATTAACTGAGGATGAGGGGCTGTGCCGTAAATGATTTAATGGGAAGCTTCTTAGATGGTCTAGAGTTGAATAACTAAGGTAAAGATTTCAAATATAGGGCATACATGTGAAATCTGTTTGTACTTAGCTTTTAGTCTTGGAAATTACCAAGCTCTGTGCTGCTCCTACAATTAATCTTTAAAGAATTAAGAGTGAGATTACCCATTACTGTAAAAAGACTCCATTTATGGTCTTGACCCAACTTATAAAATAGACAGATCTGGTACAACTGAATAATTTTCCTCTTCTCTGCACAAAATCAGGAATGCTAGTCATACTCAGTGGCTGGAGTGAAGGCTTGCAAACTGGTATAGACCAGCCTATAATTACCAAAATAGAAAAAGAACAGCATTTTGTAATGAATGACAAGCTGCTGAGTGGAAATCTAATTTGGTCTAATTAAGCAGCCTTTTGTGAGGATTTGTCTTTAGATGAAAAGAGGGAGCCAAGGAGATCTAAATGCAAATGAACTCCATCCTTTTGGTTTTAAAGGGCTAGGCTGATAAAAGCATCTTTGCACCCAGCCTTCTCTTCATTAGATTATTAGTCCTTTAGTTGTCACCTCAAGCCTGAGCTGTGCCCCACCCACCTTGGAGGAGCCTCACATTTTTTGTCCCTTGCCTCCCATATCTTTTCAAATAGGACACCTCGTGTCAACAGAGCTGTTGGGGAGCTTGTGCTTATTCAGGAGCAAATTTTATTTTGCCCAGTTAGTAAAAGCAACTGGGGTTTTGCTTATTAGAGGAATTCATTCCTGTTCTCTAAAGGGTGCACGTTCTGAAGCCCAGAGTGTTGGACACACACCCAGTGGTATCAGCACTGACAGCATGTGGGAAAAACAAATCCCATGCCTCAGCTGGTGAGGAAGATGAGAATATCTGCCTGGGTTTCCCTGGGTGGCTGTCTGATGGACACCTGGGGCCATAATCCTGAGCTCCATCATCTGACCAGTGGATTCTCTTTGTCCTGCAGAACATAATGATGCACATCTAACCCACACATCCCTGCTGGCTACGAGCCCCTCAGCCCCACGCAAGCCATGTCTGAGATAGGCAGAGGCTAAGGGCCCTCTTCCCAATACGCCCAGTGGAGGTGGCAGAGCTATAAGCCCTGGTGAGGTTGGGTGGATGAAAAAAAAGAATCCATTTCTCTCACACTGTCTCCATAATGTACCATCTTAGCTCTCTTCTTTGCTTGCAGAGAAATGGCAAACATTTGGGCTTTTTCATGTTCTGAACAGCAACAAGTTGAAGGAGTAAGAGAGAGCAGGTGGTTGTGGCAGATGTTTCCCAGCTTGGCTACCTCAGTGGGTCCCTCCTGCATGAACACTGGCCCGAGGGTCAGAGTGCAACCTCCCAGACTGCCCATCAAGTCGAGAGCCCCCTCACTTTTCCATCCCTACCTGCCCGCCTTGCTGTTTAGAATGCCCAAGACAGGAGCCAAGAGGAAGGACCTAAACCGAATGCAGGGCACAAGCAGGCACAGAGCATCCCATGGAGGTGAACAGAAGCGGACTTCTGCTCTTAAGTACAGACAACTAATGCAGGCTGAATAAAATTACTAGGTGCCAGAGGCCACTGTCAGGGCTAAGCACTTTGACACCCACTGGCCTCTTTGACCCCTGCCTGACCCAATCTCCCATTTTAAACTGCAATCCACCCCACATACCGCCCCGCCTCTCCTCATCCCTTTCCTTGCTTTAGGTTTCTCCACAGCACTCACCATCAACTAACAAACTAGGTGTTTTACTTATGAAGTTTGGTCATCATCTTTCTCTTCTTCCTCAAATGTAAGCTTCATTTTTGTCTGTTTTGTTCACTGCTCTGTCTCGAGTGCCTAAAATAGTTCTTGGCACATAGTAGGTACTCAATAAATATTTGTTCAAAGAATGAATGAATGATGGGGAGGAAGGAACAGTTAAGATCTAATGGGGTATTTAGTGGTCATGGGAAAGGTTTTTCATTACCTTACAGTAATGGACACAGGACATGGTAAATATCACCAAAACTTATTAAACTATCGTCTAAATTGTAAAAAAAATGAATGAATGAATGAGTGAGTGAGTGAGTGACTGAATCCTCATCATAACTTAGAGAGCAGGTCTACTCTTGTCCCAGTTTTATAGATTAGTGCTCAGAGAGGTTAAGGGTGTGCCCAGGGTCACACAGCCAATTGCCAGAGGCAGGGCTGGGAGACCAGGTATATCTGACTCTGGAGCCCACTCTGGCTGTTGCCTCACAGTCTTTCTACCATACTGGCACACAGAGAAAACAATCCTCTTGATGTGAGCCACCAAGGTTAATGCAAGATGCTGCTCAAGTCTCCAGCTGTCCTGAGGCCCAAGGAGATCAACGTCACAGCACGGGTGGGTCGGAAAGCCTTCTTGATGGCATGCACCCTTGAACACAACACAGCAATGCTATCCTGCAATCTACACAGACCAGCGCACTGGGGCTCCTATCGATACACAGCACTGATCAAACAAGCAGGTTGTGGGAACCACCTCAGCGCCAAGCACTACATAGAGAGGAGCCAGACCCCACCTTTTGTCTGGTGCCCCTTGTCACAGCTTCACAGCTCATGGGGAGACTGGAGATCAGTGCTTGAAGAGATAAATTAGCAAAGTTCTGGGTGCCTAGAGGCCAAAGCAGTGCACCCCTTCTGGGGCTCAGGGCAGGATCTCAGAGGATGTGATATTTGAAGTAGTGAGTGAAAGGTGAGTTAGATTTTTCTGATAGTAAAGTGCAAGGGGCATTCCTGGAATCATACCAGCACCAGGATCAAGATGCATGCAGAATTCCCCAGGTACAGAGATTAGCCTAAACATCAAAAGGGAAGTATAACAGGCCATGGGATTTCAAGTAGAGAGCAAGTTCATCTGCCCTCTAGGCTCTGGGCAGACCTCCTGGAAGAGGCAGCATCTGAGAAGGACTTTGAGTACTGAATAGAGATATATGGGCAGGAGCATTTCACAGCCTGTGCCAAGGCATGATGCAGGAAAGCATGAAGAAGAAACAGGGGCAGCAGAAATGGGTCCAGCTGACCAGGGGAAAGATGGGTAGTGAGGCCAGACCATGCCAGGCTATCTTCTTTGACAGGCAATAGGGAACCACTGATGACTGTGGTTTGACGGTCGTGGAATGATCAATGCTGTGGTTTAGGAAAGTCAGACCGGCTGTGAATACAGGGCGACTGAAATGGAGAACTGGAGGTGGTGAGATATCCAGGAATCTGGTTCTAAGCTCCAGGTAGATGATAAGGGTCTGAATTGGGAGAGGGGCTGTCAAGACCCACCCAACACGGTGGCAACACTGTAGAGAAAGCTACCAGCCGAATTTCAGGTGGATTCTTTGTTCTTCCTGCCCTGAGGCTATAACCTGCTACCTGCCTAACTCCCCAGATCTGTCCCTTGACTGGGGCATTCAGGACTGATAAATACCGAGGAAGTTCTTAGAGTGGATTGTCTGTTCTGCTCCAAAGTGGTGCCCTCATCACTCTGCCTTGTCTGTTCTACCCCAGTGTCCCCTCATCAGGGAGGCTGCTGTTTAGGTTAAAACCAGCCTGGGAGGAAGCTGAGGTGGCTCAAGCGATTGGATCCCTCCCTCCCACATGGGAGGTCCCAGGTTCAGTTCCCCGTGCCTCCTAAAGAGAAGATAGCAGACACAGAGAACACTCAGCGAATGGACACTCAGCGAATGGACAGCAAGTGCAAACAACGAGGAGGGGAGAATAAATAAATAAAATAAATCTTTAAACAAACAAACAAAAAAGAAACCAGCCTGGGGTCCTATTTCCAACTTCAGACCCACCCTTAGCAATGGAGTTCAGTGGTGAATACACCCATTAAAAAAAAAAAGAATTAAATGTATGCTCTGGCCCAGAATGATATTCCCTAGATGCATGATGTTCAGGCCAGATTTTTCCAGATATCTGGAAAATCTGACTGCCCTTTTGAGACTATCAGAAAAATCTGATTTTAAAGGTTAGGGAATAAACTGCACAGGAGAGTCCCAACATTTGCTTCAAAGTTTCAAATGCAATTCCTTCCCCACGGAAGACCTAAGGCTTGGTTAATGCCTCCAGCAGATAACAGAAGAGAAGTCTTCTTGTACTGAATCATCACTATTCAAACAATAAAATAGTTAAAAGTTTTTGTTTAAAATGATGCATTTTCTTAATGTAAAACAATCTCAGAAGGACAGAGCATCCTTCCTATTCTGTGCCCCAGAATTCCCACAAGAAATCAAATATAATCCTCTTTAAGAAGCTTTAAATAATTTTGAGCTTTCTTATTGACTTATTAAAATGCAGCTTAAAACACGCCTTCAATGCAATCCTTTTACAAGGGTCAGGGATATAAAATTTGAAGAAATATGATTAGTAGATCAGTTGGAAAGACATAGCAATCAGGTCCAATTTTGACTATTTCAGAGAAAGCTTCCCCTAGCATTTCTGCTACTCCAACCAACCTGCCCCTAAAATGGGTGTGTCACTTTGCCCACTTTAGTCCAAACTTTTGCCCTGCATGCTCATTCACAGCCAGCTTGGTAATTCTCTAATTGTTCTCTGCACAGAAAACTCTACTGCCACAACCCCATTCACATTTCCCACACAACCCATTCCCAGAAGCTTCATATGTGAGCTTTTCTCTGGTCCTAATTACTGTGAACTTTCTTAGAAATCCTTCTGCTAGGAGCTTCAAAGGGCTTAGAACATTCTAGGTGTGGCCTTTGATCCCTGGAATACTTAGTGCTATAAACCAGCACTCCCCCAATGCACGGCAAACTGCCGTCATGTTTGTCCCATTTCACTTGTCACACTCTTTCCTGGGATGAATGGATCCTATCACCACGGTTGGATAATTGAATGTTTGGGTGAGTCAGTGAATGAGTGAATGAATGCCTGAGGCCCTCATAAGTGTAAGACTGTCCAACAGAAAGCCACGAGGAACAGGGACTAGGAAAACCATACTCTTTTAAGGGAAGGCATCCCCCAAAACCACATTTATTCAGTATTTTAAGCCAAAAAGATACAGCTTTTAAATGCAATGAACATGCATGGGTTTGGATTTATGGCGGGCCCGTCCCCCTGGACCTCTCATAGTGTCCCATGCCAGAGCAAACTGTAGCCCCGAACCATTGCCTGGCCTTGTGCATAGGCCTCGGCACTGAAGTGGGTTGCACAGTGTTAAAAAAAAAAAAAAAAAAAAAAAAAAATGCAATGAACTTTGTTTTTGTTTTTTTGTTTTTGTTTTTTATTTCTATTTGAAATTTGTTTTTAACAAGACAAGATTTTTTTTTTAACATGAGCCCTTACAGGAGACAAATCCCAAAGTTATAGAAGTTGTGACGTACACAGGGTACCCCGACTACCTCTCTGGGACAAGCAACAGACTCTTCCATTTGTCAGAACAGCGACCGATGTGATCAACAGGATGTCTGTCTTCAGAGCTCTGAGAGGCTCCGGACCAGCTCCCATCACATCGAGGAGCCACCCTGCACCATGCCAGAAGGCTCCTGGGACCTACCACAGATCATCATACTTCTGGTTTGGCTTAGAATCACTCTCTGCAGATATAGGAAGTTATCCTGAAAGTTGTATCATTTGTTAGTTAAGTGTGCAGGCTCAGGGGCTGAGACTGCCTGGGTTGAAACCCAAGCTCTGTTTCCAAATGAACAGCCTTGAGCAAGTTACTGCACCCCTCTTTGTCTCAGTCTCCCCAGCTGTAAAATGGGGGTGCCAAGTAGTAACTGCCTCAGAAGGTAGAGCTGAGGACCCAATGACAGAATGCCTGTAAAATATTAGATTGAACCATATGCATGGCTCATACACTGCTGAGTCCAAACTGGAAAAACACCAGCAATTTCATATGGTTCAACTTCATACTTTGCACAGTGCCTGGCACATAGCAAACACTTGGGAAATACAAGCCATGATGAACACACTGATCAATGTGCTATGTCTAAGGCCTCTAGAGAGCCAGTCACATAATTACCCATGCTGCAGCTGGTGTTTTTTTTGGTTATACAATAAAGAGGCTTACAAATCACTTTCTAAGTAGTTGACCCATCTCTTCACAGAAATCTCTCTGAATGCCATCAATCAACATATATTTGTCAGACAACACACAATATCAGGTGTGTGCCAGGTGTTGTGCTTGATGCTGGGGACCTTGAAAGGAGAAACACAATTCCTGGCTCCAAGAGCTTGTCATTTCCTGAGAGAGATGAATCTGGACATGAGGCAGAATAATCAGTGCAGTAGAGGTCTGCAGGGGTCCTGGGTTCCATTGCTAGATTTAGCAGATAAAAATACAGAATGCCCAATTAGATTTGAATTTCAGATAAACAATGACTAATTTTTAGTAGAAGTATGTCCCACATATTACATGGACATACTTATTGCATTGGACAAGCTGATAATTTAAGGTTTACCTGAAAGTCAGATTTAACTGGGTGCCTTTATTTTATCTGGCAACCCTAGCTAGGTAGGATGACACAAAGGAAATCCCAGCCCATCCTTAGAAGAGGGTCAGTGCCTGCTGTCATCCTCATCAGAAATCATTTAGAATTGAATAACAACTCTGGCACATTATCAGGGGATTGGGTCACATATAATTTTTAGGTAAAAATTATACTCCACTCAAAACATAATGCCCAAGCAAAACAACCCATTATGGCAGGTTAGCTACAACCAGGGACTGGCCAGGTCTCCCATTGCCAACCTTTCCAATAAGGTTTACAGCACAATGTAAAAATATCCCAAAGCAGAAAAACACGTAAAACCAGAGAAGTGGCTTTAGACATCTGTGCTGGACCTTAAGAGGTGGTTGTTGGTTGGATGTGTGGTGGGACCCATAAAGTATGGGGAAAAGTGGGTGGACCTCACTGAGGGGCCTGAGAGAGCCGTGGACAGACAAGGGCACTCCTGGATGACACTGCAGTTTTGCTCTGGGGCTCTGTTACCTGCCACAGAGGTCTGGGAGCTGGGCTCACAGCCCCCTCCTCCAGATCATTTGGTGGCACTTTCCTAAATTCTGCCCCTCATTCAGCATCATTTTCTGGTGGTTTTCAGCTCACAGATGCCAGGGCCAAACCCTCTGAAGGCCTACGGCTTTCCTAACCAATTAAATTACTTACTCCAACTGCTTTCTTGAACCACTGAATTGTACATCTGTGTGCAGGTCAAGTTCCTCCATCAGGCCCAGGGGGCACAGTGACCAGGGTCCATGGCACTTTTAGGGGCCCATGAAATGTTTTAGTTTCTTCTTAAAATCAGAAGAAAAAAATAAATATATGCTTTTGTAAAATATAATTGTTAATGATTTTTTTTTTTAAGGAAGAAGGGGGCCTTGAAAGCAAAAGTTCCCAGGATCCACAAATGTCATGCCACGGCCCTGCTTGCATGGACATCACCATTCCACCAAATGCTCAAAGCCTTTAACATGCTTGGAAAACAGCCCAGATTTCTTGCTCAAGAAAGAATAAGCATCCAGGTTTCGGGGAACTGCTGCCTGGGAGGCACCGTGCATTCCAGCAGGAAGAAAGGCGAGCCAGAAGAAGAACCAGAGTCTACCACCTCCCCCGACCGTGACCACAGCCGCAGCAGCGATGGAGGTCCATTGCAGTCTTATCTACCTGGGTTCTAATCTTGCCTCCGCTGCTAACCAGCTGTGAGACCTGGAATAGGGGCACCCTCTCTGAGCCTCGGCTTCCTCATCTGCAAAACAGGGATATTAAGAGTATTTACTGCATAGGGTTGTTGCAATGAGTCAGTAAGATATTGACTGGAAAGCACCTGGCATGGAGCTTGGCACAGAATAAGTGCTCACCAAATCCTACCGGTTACGATTGTAACTACTACACATTGAGATATTTTTTTAAAATTCCCACTTTAAAACAAAATGGAGCAATTGGTGAAATCTGAATTGGGTCTGTCAATGGCATCAATGTCATTTCCTGTTTTTATATTGTCCTATAGTTAAGATGTTGCCACTGGGGGATGAAGGGTACCCGGCACCTCTCAGACTGTTCTTCCAACTTCCTTTGAGTCTATAATTATTTCAAAATAGAAAGTTAAAAAAAAAAAAAAAAGATGGAGCAAATGAAATACCTTTGATAAAAGACAATGTTGAAGCCCATAGAGCAGGGGTTCTTAACCTTTTTTGTTCCACAGACCTCTTTGCCAATCAGTGAAAACCGTGGACCCATTACTAAGTCCTCACTATACTGTGTATTATTTAATAAATATATCACACCTGCACCAACATGTCCCCACAAGAATGTTTTTTTGTTTTTGTTTTTTGTTTTTTTTAATTCAAGCTCATGGACCCCTGGTTAAGAACCCCTGCCATAGAGGGTGAATGGACTTTGCACAAAACTCCTATTTTCTAGAAAATACGGGAGTGTCTGTATGTCCCCTTACCTCCTCCCCCTGGCCCTGTTCAGCTGCTGTGGTATTTTCCTTCATTATGCCAGCGCCTCAGAAGTAAACCTCTCTAATTTTCTACACCACAGCTATTTATTTAAATGCTAACTCGCATTATGAAGTGATAATCCACATGCGCAGGAGATAATTTATGAAGCATTTAAATTAAGAGGAGCAGCTAATTGGGAGCATGTGTCTTATAAGCCTCGCTAACACCAGAAAACTACAAATCAGGGGAGAAATGAAAGATATTTTTATCTTGCGTCTATCTTCTTTTGTAAGACACTTGGGGAAAAAATATCCCTGTGATTGCACAAGCCAGTCTACCATCCGTCTCATGGCTGTGTGTCTCTGCCCCCTTGGCACTCTGGCTTCTTACAGAGACTTTGTTATATCCAAGCAAGTGGTGGATGCCCCCCACTACTCCCTTTTCTAACAAGGGAGCATCTTTTTTTTTCCTAGAAAGCTTCTCAGCTCCATTACAAAGATGCAAGTGGCAAAGAGTGGTATTTTTTAAACATTTAAGTCTGATTGGAGAGAGTGGAAATTTCAGGGAGGAGGCTGGAGTTTGGAGGATCAAAGTAACATATGGTAGTGGGAGGTGGGGAACATGGGAATCCCTGTAATTTCTATGTAATATTTAGGTAATCTAAGCACCTTTTAAAATATATATATACACACACATTTATGTAAGCAAATGCACATATATGCATATATATTTATATATCACTTTACAAATATTAGTATGTATTGTGAAAAATTTGATTTTTACCCACAATTAAAAAAAAAAAAAGAAAAGAAACATAGCTACTAACCATGGACAATTGTTTACATTATGGTTTACATTTTGAACAATACACTTTTATAAATTTTGATGAATTAAAAATAAATAAATAAATAACATATGGTATATTTTCTAATTATTTTGTGCTTCCATTTTTTGGAAGGGCTGCCTGGGTTTATGTTCATAGACTGAGAGTTAAACTTGGACACATGAGTGCCATGCACGTGTGTGTGTGTGCATGTACATGTACTTGTTCACAAGTATGTATGTATATTCATTCAGCTATTCTTTGAAAAGATATTACATGAGCACCTACGATGTGAAAAGTACTAGGGCTAGAGCAATGAGCAAAATAGACATCAGAGTCCCCGGCCACATGACACTTAAATATCCTAACCAGAAAGACAGATATTAAACAGCAAGTTTCAGAATGAAGTATTACATTTGTGATATTACAAGAGAATAGTAAAGACTGCTATTGGGGTATATAGCAGGGGGCTGTGGGCTAACCTGGAGCAATCAGGGAAGGCTTCCCTGAGGAAGAGACAGAGCTGAGGCCTGATGAGTAAAGAATAGCTGGATGAGTAATATGTGGGCAAGGGGCAGGGGCTGGTGAAACCAGGGTGGGGGGTGCTCCAGGTTTCAGGGAGAGTGCCTGGGCATGAGGCTTGTGTGGTGGCCCCGACCCAGAACTGGGCCAATTAGGGATTCCAGTCTTTTCTTCTAAAGCAAGTAAGAAACTTTTGGAGGGTTTTAAGTGAGGGGTGTGAGTGGTGACCTCATCATATCTAGATTTGCTTGTGTGATCCTTATCCCAAAACACTTAACTCACAGGGCTTTTAAAAGAATGTTCCTAGCCCCATAACACCTGCCTATGACAAAATGTCATTGGCTCATTTGGATCAAAGAACAGGAGCAGGTGGAGGGTGCCCTTCTAGGCCCTTCTACTGGGCAAGTCCTTGGGATGGCATGAGGAGGAAAAGAGGCTCTGAGGTCCGAGGAAATAATGTTCTTCTTAAAGGGGAGAAATAGTCCATCAGGGCCTTTGTGCTAATCCAGCCATTCTCTCCCAGGGACCTGATATGCATGAACTCATTAATATAGTCAGGAGTGCAATTGAACACGTACTGTCTGGCATCTTACTTTGCAGAATGTCCAGGCCCCTTGACCACAGTCCAGCACCTGTGCTCTACCCAGGGCCTAGTTTACAGGGGTGTGCCTGGCTTTGCACAGTCCTGCATCTGTGGGTAACTTGAATTTGTGTCAATCAAATGGCTGTGGAGGGCCCCTGTTTTAACAGGAAAGCAGAGATTCTCAACCCCAGGTACCCATCAGAATCACCCAAGTGAAAATAAAAAAAGAATCACCCAAGTGCTTTTAAAATACACTGATGTTTGGGTCCCATCCCCAGATATTCAGCACTCAAGAATCCTTTATAATGTAAATTATAACCCCCTCATTTATGGATTTCACAAGTTCAAATGGTATTAATATCTGATATTCGCAAATAGAGGCAGACCAGAATGTTTGGAGGTAAGGGCTCTGCTGCCTCATTTTGCCTCTATTGGGTCTTTATGTCTCCTCGTGCCCTCAGCCCAGTTCACCCTGTTTGTTTCTAAAGGCCAGCAGCTCCCACAAAGTACTAGGGAAAATGGCAGAGAAGTTGCATAGTTTGCTGGGACTCAGGAGGAGGACTTGACAGAAATTGAGGGACTTTCTAGAAAACTTTACTGATAGTCTATTTTAAGTAATTCCTGCTTGCTGTACAAATCAAACAATTAGATGCATATAAAGATCTGATATGCAGGAACTCACTAATACAGTCAGGAGTGCAATTGAACATTCACTATCTGGCATCTTACTTTGCAGAATGTCCAGGCCCCTTGACCACGATCCAGGACCATTCTACTACTGAGATCACCAGTGTTCACAGCTGTGTGTATCCTTTCATGCCTTTCTCAAACATATGCACACATATAAACATTTATACAGATAGAGGGAATCTCCCCTATATAAGGGAGCTGCAACTTGCTTTTCTCCCTTAAACATAGATCAAGAGCCTGGACATTCTTTTTCATGGCTGCATAATATTCCAAAGTGTGGACATGCTGTTCTCTCCACCTCCACTTCATGACCATTTAGGCTGTTTCCAGGATTTTTGTTTTGTTTTGTTTTTACTGATGCAAACAAGATTGCAGTGAACATCCTTGTACACATATTCACACCTAATTTCTATAGAAAAGATTCCCCAAAGTTGGGGAGATAAGCAAAAGAGTATGTGAATTTTACTTTTAATAGATCCTGCCAGTTAACTTTCTACAAATGGCATGTAGCCATGTGCAACTCCCACTGACAGGGATTTTTCCAGCCAGCATTTCAAGTCAGTTAAATCATAGTCACCTTTCTTCCTCTTGAGCTGTGCTGACCAATACAGCAGCCACTAGCCCACATGTGGCCACTGAGCTGACCCAACTGAGATGTGCTGAAGCTGTAAACAGACCTCAGGTTTGTATAGTATACCCCAAAAATATTGTAAAGTACCTTGCTAACAATTTTTATATTATTACGTGTTGAAATGATACTACTTTGAATATGTTAGATTAAATAATACATTATTAAAATTAATTTCACCTGATTCTTTTTATTTATTTAATGTGGCTTCTAGGAAATTTCAAACCACCCACGTTGTACTTCTAGGGGCCAGCACTGCTCTGGCACCACCAGCCTTGCAGCAACCAGGGAACAGGCTTAGGAAATGGGCACATCTGAGAAGAAATCCAGCTCTGCCATTTCTTGTTTTTTAACCTTGATAAATAATTCAACCTCTCCAAGCCCTGATCTCCTCATCTGTAGAATGGGGGATGTTGGGAGGGTTTACAGGAAATGTCTTCAGAGGCCAAGCCTGGTGTCGGGTGTGGGACACAATCAATGATAACTACCAATATGTTAGCTATTGATCAGAAGATTAGCACCTTTCCTTTAAATATGAAATTATAAAATGCTTGGGATTCTTTGGGATACAATTCCCTGAGTAACACCTGGAATTTTTCATCATTAGTAAATAAGAAACTAGTCTTCCATATGGAGACATTTACTGTAAGAGAAGCAGGCTGTTATGCAGAATTAGGTAAACCCACTCACAATTGCCAACCACCCCCTCACAACTTTTCCTGGCCCCTAGCCAAGAACCCCATGGCTTAGGAACTCTTAACTATTGTGGGATTCCTAGCTTGGGTTTCCTTGGTCTAGAATTTACCCACATATTCATTTAGAGCTGGGTTCTCGGCCCTTCAAGACCAAGCCAGGTGACTTCTTGCCTCCTTCCACTGGCAGCCCCATTTGCCCATTTCAGGGGACACTATGGGACCCCACATTTATTCTCAGGCCTGATTTCACATAGGACCTTCTCTCCCAAGGTCTGCATGGCTTCCACTTACTCCTCACCCTATGCAGGCGTCTTCCGTAGCCATGGACTGAGTTTGCTCAATAGAAGCAGACTGTCTCCATGTTGGCATGTTATGGAGAATGATGACTACTTCCTCCCCCTTCTCCCCTCCTCATCATTAGGCCGGTGGTCCTTTTTCTCTTGGGTCACTAGGACATCTTCTCTTTGGGCCAGGTTCACTCCTCCAGTGTGAGTAACATCAGGTATGTGGCAGAAATCTTAGGTGGGTGGTCCAGGGGAACTCTGAGCTGCCAACCTTATTGGCACAGTTTATTCCAGCTTCCTCCTGGATGGTAAACCCCATGAAGACAAGATTGGGTCTTTTTTAGCAGCACCAAGTACAACCCCTGGAACATAGTGGGTGCTGAGTAATTTAATTAATGTGTTTATTAATGTTGAGCATGTATTTTGTGTCTGGCAGGGGGATAGACAGTGGGCTGGGGGAAAGAGTGATGAAGCATGAGACTACAAAAGAAGTATATAAGCTACACAAAAAAGGTAACTGGCTAGGGAGTGGACGTGAAGTGGGCATTCTCAGATGCTATGCATGGGAGTGCATGTTGGACAACCTTGGCAAAGGGCAATTTTCAGCAACAATGAAATTTTAAAATGTGAGTGCCCTTTGGCCCAGCAACTCCATGACTAAGATTTAACCTACAGAAATACTTGCACTTAATAAAGAAATGTTCTTACAATGTGGTTTTATAGTGTTCAAAGCCTGGAGATAATATAAATGGCCATCGATGGAGGAGTTGCCTATTTTATGGAACGTCCATGTCATGGCACAAGACACAGACATTCAAAAAGGAGGAAGGTATATACCTACGACTATGAAAAGATGTCCCAAACAGTGCCTGACACAAGTAAAGTTAAACACCTGAAGTACAATCCCATTTGTGGACAAACAAAACAGAAAAGATATGAATACTGTATGCCCTTAAAGTTTTTCTGGACTATCTCGCCAGAAATGCCCCCCAGAGATCACCCCCAGGAAAGAGCTGGGTCTCTACTATCCATCCCAGGGGAACCTACTCCCTTTCTGGTGCTCCAATACTGAGCTTTGCAATCAAGTCCAAACACCAAAGCAGTCAGCTCACGCTGGGGCCGGGGAGACCAGCTGTGTGACAGTTACTAATTGCTAACTCTCTTCCATAAAATGAAGGAGTGCAGTTGTTCAATAAATATATATTAAGTGCCTACCGTGTAGAAGGGACCAAAAGTCCTCCCTGGGTTTCCCTGATTTCTCCTCCTCCTTAACATTTGCAGAGAAAACTGGAAAGGCCCCTCGGGGCTTTTAAAAAATGCTCACTGCATTCTCAAGGACTCGGGCTGGAGAGCAGAAATGGGGAGAGATGGCAGGCGCTCTGGCGACGCGGATGGAGTTGCACAACAAAGGCCTGCGCTGGGCCCCACACGAGAAGCCTGACTGTCTTTAACAAAGCATTGCCCGCACACACCAGTAATTGCCTTGTTATGGCCATTGGTGTCATCGTTCATCGGCCGGTCCCGGGAACAGCCCAGGGGAGCAGTTCTGCCTTTGCTAAACCAATATCCCCCACGACAACCCCCTGCAGTCTTCCCTTTGCGGCTCTGGCAGAATAAATCCTCCATCACTCTTTGCTGAATGATCATGAAGACATGATTAAAGCTCTAGATTTATAGCTTCCTTGGGCTTGAGAAATCAAGCTGCTCCTACTGCCGGGCCTGCCCCCACTGGCTGCTGGGGACAGGGGAGCAGGAAAACTGAAGTGGTCTCTGAGCCAGAGGGAAGGCTGCTGGAGAAAATGCAATTAACACATTAGTCAAATTGCAGCAGGTACCACCGTACCATACCATGAACGGGCACATCCTTGGCCACACATCTCACCCAGAGTGTGGGTATTGTCTAATCTAGAAACATCAGGCCCAGGAAGCGGCTGTGGCTCAATCAGTGGGGCTCCCGTTTACCATATGGGAGGCCCCGGGTTCGGTTCCCGGGGCCTCCTGGTGAGGGCAGGCCTGCCCACACGGCGTGGTTGGCTGACCCAGCGAGCACAAGCAGCAAGGGGGGATAAATGAATAAATAAATAAATAAAGAAAGAAAGAAAGAAAGAAACATCAGGCCCTTTGCCCATGTTCCTGCTCTCATGTGCCAGGGATGAGCACCCTTCTTGCACAGTTACTTTTTAAGCATTTTCCAAGTGTGTAGCCTATTCATCCTGAGACCTTCCTATGGTCAGAAAGGAAGATTTCTGTGGAGATCAGATAACATGTGTTCAGTTCCCATTGCTATTACTGTTTAAAGAGACAGACTTCATAGACCCTACTTCATGCCAAGTGCCTTACACACTGAATGTTCATAGGAACCTACCCTACAGATGAGGGATCAGGGGCTTGGGGGGGGGGTCAAGTCACCGGCCCAAGGCCCCAGGACTAATAAGTGGAGGAGCCTGTACTCAACCAGGCAGTCTGACCTCTGAGCTGCCCAGGAACTAGGACATAGCAAGAGCTATGGGGAGTGACACTCGGGGAACAGGAAACCATGGTTTTTCTGTAACATCCCATCTGGCACATGTAGAAAAGCTCTTCAAATAATTCTAAAGGAGTTGGTCAATGAACTCTATTACTTATGAGGTCCTCCCAGTTGTGTGGTGCATGGTATTGAACAATATTTTAAGACCCAGATAATCAGGGGAAGTTTCATGAAGGTCTTTAATAAGCACACGCCTATCTATCTAGGCTGCATTAGGTGCATGGGGATAAGGTAGACAATTCCGGGGTTGTAAATTGGGCTGCTACCAGGAAAGCAAGTCTTATCCGGATTATTGTTTAATGTTTACCCAAAGGGAAGTGTTCTTCCATGATCTGGCCTGCTTATCAAATCTGTGAGTGTCTTCACTCCTGGTTGTGCTTAGGAAAAGAGTGTGGCTTCAAAAGAGTTCAATCATTTCATGATTTTTTTCATACTTTTACTCTTTATACACACTCAGTTTTTCATTGCTGGCCCACTAGAGAGAGCAGCTGCTGGACATAACAAAAGACATAACCCAGAGAAGGTTTTCCTTTCCGAGTTTTCCAGAGTGTCTGCCTTCTAATATGATAGCCACTAGCTGCAAGTGCTATTTAATTTTTAATTAATTAAAATACGATTAAATTAAAAATTCAGTTCTCAGGTCACAGTAGCCACATTCCACGTGTTCAATATACACGTGTGGGTAGTGGGGACCCTCCTGGACAGAGCAAATACAGACTGTTTCACAGAAAGCTCTATTGGGTAGTGCTGGTCCATACACTGCCAATTCCCCAGGGAACTGTCTCCATGTCAGTCTGTGCCATGTAGATGTGGCCTATGAAAGGACATACTTTTCTTTTGCTGCATAAAGATCATTGTTAGGATGAATTCTTTGCCTTCACAGGTAAGATGAAGTGGAGCATCATCTTAGGCAATGACAGGATAATTCAGCTGAAAGTCCTGATGTGGATGAAAGAAGGTGTGAATGTGGGTGAGGAGGGATCTGCTGAGCCTTCCTTGCCCCCTGACAGATAGACAAAGGTGGGAAGAAATCCAGGTCTCCGGGCTTGTCCCTGCCACTCGAAGCAGCACTTCCCCATGACTCAGGCGGGCCAAGGAGCCAAGCCGGTGAAAATGTGCCTGGCTCCAGGATAACAGGATCTGTCTTTATGCTCTGATTTAAGGCCAAGCAGGATTTTCATTGCTTTGCCCTGGATCTCACACGCACAGCAAGGTCGCTCAGGCTCAGAAGGAGACCCGCACCACAAGCCCAAAGCCTCTCTGCTGCTCTGAGCTGCAGAGAAAATGGGACCATAAAATACGACAAGGGAGGCAATGGGCCTTTGGAAAAAAAAAAGAAAGGATCTGGGCTGTTAGATTGTTAACTGTGCCTGGGAGATTTAGGCCTGACGATCCAGAATGCCAGATTAATTACATCAAATCCAAACTTGCAGACAGGTTTAAGGAAGGGAGAGAGAGAGAGATTTTAGGAGCCAGTTTTATCCAAGGTGGAATTCAAAAGAAAGCGCACACTTCTTTATGCTCCTTTTCTGCTTCTGTGTTTTCCTTCCCTTTCTCCCTGCTTCCTTGAGAGCAAGCAGGAGCAGTTTGTTTTCGAATGCTGAGGGAAGCTTGAAATATTACAAAGGTGGCGCACGGAACGCTCCCCATGGCCCTGCCCCAATGGCACGCATGCAGACATAAAAAGCAAACACCATCAGTAACCTGTCGCCAGAACCCAGCAACAAGGCGAGAGTTTTCCTCCCTGCCGGGGCTGTTAGCGGCAATGTATTTCTCCCTGCACTAAGCACCATCTTTCCCAAGGCTGCATTACAATGATTTATAAACCCCATTTCTGGGGAAAACGAATAGATCAAAGTGAGGAGAAAGAAAAGGAGACACGAGCAGCTGGAGGAAGATATTGAAGCATGAAACAAAAACACAAATGAAAAACTAGGCAGTGACACAATTGAGCTATTCCTCGCTGCACTTTTATCAGAGAAAAATAATAGCAAAATCTCTATTTTAATCCTTTTTTTCCCCCTTTGTAAGATGCGGCCTCCTGTCAGTTACTAGAGCTCTGAGTCTCCTTGTGGGCATGCGTGGGAACAGGCTACCCAGGATATCACATGGGGCCAAGGGCTCTACCGAGAGGCTGCTCAGACCTTAGCTTCACCCTGGCTTTCCTCACCTTAAGGAAGGTGGTTCAGCTGGCTCCTGGGTAAATAAGCAGGATTGCCCTCAGTTGCTTCCACAGTGGGCATTTCCCCTGGGTGGGATCCAGTCAAGGCATGATCTTTTGAAATTCCCCAGCCCTCGTCCCACCTCCTGGTTGGGTGGTGCCCACACTGAATGGTTTCTTTGACCTGCTCTTGTTCCACGAAGGCCAGAGGAAGATGAAACAGATTCGAGGTAGAGCATACCAAGGGGGATTCATCGTGGAGGGCGACTCTTTGACTGTAAGGAGTGTGTTCTCCTCTGGTGATCTTGATAATATTCTGCCCATCAAAGTGAATACAGAGACCACCGGGTGCCAGTGCTAGGTGTACGCAGAAGCGTATAAGACATGGCTCCTGTCTAATTTTCTTAGAAAGGTTCAGTTCAGCACACATTTCTGAAGTCTAACTCGTACTCAAGAATGTTATCGAGTAGGTACCCTGGGGAATGTGGACATGGAGCTTGCTGAGTATGGGGTGAACATGGGAACACACATGGCCGCGCTAGAGGTCCACAGTGCTCAGCGGAAGGACAGAAGCGTTAGGGTGAGGTCAGGCTGGGCTACCTGGGAGGCACCCTTTGAAATGGGTCTTGAAGGAAAGACAACAGCAGCTACTATAGACTGAGTGCCTTTTCAGTCTCCCCTTCAAAGTGGCCTTCCCGGCCCCTGCCCAGCCATTTAGCATAACCAGAAATGTTACTTTTGGTTGTTGTTGTTGCTACTTGCTTATTGTCTATCTTTCCCAATTAGAATGTGAGCCTCATGATAGAAGTACCTTATCTATACATCTCATTCACTACTATCTCCCCAGAGCCTAGAATAGTGCCTGCACATAGCATGTGCTCAATAAATTTTTTTTTTAAATGCAGTGAATGAATGGATGACTGCTAGGCATGGTATTCCCTCTTTCTCATTTAATCCCCATGGCAATGCTACAAGGTATGTGTGATTGTTTCCAAGCAAGTAAGTAACTTGCTCAAAGTTACAGAGCTAGTAAGTGACTGAGACAGGATGAGGACTCAAGTCTGTGAGCCCCAAAGCCCACTTTCTGGCCACCACATTCTATGGACTCCCCAAATCCTAAAGTTAAGGACTTACTGCTTTTCACTGTCAAATGCATCCTTTTGGGGGCCGAGTAAAGAGAGATTTGGGAAGCAGTTGTTTTGTTTTGGTTTGTTTTGGTTTGGTTTTTAAGGTGAGACCCCTATTCATAACAATGTACTAATGGGCTCTGTTGCAATGACACCCAATATTGTCTGAAACAAGGTTCCATTACTAACAACACCTAATAAAGGTCCAGATTAGAATCTGCAAATAGAATAAGAGGTCACCTGCTCCTTCACAAGATATTGCTGAGCTATGCCACAATACTGGAGTTCTTTGTGCAGGCTAAATTATTGGCTTCTCTTTTAAAGGTCAAGCCAATAAAACAAAATCTATACCGGGCTATAATGGGGGGATACATGTGGTGCCATGACATTTTGTGGTGTCCTCACTCTCAGTAGCCCTGGGACAGTCTAAGTGATCACACACTTCCGACTTAAGGGGCCCACTAAAGAAGTGCCTCAGTATGTGGCTTGGGTGAGGAAGGCTGGCTCGAGTAAAGGATTGACTGAGGTCAAGCGACTGCCCTCAGTGCCTGGGGTCCCTATGTCTACCCTGCGTGCTGGACCACTGGCCCGACCCCATTTGCTCAACGGCGAGGGTGGCACTTGTCCTTGGCTACACTTAGAGTTATGTCTACTTTCCTAAAAAGAATCGATCAATACTAGTCGCATAAGTAGGCGTGCTTATTTGCTTTCCTGAAGGAGGCTTCACTTCTGGAAAAGGATTCACCACGTGGTTCTATCCAAAATGGATAGTTTCTATCCAAACTATCACTCTATTGGTAAAAAAGAAAAGAAAAGAAAAGAAAAGAAAAGAAAAGAAAAGAAAAGAA